>OX377619.1:21715989-22240989 GCA_947397865.1 Polietes domitor | reverse complement strand
CAGTTTTATCCACCTCTGTTTTTGGATAGAATTTATTGAATTTTCTTTTGGTGGATATAGATAAATCTAGAATAGTAATTTGGAGATAGCTTTCATACACAGTCAAAGGAATGTGCTTGTCTATTTTAGCTGAACTCCATTCGTATGTTTCATTTTTATCATTTTCTATCCAGTTTCGAACAGAAAAAATTTATATCCTCGACCCCATGTTTCTAGATGCAGCCGGCCATTTTATAATTTTAATCAAATCACTATAGATAACATATTTTCTCGCTTCTCCTCTAAAAGCATGTACTTTATTTGGTACCACGTTTAGCCCTTTTGGTCCCTCATCATCCTTACAAGTACAAATTTTGAAATATCCATTTATATTCCGCGTTTACGTAATTAAAGGCCTGTATACTATTTTTATCCCCTTGAAAGTACAAATAATGAAACAAAAAATCAATTTTACTGCACTTCTATGTGGTCAGAGAAATTTACAAACCAAATTTCACGATTCTAGATGAAATACTGTGGTTGGTACCATTTGTATCCCTTTTTATCCCACTTGCCCCTTAAAAGTTCAAAATTCATTTATATTGCTCTTCTATGCGATGAGTCGAATTTACATACCAAATTTCACGATTCTAGCTACATCACTTTAGTTTGTACCATTTTTTGTCAAATTTCAACATTCTGGCTGCAATAATTTAGTTGGTATCAATTTTAGCCCTTTTAGTGCCGCTCCCCCCTCAAAAGTTCAAAAATTAATTTATATTGCTCTTCTATGCGATGAGTCGAATTTACATACCAAATTTCACGATTATAGCTGCAATATTTTAGCTGGTACCATTTTTATGCCTTTTTGTCCCGCTCACTCCTTAAAAGAACAAATTCCGAAAAATCAATTTATTATGTATGCGCCGAGTTTCACGATTCTAGCTACAATACTTTAGTTGGTACCATTTGTATCCCTTTTTGCCTCGCTCATCGAAATTTTTACTCATAAGGTGGGTAAAAATTTCGAAAATTCCATTTAGATTGCGCTTCTACATGGTCAGAGGAATTTACATATCAAATTTCACGATTCTAGCAGTAATATTTTAGTTTGTACCATTTTTATCCCTTTTTGTCCCGCTCTCCCCTTAAAAGTACAAATTTCGAAAAATCCATTTATGTTTCAAATCTACGTTGTCAGAGAAATGTAAATACCGATTTTAACGAATATAGCTACATTACTTAAATTGGTACCATTTTTATCACTTTTTGTCTCTTTCTCCCTTTAAAGTACAAATTTCGAAAAAATCCCTGTTTGTAGCTGTGTGTAAGTGCAAAGCACACATCAAATTTCGTGTGTCCAGCTACTGCCGTTTAGCCAGAACAAAGGATCCATATTTATCCCTTTTTGTCCCATTTTACTCCCTAAAAGTACGAATTTAGTAGAACTCTTTCTTTGTACGCGTCTCGGCCATACTTGGGAAATACCCTGAAAAGTTCAGCCGTTTGGTCTGGGCGCTGATCAATGATAAGTTATTCAGTCAGTAACGCCACTCTTATATATATATAAAGGGTGATTTTTTAGCTATTATCTTTTTGGCAACACTGGTTTAAACAGCTGACGCACGTTTCGTGTCAAACATCTTCAGTTTGGTCTATAATTTAACCATAAATTGTCTTACAAACGAACAACGCTTGCAAATTATTGAATTTTATTATCAAAATGCGTGCTCGGTTAAGAAAGTTCATCGCGCGCTTCTTCAATTTTATGGTCAGTTTAATCGACCCACTGAAGCGGCTATTGTGACTAAATTTCGCACCAAATTTACATTGTTGGACATTAAACCAACAACACGCTTACGTAGAATGCGAACTGAAGAAAATATCGCAGCTGTATCGGCCAGTGTTAATGATGACCATCAATTATCGATTAGTCGCCATTCGCAGCAATTGGGCATCTGTTACTCAAAAACGTGGAAATACCAAAATTGGACTAAGCGGATGGACCATTTGAGACGCAGTCAAGGTCAACATTTGCATGAAATAATCTTCAAACCTTAAATTATATGGACCGTACTATCGATTCAAATAAAGATTTCATACATTTTTCTGAATTTTATGTTTTTTTTTTTTAAACGTTCCTATAGGTTTTAAAAAATCACCCTTTATATAGATTGGATTAATTGAATTTTATTGGGAGGGGAAAATGTATACCGAAAACCCTATTCTTCATTTAAAAACTTTGATACCATATCCATCGTCTAACTCAACTTATTAGGTCACAATTAAATCGAATTCTTAAACTTTCATTCGAAAGTAACTTTTAAACAATTCGATCGAACATTCGAACGGGTAATGACCATCTTGAGCTGTGTTAGCATTTCCTTTGATGTCGTCTTAAGCGACCACTTTTATGGCCTTTAAAGAGTCTTGTTAACAAGTTTCTTGCCACACATTCAATAACCTAAGAGCGAGTGGTTGGTGGTGGTGCCTGAGATGAGCATGAACCCAGCATTGTGAGCATGGAGGTGATGTGTAAGAGGGCTTTCAAAACCAAAACAATGCAACTACTGCTGCTCAGGCATTTGCAGTAGATGTTGGCCCGACCAGCCGTTGTTACAATTCAACGTTGATGGGCATCATTATCATCATCGTCCTCCTCATCGATGCTGTAGCTGATGCTGTTGTTGTTAGTAATGTACATTAGACACGATTTATGATTTATGAGGTGCGAATTGCTCTCCTTGACAACAACAACGACACAATGAAAATAAAAAATACAAAGTATTTTTCATCGACATTTTCCCTTTAGTTTCCTTGTTGCATTTCCTCTTTTTGACAAAGAGTAGAAAACATATCTTTCATAGTTTTCCTTCCGAAAAGCAAAAGCTAGAGAGAGAGAGAGAGAGAGGAAACACGAAGAAAGTCTGGATCATTTGCTGGCAATATACTAACGTTGCAGTTGATGCTGAAGATTTTGATGCTGATTGCAGTTTTTAAGCTTTCTTCGAAAACCTTTCCATTGCTTTCCCAGATCTTTCGCATTTGCGGTGATTTGTTTTCTGCGTTTATTATTCTGTGCCTTTTGTATTTATCCCCCCATTGACGCAATGATGAATGATAAATATTTTCTTGTATTTCTGACACTTCATTTTCTTTAATCATGGCCTGCTGACAATAACTTCGACATCATATGCTATTCAGACAGGGGACATATTTAAGATGATATTTGTCATATTAACGCTTTCTTTCCGTAAACGAGTTGAATTGCGAATAATGAGGAAAGGGTGCTTATTTTACGTGGGACAAGGCGAGAAACAGTAAGTAGAGTGTACAGTATGTAGAGCCACTGATTTAGTGTGTCTGAAATTTAGACATGAAAAAAGGGTTGATTAAAACGTCTACATTTATTCATAGCTTTTCGTCATATATGCCATGTTTTCTTCGCTAAAATTCCAGCTATTAACAAACAAAACTAAATTCTCCGTTAGTTAATTTACAAAGGAATTTTCAAACTATTTAAACACAAATTTAGAAAATCACGATTTAAAAAAATATATCATGCATTACAACTATCCATAGATTTTTCACACGTAGGCATCATTTTCACCATTATCATGTTGGCTATTCACAAAAACAAAATTTTTATGAGTTTTTCAAGCCTGCAAAAAAATATTTTCTCGATAAAAAATATTCTTTCATTTTTTCTATATATGTTTCTATGCGTAATTCTCAAGATTTGTAGCCATTATAATGACATTTAATTAAAGATATCAGCGGTTGTGATGGGGCCTATATTTTAAAAATGAAATATTTAAAGTACATAATTAATAAGTAAAGACAACAATAGGAATTTTAGTAAAAAACTAAAAAAAATAATTAAAACGGGTGTTAAGTTCGGCCAGGTCGAACTTTATATATCTTCCAACATGTATTGCATTCCATAGAGGCTGTCGATTTTAGAGAAGTGCAGTAACATTACAGGAAAATGTTACTTGTTTAATAACCCAGCTAAAAATAAAAATAAAAATATTGAAAAAAATATTTTATAAATTAATATAAAATTTTAACTATTTTAAAGCACGCTTATGATTAATTTCATTTTCATTACCAAAAATAATATTGATTTTTCATAAGTATTGTTTTTTTTTCAAAAAATAAAAACATACATATAGCTTTTTACAAAAAAAAATTCTTATAAATATTAATTTTTAATTTTCAAAATAACATTGAATTTTTTCACAGAAACATCGACTTTTAAAAAAAAAATGTTGTGTTTTCAAATATGCATATATTTTAAAGAAAAAGAGTTTTATCTACAAAAATATTGCTTTTTTTTTCAAAAAAATATAAATCGATTTTTTAAGCATTGATTTAAAAAAAATGATTTTTTCAATGATTAAAAAACATTCTTTTAATTTATTTTTTTTACAACAAATATTTATTTTTAAAAACTAATTTTTGAAAAACATTGATTTTCGAATATATTATTTTTTAAGATATTGATTTTAAAAACAGATTTTTTAAAAAATTAAAACAAAACCGATTTTTTCTAGAAAAATATTTATTTAATTGGAAATTTTTTAATTCAAAATTTTTTTAAACATTGACTTTTTCCAAAAAAATATTGATTTTTTAATGATTAAAACCATTTTTTTTTTGCAAAAACTATTGATTTTTTTAAAAGAAATATTTATTAAAAAAAATAAAAAGACAAAGTTAGAAAATATAACATTTTTTAAGATATTAATTTAGAAATCATTGTTTTTTCACAAATATTAAAAAAACATTGATTTTTTAAAATATATTAAAAAAGGATTTTCTGAGAAAATATATTACTTAAATTATTTTTTAGATTTTTCAAATATTGATTTATAAAAACATTTATTTTCTTTTTCTTTTAAATATTATTATTTTATTTTCAAAAAACATTGATTTTTTCACAAAAAATATTTAAAAATATTATTTTTTTAATATATATTAAAGAAAAAGAGTTTTTTTCTAGAAAAATATAGATTTTTTTTTTCAAAAAAAAAATATTGATTTTTTTAAATGATTAAAAAACATTTTTTAACAACAAATATTTATTTTTAAAATTTTTTGAAAAACATTGTTTTAAGAATATATTATTTTTTAATATATTGATTTTAAAAACAGCTTTTTTTTAAAATTAAGATACAGATTTTTTCTACAAAAATATTTACTTTCGTAGTTTTTAATTCAACATTTTCTACACATTGATTTCTTCCCAAAAATATTGATTTTTATACACTCCACGAGAGTAATATTTAATGATTAAAATATTTTTTTCAAAAACTATTGATTTTTTTCAAAACAAATATTTATTAAAAAGATATAAAACCATTAATTTTTAAATGTATGATTTTTTAAGGTATTGATTAAAAAACATTGTTTTTTTTTTAATATTAAAAAACAGAAAAATATAAAAAACAATTATTAAAATATATTATTTTTTAGATATTGATATAAAAAACATTGTATTTTAAAAAATACCAAAAAACTGTTTTTTTCTAAGAAAATGTTGATTTAAATATTAATTTCTTAATTGATTTTCTGTTTAAAAACTACTTTTTTCAAAAATATTATTTTTTTGATTTAGATTATTTAAATAATTATTGTTTTAAATATAATGTTTACAGTGTTTTTTTAAATATTAAAAAACAGAAAATTATAAAAAAACATTAATTTAAAAATATGTTATTTTTTATGACATTGATTTGAAAAACATTGATTTTTTAAAAATATTAAAAAACAGATTTTTAATTATAATGTACCAATTTATTTATACTATATATACCGAAATAATACTTCAAGTCAGGTCAACAAGTATATATATGTATATACTTGGCAGTAATCTTCAAAAAAGCATAAATACTCTAAATATTGGGGGATAGTGGGTGCATGTTCAGCTATAGCCCTTTGGTTGGTTGTATTTCTATCCTCTTTTAATTCCAAAAGTAAAACTTTTGAAAATCCACTACCTCTTACACAGTACAATATAATTTAAATTCATGATTATAGATATTTGCTCGTTGCCACTTTTATCACTTTTCCCCATTTTTGTAAAAGTAAAAGTAAAAAATAAAGTACGAATTTATACATTTTATACACCGCATTCCATGACACTAGCTATAACCATTTGGTTGGTACCATTTTTATCCCCTTTTAATTTCTTAAAAGTTCGTGTCTACGTAAATAGTGTGTGTAGTGGGTGTGTACATCCCACACCGAATTTCATCATTCTAGTTGTTGCCGCTTACCATTTTTATACCCCTGTTCCCATTGTATCCCTGGAAACAAAGTATTTGTATTTTTGAATTTTTATTTTACGTGCCTGACGATTCAGAGGAATATTTACACCGAATTTCGTTATTCTAGGTACAGCTATTTGTTTGTACCATTTTTATCCCTCTATTCCCATTTTTACCCCTTAAAAGTACGAATTAAAAAAATACTTTTATATTATGTATCGAATGGATATGTGCAAACTGAATTTCGTGTTTGTTTGTCGTTTGATTGGTACTGTTTTTATCCCTTTTTGCCCCATTTCACCCCCTACGAATAAGAACCACTTTATGGTGCACGGTTTGATATAAGGGTAATGCGCATACTCAGTATTAAGTAAATGTAAGAAGACATATTGAAAAATAATTAAATACTAAATATTAAGGGTTATTGTGGGTATTTTAAGTCCTTGTGAGGGAAAAGTTTTTCTCTTTCTGACGATTTCGCCTAGATGCAATCAAACCGGTCTACGACTATAAGACGTATTTATGGAAATTTTGGACGTTCTAGCTCCATTCGTTTAGATGCAAGCGTGCTTTCAACAGGCGGAAGGATATGACTAGATCGTCTTAGAATTTTATGACTTTAAAGGGTCAAGGTCTTACAAACGGAATGACGAAGGTAGTACACCCCATGTTACATCTGTAAGGGAATTTGGACGTGCTTAAATTTTATAACTTCCCCGCTTTTTCAACTTACGCTTACAGCATGTTTGAGAGTTGACTATTATAATTACTGATACGCACATCCATAAAAAAGATCAAATCGCCAACTCGGTATTTTTACCCGAAACCGTTTATAACAAACATTTAGTGTGCTTACCGCAAACGATATATGTTTATCACAAACCATGTGAAACATTTGTTGCAATAGTTTGTTGTGTTGTTATCCCTGTTACCAATCTTCGTTTTGTGAAATGAATCATGGTATTATTTATGTCAGATAAGTGAGTTTACGCTCTTTGCTTTCTCAACTCTCTTTAAAATTGTCAATCATGTTAAAAGACAATATGCGTTCTGAAATGTATCTCGTTTCCATAAACGTAAATTATGATTTTTTTCATTCGCGGGAAATGTTTAAATTTTAACTGTAAAGTGGAGTGTTTGAGACAAATAAACTATGTTTGCGAGAAATAACCTTCAAACGTTTTTTTCTCTGTGTGTATGATTAAATTAGTCTGGGGTTTTCCAGCTGTGAGTCCTTGCCTATTGTTCGTCATTCCTTTACTGAAAACCCTTTGAGCTTTTGTACTGCTCCTTTTTATTTCGTTCGGTTATTCATTTTTTTTTGTAGTTCACCGTTAGTTGATGATGTGGAATTTGCACCTTCGTCTTTCGTGTAGCCGTGCTTCCAGTTGCTGCATCTTCCAACAGTTTTCATGTCTAAAAATAATTGTACATCCAATTAGTTTTTTTCTGTTAGATTCGAACACATATTCAGACATATTTCCCTCCGTTCATATCGGTACGTTTGTCTGCCCGTCCGTCCGGCTATCTGGTTGTCTAGTACACGAGGAAGTCGATTCACCATTCATCCTGCCACACTTCGTGGCAGGCAGGTTTAAAAGTGTTGTGGTCTGTTGTCTGTTAGAGAGAGCGACTTTCATAGAGGTTTAATCAAATTTTTAACAAATTTTCACGTAGTTTTTTCTTCTTTGCTCATTTTGGTCGGTCGGTGGAGTTTAAGGTCTTTTTCTTAGCTGTTTTTTTTTTTCTTTTTTGGCTGGGAGATTTCTTATTTAGCCAGTTAACCGTTAAAAAGGTGTTGCTTTTGCCCTCCGGCTTTATCGTTTTAACACAATATTTATACATATTTTTTTGGTTTTCGTTTTGCTTCTCACCTCAGATCTGTGTTGAACGTTGGGCAAAATAATATTATGAATTTATTTGTTAGGGTGTGAATTAATCACGATTTCCAATAAACGATTTCATTACTATGATATTTATCAGGCGGGGGGAGGGGAATTTTTTTTCTTGCTTATAATAAACACGATTATTATATTAAAATTGTCTGGTGTTTCCATGTATTTATACGAGTAGAAAAAATAATATTTATTTCACAAAAAAAGTGAAATGTTGTATTTGTCTGGGAGTATTATTTGAAATTGAGATGAAGTTCATTTAAATGAGTTGAGATTTGTGAAACATTGAATTATGTACAGTGGCTCATAGAAGTTTGAACACAACTAGCCATAGATAATGTTGGAGTGGCATCGACATTCCACTTTCGTTGGCCACTGTTGCTTAGGGGATTTGTTTTAACTTGTTAATTTGCCGTAAATGTGACAAGTTGTCATTGAACTGTCAGATCAGATTCGTATTAGAATTCATGAAATTCATTGGCAACGTATTTATTATTATTATTATTATTATTATTATTATTAAAATTATCAGCTGCATCAGTTTGCCAACATGTTCAAATGTCAAGAATTTTAACAGACATAATAGTTAAACAACTTGGAAAAATTAAACAAAAAAATATTTATATATTTTAATTTAGTTATTTCATCTATATCTTTGGGAGGAGATAACCCATAAAGCTTAGTAATTACAAAATTTGCAATCAATATATTGGTAATTAGAAAACATTTTTTTGCGATCAACCACAACAAGACGAAGGTGATCTAAAAAACGGACCAGACAACCGAAAAGGAGGTAAACAGGCACATGAAAAAATAACTATAAAATAAAAAAAGACCAAGACCTAAAAAAATATTTTGTGTGTGCATTGGGGCTTACAGATTCATAAAATCAAAACCAATTTTTATGGATACATTAAAGCAATACTAAAATTTTAATTTTCGTCGAAGGTAACTTTTATAATTGTACTCTAATAAAATAATTTTATGCTGGTACCAAAAATCCATGAAAAACAAAACCAACTTGGAAAAAAATATTTCATTTCATTTTTTGATAATTAACTATCTAATGGAGAAAACAATACCTGTTCGAAAAAATCTGTGGATATAGAAATAATAATCCTTTGTGTAGAAGTAAGGGAAATTCAAAAAATCGGGTGTCTTTTTTTAACAATTTGTTGTTTACATTTATTTAGTCGAAATGAAGGTCCATAACGTCAACATTTTTCCATAGATTACACCTTGTTTTATCAAATCAAATAAAAATATTCTCTTAACTAATTGTAAATGGGGTTTCACGCTATTTAACCAAAAATGTAAATGTAAAATCGTGATTTTATTTATTTTATTTTCCATATTGATCATAAACATGTAGACATTGTTTTCTTCGCTATAATTATACCCTCCACCTCCAGGATGGGGGTATACAAACTTTGTCATTCCGTTTGTAACACCTTGAAACATCGACCAGAGACCCTATAAAGTAAATATATTCTTGATCGTCATAAAATTATAAGACGATCTAGCCATGTCCGCCCGTCCGTCTGTCCGTCTGTTGAAAGCACGCTAGCATCTAAACGAAAGGAGCTAGAACGTTCAAATTTTCCACAAATGCGTCTTATAGTCGTAGATCGGATGGGATTGATAGGGGGCTAAATCGGCCCAAAGGGAAAAAAATTTTCCCTCACAAGGACTAAAAATACCCATAATAATCCCTAATATTTTAGCGTATTTAAGCATGTTTTTTGAATATGTCTGTTTATATTTGCTTGATATTTGGTATGCGCAAAAACGTGCACCATTAAGTGATTCTTATTTGTAGGGGGTGAAATAGGGATATAAAAAGGGATAAAAATGGTACATATTAAACGACAACAGCTAGAAACACGAAATTCGGTGTGTACATTCCTCGAATTGAGTAGATACATAATATAAAAGTATTTTTTCCAAATTCGTTCTTTTAAGGTGTAAAATGGGAATAGAGGGATAAACGTGGTACCAACCAAACGGCTGTACCTAGAATAATGAAATTCGGTGTATACATTCCTCTGATTGCATAGACAGGTAAATTACACGGATTTTTCAAAATACGTCCTTTTTTGGTTAAAATGAAAAAAGGGGATAAAAATAGTACCAATCAAATGACAGCAGCTAGAGTCATGAAATTCTGAGTATACATTCTTCTGACCGTGTAGACAAGGAAAATAAACTGATTTTTCAAAATTCGTACTTTTTGGGGTCAAAATGAAAAAAGGGGATACAAATAGTACCAACCAAATGAAAGAAAAATAGAAGTTTCTTTCCAAATTCGTACTTTCAAGGGATACAATGGGTACGGAGGGATAAAAATGGTACCAACTAAACGACTACACCTAGAATAATGAAACTCGGTGTATTCGGCTGATTGCGTAGACACGGAAAATAGACGGATTTTTCGAAATTCGTACTTTTTGGGGTTAAAATGGAAAAAAGGGAATACAAATAGTACCAACCCAATGACCGCAGCTAAAGTCATACAACTCGGAGTATACATTCCTCTTACTGCGTAGACACGGAAAATAAACGGATTTTTCGAAATTCGTACTTTCATGGGATACAATGGTACAGGGGGCTAAAAATAGCACCAACTAAACGAAATGGCCGCAGCTGGAATCATGGAAATCTGTGTATACATTAGAGCGTACCAGGTTACAAGTAAAAAAAAAAGTTCGCCGTACACCTTCGAATATGAAGTATTATTGAAAGGTAGTTTCAAAAAAATTTTTTTTATTTTTTTATGCCGAACGTAGGGGTCGCGCTTTTACATTTTTCTATATAACTTCTGCATTTATAAACGGATTTTAAAGTGTGATACATCGATGTTTTTGTCCGATTTTTTTGTCTTTGAAGTCATTGAGCTCAAACATGATTCATGATTTTATGCGAGCTTTAATTTTCGATTATTAGAGTGGTACATTAGGGTAGTAGCAACTGAGAAATGATGGGTAAGTACCAGAAGGGGGTGCTTGAGCTCAATGACTTCAAAGACAAAAAAATCGGCCTCGTCGAGACAAAAACATCGATGTATCACACTTTAAAATCCGTTTATAAATACAAGTTATATAGAAAAATGTAAAAGCGCGACCCCTACGTTCGGCATAAAAAAATAAAAATTTTTTTTTTGAAACTACCTTTCAATAATACTTCATATTCGAAGGTGTACGGCGAACTTTTTTTTTGAGGTACGCCCTAGTATACATTCCTCTGACTCAGAGCTGTTAAATTTCGATTACGATTAGTAATCAATTACATTACTTTTTAAAAAGAATCGTAATGATTATATAATCCACTATTCAACAATTTCTGATTACTAATTGATTACGATTACAAATAATCAAAAAATAATCAGGATTACTTGCGATTACCGTTACCTTTCGGTTTTAGCTGGCAAAAGAACGAGAACAGAAAAAATCAAAACTGACACAGATTGAAAAGTCAAAAGTTTTGACAAATAGACTACTATGACTCTCATACCGATTTCGCGAGAATCAAAAGTAATCACAAAAAATCAAAAGTAATCTAAAATAGTCAAATGTAATCAAAAGTAATCTTTTAAAGTAGTCGAACTCATTTTTGATTACTTTTGATTATTTTTCAGTAATCGCAAGTAATCCTGATTATTTTTTGATTACTTGTAATCGTAATCAATTACTAATCGTATAAAACTGAATGTAATCGTATTGTAATCATTACTTAACAGCTCTGCTCTGACTGCATAGACAAGCAAAATAAAAATTTTTTATCCAAATTCGTACTATTTCTTTTACGGCAAAAATTGGTTGAATCATGAAATTAGGTTATTTTGCCCTATGTACGTCTGATAATGGCTTTTCAAAATGTGTACTTTTGGAATTAAAATGGAATGGAAATACAGCCAACTAACTGTAGCACCCATTATCTACCAATATTTATAGTATTTAAACTTCATCCTCTGTGGAATGCAATCCATTGTGGAGGGTATATAAAGTTTGGCCCGGCCGAACTTAACGCCGTTTTTACTTGTTTTATATATTATTTTCTTTTTTATTGAATTTTTCGTTCCAGCAAATCCGTAACAAATATTTTTCTGTTGATTTTATAACTCACCAGTATTTTGTACCCGTCATTGCCAGGATTCATTCTTCCATGTTCCCCTCTCTAACACCTCTAAAAATCATATTTTCCCCATGTGTTTTATTATGTTTGATTTTTGTCCATATTTTTATTCTGGATTAATAGACCCTTGGAATCACTATAAATAACAATTGTTATTATTGTCTTAGAATAACTCATTTTAGATAGATTTTTTGTGGGTTTTCAAAGTGACTCTTATTTCTTGGGAATATTTTGTAAAAGTTGTTGTGAAAAATAAACAGATGGAATCAATACCTGTTTAATGATGCCTAAATGATGAATATCGGACGATAAATGACATCACTGACTCCTTTTTTGTGAAATAATTTAACATAGGAGGTGGCTTTTCAGAGCCAAAATGTTCAAACACCAATAATTCGACCAATAAGTTACTCTCAGAAAAGAATCAAAATTTATATAAAAGCGAGGGTCTATTAATTCAGAAAAAACAATATGCAACGTAAAAAAATTACACGGGAGAAACATGATTTTTGGAGGTGTTTTCAGGAGCGTTTAGCTCACAGATGGCTTGACCCAGTGACGAAATATTTTTCAGATCATCATTAAACAATCCAAACTTTATTTTCGTGGGGTGACTGGAAATTCTTTTTCCATTTGTATGGCCCGCGACCCAGCCTATTTTTTAGGTCTCGGACAAAAAGTATAGTAAAACGGCATTATGTTCTTATAGACCCTCCACCCAGGATGTCGACTTTGTGTAGAAGTGCAGATACATATTGAGAAAAATATAATATTTTCAATGAAAATTGTGATATTTGTTTACTTATAGAAACTATGTTTATTATATCCTCCACCTCCAGGATGGGGGTATGTTAATTTTGTCATTCCGTTTGTAACTTCGAAATATCGACCTGAGACCCTTCTAGCCATGTCAGTCCGTCCAACCGTCTGTTGCAATCACGCTAGCATCTTAACGAAAGGAGCTAGGACGTCCAAATTTTCCATAAATGCGTCTTATATCGTAGATCGGTTGGAATTGCAATTGGGCGAAATCGGTCAAAAGGGGAAAAAAATTCCCCTCACAAGGACTAAAAAGACCCAAAATATTTAGAGTATTTCATTAAGTTTTTTGTATATGTCTGCTTATATTTGTTTGATATTCGGTATGCACATTCCCCTTATAGCGAAAACGTGCACAATAAAGTGATTTTTATTTGTTGGGGTGAAATGGGACAAAAAGGGATAAAAATGGTACCTATCAAACGACAACAGCGTGTTCCTAACACGAAATTCGGTGCATACATAGCTTTAATTGAGGAATATAAAAGAATTTTTACAAATTCGTACTTTTAAGGGGTAAAATGGGATTAGAGGGATAAAAATGGTACCAACCAAACGGCTGCACCTAAAATAATCAAATTCGGTGTATACATTCCTCTGATTGCCTAGACACGTAAAATAAAACGATTTTCGAAATTCATACTTTGTGGAGCTAAAATGGAAAAGGGGGATACAAATTGTACCAACCAAATGACCGCACCTAGAGTCATGAAATTCGGAGTATACATTCCTCTGAACAATAAAAAGGTTTTTCCATAATCGTACTTTCAAGGGATACAATGGGAACAGTGGGATAAAAATGGAACCAACTTAACGGCTACGGCTAGAATAATTCGGTATGGACATCTTCTAATTGCGTAGACACTTAAAATAAAGAGATTGTAGAAAGTCGTACTCTTGAGTGGGTAAAATAGGAAAAAGGGGATACAAATGGTACTAACCAAATGGCCGAATCTAGATTCATGGAATTCTAACTGCATAGACAAGCAAAATAAAAAGATTTTTCGCAAATTCGTACTTTTTATTTTTACGGATAAAATTGGTTGAATCATGTCGTTACGTTATCTTGCACTGTGTACGTGAGGTAATGGATTTTTAAAATTTGTACTTTAGGAATTAAAAAAGATTGGAAATACAACCAACTGTAGCACCCACTATGTACCAATATTTATGTTATTTAATTTTTTTGAAGATATAAATATAAGAATATTTAATTTTTGAATTGACTTGAAGTATTATTTCGGTATATATTATACAATTATTGGTAGCCTTGCCTTAAGCGTATTTTCAATAATAAAAATATTATATTAATTTATAAAATTATTTTTTTTTGTTTTGGTTTGGCTATATTAAAAAAATTGATAGTTTCATGTAATCTTACTGCACTTCTACGAAAACCGACAGTCTCTGTAGAATGCAATCCATGGTGGAGGGGTTTAATAAAATTATTCCCAAAAAATTGTGTCGATTTTCTGAATCAGTATTTCTAAATACACACAAAAATAAGTCTTTGGGTTTATAATTTTTGTTACATTGTGTAATCTGTGGCTGTGGCAGCTAGTTCATATCGGGGCAAAAAAAAAGATCCTTCAGACAACATTTTGGGCACTCTAGTAATATAAAATATTAACTAACTGAGGTCGTAATATCCTTATTCAATAACATTTGATGCTTAAAGCTAAACAAAATCTCGAATACAATCTAGACTATACAAAACGCAGCTTGTTAATATCCCAACAACAGCAACAACTCTATATATATATTTTTGAAAAAGATTCCAATTGAAGATGAATATTTGCACCCAGCATCAGTACCACCAGCATCATCTACAACTCCACCACCACCTTGTTATCAGGGCAATTTCCAGCAACGATCACAGCTCACACTACCTCCTCATTCCTTCCTTCCTTCTCCCTCCCCAAATAACACCATCTTTTATTAAGTTCGAGAGCAAACAAAACCATAAGAAAAATCTTCATCTTTATATTCTTTTCGGTATCCTCTTCCTGCCGCCTTCCCAAGCTCTGATCACTGAACAGCAACACCACCAAGCACAACATGATTGTGCCCTTTAGTCTTTATGGCATGAAGCTGGGGAATCTTTATTTATGTTCTTCTCAAACTGATTGATACGGACGACTGGATGCTGGATGGCTCACCAGCTGGCTGGATGGCTGGCTGAATGGATGGATGGATCATCATCTTTATTTAACTCAACGAGCCGTGAAAGTGTTATAATGCACCCGTACAGCTGGAGTTTTTTTTCGTTGGAGATTTCTCATGTTGTTGGCCGTGGTGGCGTGGCGTTCGTGTTGCCGATGCTGGTGATGGTAGTGATGATGATCATCATAATTTCTATTTATAGTGGGTTGTTCCATATTCTGCAAATGTTTGATTTAGACTTTACGACTCGACGGAACGCTGTGAGGATAAATAATAATAAAAGAAGACTACAGGAAAAACTCTTGTGATGAGATGAGAATAAGGATATTTTTTCTGAGGAAACTCCCTACAGCCTGAAAAATAACACTGGGGAACAAAAACAAGTAAAAACGGCGTTAAGTTCGGCCGGGCCGAATTTTATATACCCTCCACCATGGATTGCATTCCACAGAGGTTGTCGGTTTTCGTAGAAGTGCAGTAATATTACAGGAAAATATAAATTTTGTCATATAGCCAAACTAAAACAAATACAAATATTGAAAAAATAATTATATAAATAAATATAATATTTTAATTATATCAAACCATTATCTATTTCAAAACAAAAATTAAATATTCTTATATTTATATTTTCTAAAAGCTTAAATGCCATAAATATTGGTAGATAGTGGGTGCTACAGTTGGTTGTACTTCCATTCTATTTTAATTCCAAAAGTACAAATTTTGAAAACCCATTATCAGGCGTACATGTGTAGTGCAAAATAACCTAACTTCATGATTCAACCAATTTTTGCCGTAAAAGAAAAAGTAGGAATTTGGAAAAAATACTTTTTATTTTGAGTGTCTATGCAGTCAGAGGAATGTATACACCGAATTCCATGATTCCAGCTGCGCCCATTTGGTTGGTACCATTTTTACCCCCTTGACATTTCTACGTAATTAGAATTTCATCATTCTAGCTGTAGTCGTTTAGTTGGTACTATTTTTATCCCCCTGTACCGTTGTAATTCGAAAAATCCGTTTATTTTTCGTGTCTACGCAGTCAGAGGAATGTATACTCCGAATTTCCTGACTCTAGCTGCGGTCATTTGATTGGTACTATTTTTATCCCTTTTTTTCTTTTTAACCCCAAAAAGTACGAATTTCGAAAAATCTGTTCATTTTAAGCGTCTACGTAATCAGAGGAATGTATACACCGAGTTTCATTATTCCAGGTGTAGCCGTTTGGTTGGTACCATTTTAATCCCTCCGTACCCATTGTATCCCTTGAAAGTACGAATTTGGAGAAAAAAACCTTTTATTTTTCATGTCTACGCAGTCAGAGGAATGTATACTCCGAATATCACGACTCTAGCTTCGGTCATTTGGTTGGTACTATTTTTATCCCCTTTTTCTATTTTGACCCCAAAAAGTACGAATTTCGAAAAACCAGTTTATTTTACGTGTCTACACAGTCAGAGGAATGTATACTCCGAATTTCATGGCTCTAGCTACGGTCATTTGATTGGTACTATTTTTATCCCCTTTTTTCAGTTTAACCCCAAAAAGTACGAATTTTAAAAAATCCGTTTATTTTACTTGTCTATGCAATCAGAGGAATGTATACACCGAATTTCATTATTCTAGGTACAGCCATTTGGTTGGTACCATTTTTATCCCTCTATTCGCATTTTACCCCTAAAAGTACGAATTTGGAAAAAATGTTTTTATATTATGTCTCTACTCAGTTAGAGGAATGTACACACCGAATTTCGTGTTTCTAGCTGTTGTCGTTTAATATGTACCATTTTTATCCCTTTTTTGCCCCATTTCACCCCCTACAAATAAGAATCACTTTATGGTGCACGTTTTTGCTGTAGGGGGAATGCGCATACCAAATATCAAGCAAATATAAACAGACCTATTCAAAAACATGCTTAAATACGCTATAATATTCGGGATTATTATGGGTATTTTTAGTCCTTGTGAGGGAAAAATTTTTCCCTTTGGGCCGATTTCGCCCCATTTCAATCCCAACCGATCTACGACTATAAGACGCATTTATGGAAAATTTGAACGTTCTAGCTCCTTTCGTTTAGATGCTAGCGTGCTTTCAACAGACGGACAGACGGACGGACGGACGGACGGACGGACGGACGGACATGGCTAGATCGTCTTAGAATTTTATGACGATCAAGAATATATATACTTTATAGGGTCTTAGGTCGATATTTCAAGGTGTTACAAACGGAATGACAAAGTTAGTATACCCCCATCCTGGAGGTGGAGGGTATAAAAACGTATTTTGATAGAGAAAGAGGTGGCCATTTTAAAGTGTTTTATAATTCCCCTTTTTCCACATTCTTATGATGGTTCGTCATAGGGAACATTGAGACCCTTACATTTTAAATGTAGGATGTGCTCAGCAATATTAAATAAAGCATTACGAGGATCATTTTTGTAGAACATTTTAACCCTTCATCTCCTGAATATAGGGGTCTTTTTGGTCCATATTTTGGAAAAGGGTAAAAATCACCCCTAAAACAGGGCGGGTCAAAATATTCTACAGAAATATTTGCCATAATTTAATTGACAAAATAAGTCACCCTAAAATTAATTAATTTTGTACTTTTTCCGAATTAGTGGTAAACTGACCCACGAAACCAAATTTTAGGGGGTTGGTGTGAATCGAAAAAATATTCTACGTCAATTTTCACTATAAGTCACTGAACAAAAGAAAATTGTATATATACTATATATAAATAAAATAGCACTACCTGTCTGTCTGTTGAAAGCACGCTAGCATCTAAACGAAAGGAGCTAGAACCTTCAACTTTTCCATAAATGCGTCTTATAGTCGTAGATCGGTTGGGATTGAAACGGGGCGAAATACCTAATGGTTTGAAATAATTAAAATATTATATTTATTTATAAAATTAATTTTTCAACATTTGTATTTGTTTTGGTTTGGCTTTAATAACAAAATTTAACATTTTCCTATAATGCTACTGTGGAATGCAATCCATGGTGGAGGGTATATAAAGTTCGACCCGGCCGAACTTAACGCCGTTTTTACTTGTTAATACTATGAGTATCATTTTAACCCTCTAGCTCTTCAACATAGGGGTCTTTTTGGTACCTTTTTTGCAAAAGGGTAAAAAATACCCCTGAAGCTGGGCTGTAACGGGTCAAAATGTTCTACAGAAATGTTTGCCATAATATTCTATTATAAGTCTTTGAATACAAAAAACTCAACTTAAATGAAAGAAAAAACTCAAAAACTAAAATTGATTTTAGGGTTAATTTCGTACTTTTTCCAAATTAATACCGAACTGACCGACAAAACTTAATTTTAGGGGGTTGGTGTGAATGGATGAAATATTCTGCCTCAAATTTGACCATAAGTCGCCGAACAAAAGAATGCTATAGATATAATGAATATAAATAAAATATCACTACCAATTATTTATTTTTTAGCTCTTGGTAATTCTTCAATATAGAGATCAATATTTCATTTGGCAGGAAACCTTGTGATCTTTACATTTTAAGCAAAGGACGTGTTCAGCAATATTAATTAAAAAACTACGAGGAACATTTTTGTGGAAGACTTTAACCCTCTAGCTCCTCAATATAGGGGCCTTTTTGGTCCCTTTTGTGAAAAAGGGTAAAAATCACCCCTAAATAAGGGGCTTAACGGGTCAAAAATTTCTACAAAAATATTTCCCATACAATTATACTATAGATCTCTGAATAAACGAAAACTCAGAACTCAACTAAAACGCCATAAATAAGCCAAAATATAAAATTCATTTTAGGGTTAATTTCGTACTTTTTCGGAATTGGTACTAAGCTGATCCACAAAACTGATCTTTACGGGGGTAGCGTAAATGGTAAAAATATTCTACATCACATTTCACTATAAGTCGCCGAACAAAAGAAAGCTTTAGATATAATAAATATAAATAAAATATCATTACCAATTTGGTTATTTAAACAAGAAATTATTTATAAAAAAATCTTTAAGCTCTTGGTAATTGTATTCCAAGAGAGAAAGGGGCCGTTAGGCTCTTGGCAATTTTAGATTTCATTAAACATGAATAACGCTTCAAATTCATTCTCTTATAGCAGACATATGCTGGATAGAAAGTAAACCAAAAGCTAAGAGAATAATTTAATAATTATATATTCTTGTTTAATTTACCAAATTGCTACAGATATTTTATGTATATGTATTATAGCTATAGCTTCCTGTTGTTCGGTGACTTATAGTGAAATTTGACGTAGAATATTTTTTCCATTCACATCACGCCCTAGAATTCAGTTTTGTGGGACAGTGTACCATCAATTCGGAATTAGTACGAAATTAACCATAAAATTTTTTGGGCTTTCGCTTATTTCTGGCATTTAAGTTGAGTCTGGAGTTTTGGTGTATTCCGAGACTTATAGTGCAATTTTAGGGCAAATATTTTTGTAGAACGTTTTGACCCGCTAAACTTCTCTTTTAGGGGTGTTTTTTACCCTTTGGCACAAAAGTGACCAAAAAGACCCCTATTTTGAGAAGCTAGAGGATTAAAATTTTCCACAAAAATGTTCCTCGTAGTGTATTCAATAATATTGTCAAACACATCATATACTTCAAATGTAAGGATCACAAGGTTTCCCATGCCGATTCATCATAAGAATGGGAAAAAGTGAGAAATATTGGAAACATTAAATACTGATATTTTCTTTATATATATATATATATATATATATATATATATATATATATATATATATATATATATATATATATATATATATATATAAGTATTCAAAAGCTTATTTATGCAGCTTTCTTTTTCTCAATGATCTATAGTGAAATTTTACGTAGAATATTTTTTCCATTCACACCGCTCCCCTAAAATTCCGTTTGGAATTGGACATATAAGCATCAATTCGAAAAAAGTACGAAATTAACCCTAAAATGAATTTTAAGTTATGACTTATTTCTGGCATTTAAACTGAGTTTTGCTGTATTCAGAGACTTTTAGTAGAATTTTAGGGCAAATGTTTTTGTAGAACATTTTGACCCGTTAAACCCGTGTCCTAAGATTTTTACAATTTTGCACAAAAGGGACAAAAAACACCCCTACATAGAGGAGCTAGAGGGTTAAAATGTTCCACAAAAATGCCTCTCGTAGTGTTTAAAGTTTTATTGCCGAACACAGCATATACTTAAAATGTGAGGATCGCAAGGTTTGCCATGCCGATTCATCATAATAAGGTGCACAAAGAGGTGTTTTTACCCTTTTTCACAAAAGGGACCAAAAGACCCCTATGCTGAGGAGCTAGAGGGTTAAAATGTTCCACAAATATTTTCCTCGTAGGGTTTTAAGTAATATTGCTGAACACATCCTGTACCTAAAATGTAAGGATCACAAGGTTTCCCACGTCGATTCATCAGAAGAATGTGCAAAAGGGGGAAAAATTGGAAATATTGAATACTGATATTTAATTTTATGTAAAGAGTGATTTTTTTGAGGTTAGGTTTTTCATGCATTAGTATTTGACAGATCACGTGGGATTTCAGACATGGTGTCAAAGAGAAAGATGCTCAGTATGCTTTGACATTTCATCATGAATAGACTTACTAACGAGCAACGCTTGCAAATCATTGAATTTTATTACCAAAATCAGTGTTCGGTTCGAAATTTTTTATCGACAAATTTTGTTCAGCGATGAGGCTCATTTCTGGTTGAATGGCTACGTAAATAAACAAAATTGCCGCATTTGGAGTGAAGAGCAACCAGAAGCCGTTCAAGAACTGCCCATGCATCCCGAAAAATGCACTGTTTGGTGTGGTTTGTACGCTGGTGGAATCATTGGACCGTATTTTTTCAAAGATGCTGTTGGACGCAACGTTACGGTGAATGGCGATCTATGGCCATTTTGAGGGAAAACTTCGGAGAACAATTCATCTCAAGAAATGGACCGGTAAGTTGGCCACCAAGATCATGCGATTTGACGCCTTTAGACTATTTTTTGTGGGGCTACGTCAAGTCTAAAGTCTACAGAAATAAGCCAGCAACTATTCCAGCTTTGGAAGACAACATTTCCGAAGAAATTCGGGCTATTCCGGCCGAAATGCTCGAAAAAGTTGCCCAAAATTGGACTTTCCGAATGGACCACCTAAGACGCAGCCGCGGTCAACATTTAAATGAAATTATCTTCAAAAAGTAAATGTCATGGACCAATCTAACGTTTCAAATAAAGAACCGATGAGATTTTGCAAATTTTATGCGTTTTTTTTAAAAAAAAAGTTATCAAGCTCTTAAAAAATCACCCTTTATATCATATCTACAGCTTTCATTTTCTAAGTGATCTATAGTGAAAATTTTTTCCATGCACACAACACCCTTAAAGTTCTGTTTTAGGGGACAATTTAGCACCAATTCGAAAAAAGTAAGAAATTAACCCTAAAATGTAATTTAAGTTTTGACTTTTTTTCTGACATTTCAGTTTAGTTTGGAGTTTTTGTGTATTCAGAAACTTGGAGTAGAACTCTGTGGCAAATATATTTGTAGAACATTTTGTCCCGTTAAAGCCCGGTTTTAGGAATTAGTTTATGGCAGGGTGCCACAGAAACTAAACTAAATCAATTTTAACCATTGACAACTGATTCCAATAATGTCTCCGTGACAAACGAGAACAATAGAGCCCATAACTCTTAGCAATTCGCTGAAACAAATCCCACAACCAAAACTCACCGATTGCCGTAACAATGTTTGCCTCCTCATAGGTCATCATAAGAGTCGAAAGTTTACACTCGCTATCCCTGTCTCGTGGCAAAGTTTATATTTTTATATGAAATTTCGTAGAAATTTTTGTATATTTTTATAGGAAATTTCGACGATATTTTATATTTTTATAGGAAATTTCGACGATATTTTATAGGAAATTTTGTCGAAATTTAATAATTTTATATAGGAAATTTCGACGATATTTGATATTTTTATATATGAAATTTCGACGATATTCGATATTTTTATACCCTACACCACTTCGTGGACTAGGGTATTATAAGTTAGTTTCGCGCCAAATGTTTGTAACACCAAGAAATATTCGAGCTAGACCCACCTTGAAGTATACCGATCGGCTTAGAATCACCAGCTGAGCCGATTTAACGATGTCTGTCTGTCCGTCCGTCTGCTGTCCATCTAAGCTTGTTCGCACTCTACAGGTCGCAATTGTTGTCCGATTGACTTGGCAGAAGTTATTTTTTCTGTCCAAGGACCATCGGTATTGAATTTGGAGGAAATCGGTTCAGATTTAGATATAGCCCCCATACAAATGTGGCTCCCGATTTGACTTTTTCCGCCCTATAAAGCATATATAGTACCCGATTTTCTTCAAATTTGTCTAAACACCTTATCATCAAACTAGAAATACCTGTGGCGAAAACGGATTAGATCGGTTCAGATTTAGATATAGTCCCCATACAAATATCGCTCCCGATTTCACTTTTTCCGCTTTAGAAACCACAAATTGTATCCGACTTTCTTTAAAATTGGCACAACATTTTATAATTGAACTAGAAACACCTATGCTGAAAGTGTGTAAGATCGGCTCAAATTTAGATATAACCTCCATACAAATGTCGCTCCCGATTTCACTTTTTCCGCTCTAGAAACCACATCTTGTACCCGATTTTCTTTAAATTTGGCACAACATCTTATAATCCAACTAGAAACACCAATGGTGAAAGTGAGTTAGGCCCCATTCTGATCTATTACAGCTCTAGTTATATATTTTTTACCCTTTGGCACAAAAGGGACCAAAAAGTTCCGTATATTGAAGAGCTAGAGGGTTAAAATTTTCACAAAAATGTTCCTCGTAGTGTTTCATGTAATATTGCCGAACACATCATACACTTAAAATGTAAGGATAACAAGGTTTCCCATGCCGATTCATCAGAAGAATTTGCAGGGTAAATATTGAAATTTTAAAATTCCCCCAAAATTTGCTTTTCGGTTTTTATTATTTTTCCAAAATATCTCAAATGTTTCTTCCGCATAATGAGCGACTAAAGTCCTTGCCTTATACTGTAATAGAATATCCCAGTCCAAGCGATTCCCAGTAGATCTCTCATCCTTTGGTAGGGAGCCAAAAATCTATGGCAAAACTTCGCTGCGAAAATGTATTTACATCACTGATAGCATTCGCTCCCCAACACTGGAACGCAAACGGAAGAAGAAAAACCAAGAAAGAGATTTGCCTATTCTTTCGCGACTTTGAATAGCGAAACAAAAATCTTCTCTCTTTTTTGCTGTTGTTGCTGTTGCTATTGCTGGCATGTATTGGCAATTTCATTATGTTTGTAGCACGATTGGCTGAAATTATTTGCTGGTGATAACGAGTTCAGGTTGCAATGCAGCAACATTACACTCACTCCACACTACACGAGTCGCATCATCATCAGCTCAGCTCAGCGCAGCCCGGTCCGTCCCAGCCCGTCTCAGTATCACCTGAAACGTGTGCATTTGAAAACCCCTTCGCCAAACACACACTCTCACACACACCAAAATGGTTAAATAACACCAGACAACTGAACTGAACCTGAAAAATAATATTGCAAGAAAAAAATAGATTTTACCAATAATATAAGCAAAAAAGTCACAAGAACACGTTTCGCGCCAAATATTTTATTTTCTAGAACAGATAAAACAAACTCTTCTTCAGCCACTGCCATTACCACTGCCTCGGCCTCGGCCTCGGCCACCACTGCTACTGGCTACTGGGGTATGGGAAGTGTGTGCTGCACTGCACGTCGTCGACGTAAATTTCCATATGAATCCAAACACTCTCCGAGTCGGATGTATTCCTCGTTGGTTTGTTCTGTTTTTTGTTTCGTTTCGTTTATTTTTTGGTGGCACCTGAAAACATTGTTTATCCTCTCGGAGCAATCTTCAGTTGTAAACACGCGATTTTTGAGACCATTTTCCCAACATGGATGTACATCTTTTTTGGCGGTGGTCACCCTACACTGCGAATGACAGTAATTATACTGTGGTACTCATTTTGCAATAAGATGTGATAATATGAACGGAGCTATTTTTTGAGCATAAAATTCATCAGATTCAGATTCAACGGAACAGAAAAATTCTCCGATTTAAATGAAAGTTTGAAAATTTGTACTATTAACTATGAAATTGTAAGCATTCGGAGGGATAGAAATTAAATAAGTTTGCCATAAGGTAATTTTGAAAAAAGTCGTAACTTTTCTGTGCTAGGATATGTAATTTTAATTTTTACAGCAATTTTCTTTCTAATTTAATAGAAAACTATCAAATCTATTTAATGAATATTTTTTACCTTTTCCTTAGTTCCTTGTAATTCTTAATTACCTCTTCTGTGAACGTTGAAGAACAATATAAATTATTATTTGAAAAAAAAAAAAAAACTTCTTAAAATGGTAATTTCATTCAGATTTGTATGATTTGGTCGATGATGTTAAATATGTTAATGTTTATAATAATGGTCAATTTCGTTCAAATTTATGACTTAATCTTTGATCATAAATGGATAATCATATATCGTCTCTCTTAAAACTCAGAATGATATCGATTAACTTATGCAACAACAATTTTTTATTTGTTTATTAAACAAGTAAGTACACTTCAGTCGGCTAAACCGACTTACATATACCCTCACTTTCAGAGAACATATATACCGAAGTAGTAGGAATACAATTTTATGTAGGGCAGAATAATTAGTGTGGAAGGTTCTAGGAGGTTCGTGTTACATGATTCCAGCTTCCACATTTATAAATCAATTGTAAAAACATGATCAAATATCAAGTCATAGTGGATTCCATGGACCAGTATAGAAGTTACGAAGGATTTAATATTACCTAGGATATAGAAAATTGTGTTTTTCATTTCCTCATCCTGTTGCTCCGTCACGGAACTACAAAGTTCCAAAGGATAAAATTTTTCAAAAAAATATTTTTTATACTTGTTCGCACCCTATGATAGCGGTAGAAAGGTCAAATTAAAGAGGAGATTGTCTATAAAAATACTTCAAATAGTATTCTTCTAAAGGGAGATTTTCTAAAAGCTATAGGAAAGTTTTTCAACATCAAAAAAAAAAAACATAAAATTCAGAAAAATGCATGAAATCGATAGTACGGTCCATATAATTTAATGTTTGAAGATTATTTCATGCAAATGTTGACCTTGACTGCGCCTCAAATGGTCCATCCGCTTAGTCCAATTTTGGCGTACTCTTTCCAACATTTCGGCCGGTTTCGCATGAATAAATGAGTCAATGTTGTCTTCCAATGCGTCAATTGAAGCGGGCTTGTCTGTATAGACATGAGCTTTAACATAGCCCCGCAAAAAAATAGTCCAAAGGCGAACGTGAAATAAAATGTTCACCGAACTCGCCTCTCAATAAGTCAATTGTTGCGCGTGCTGTGTGGCATGTGGCACCGTCTTGTTGAAACCACATGTCATGCCAGTCAAGCTCTTGCATTTTGGGCAAAAAAGTTGGATATCATCTCACGGTAGCGCTCACCATTCACAGTTACGTTACGATTCGCATCATCTTTGAAGAAGTACGGTCCAATGATGCCACCAGCCCATAAACCGCACCAAACTGTAACTTTTTCTGGATGCATTGGTAGCTCTTGCAATGCTTCTGGCTGATATTAACTCCAAAATCTGCCTATTTACGTACCCATTGAGCCAAAAATGAGCTTCGTCGCTGAACACAATTTTTCCGTAAATGAACTTTGTTAACAGAACACGCATTTTGAAAATAAAATTCAATAATTTGCAATCGTTGTTCGTTTGTAAGACGATTCATGATTAAGTTATAGACCAAACTGAAGATGTTTGACAGTGAAACAAAACACGAAACGTGCGTCAGCTGTTTAAACCAGTGTTGCCAAAAAGATAATAGCTAAAAAATCACCATTCATATACTATACAGGGTGTTGCGTCGACATTTCACGGCAAACAATCGTAAAATTTGTTGAGTGCCTTCCTTCTGCAATCGAATAATTGTATGATCCTGTGAATGAAGAGATTTATTTAAAAAACCCTAGATATTCTGATGTAATATAGATAGATAGATATTTACTTATTTAGAATATTACAAAGTACAAGAATGTATTTAAAACTACTAGATTTCTGCCGAGGTATGAGAAGAAATCTACGTCCTCGGTCAGCTGTCCTTGGATTGTTACAGATGTCGTATTACTAGTACCAATCCGCATTAGTTTGATTTTCTTTGTATTTACTTTGAGGCCAACATTTTTGACATTGACTGACAGGCGATGCAGTTTCCGTATCGAATGCACGTTCGAAAGTTGTGTTAATATGGACAACACATGATCTTCCCGGTGTGAACCCTGCTTGTTCTTTCCGTAATATGGTTTCTACAACTGGAGATATTCATTGAAAAATCAGGAAGATATTTCATTCCTCGGGTGGTGTATTCATACACTCCACGAGAGTATTGGGTCTTTGTGCATTTGTTTGTAACACCCAAAAGGAAGGGAGATAGACCCATTGTTAATTATACCGATCGACTTTTGAATCGATTTAGCAATGTCCGTCTGTCTGTCCATCTATTCTTGAAATCACGATACAGGTCCAATTGTAGACAGAACCAATTGAAACTTTGCACAACGAAGTTTTTTAAGTTTTTTTTTTTTTAATTTAAAGAAAATCGGTTCAGATTTATATATAGCTCCCATGCAAATTTCGCTCACGATTTGATTTTTTCCGCTCTAGAAACCACATATTGTATCAGATTGTCTTCAAATTTGGCAAAACATCTTATTTTTCAACTAGAAACACCTGTGGTAAAAATGAGTTAGATCGGTTCAGATTTATATATAGCTCCCATGCAAATTTCGCTCCAGATTTTATTTTTTTGGCTCTAGAAACCACAAATTGTATCAGATTGTCTTCAGATTTGGCAAAACATCTTATTTTTTAACTATAAACACCTGTGGTAAAAATGAGTTAGATCGGTTCAGATTTATATATAGCTCCCATACAAATTTCGCTATCAAATTGAATTTTTCTGCTCCAGAATCCACATATTTTAACAGATTTTCTTCAAAATTGGCAAAACATCTTATATTTAAAATAGGAACACCTATGGTGAAAATGGTTAACATCGGTTCAGATTTACATGTAGCTCTCATACAAATTTCGTTCCCCAACAAACCGCGTATTTTCAGAGAATTTCATAAAATTGAGCATAACACGTTACGCTTCAACTAGAAGAACTTATTGTGAAAGTTAGTCACTTCATTCCATGTTTGGATATAGCCCCTATACAAATATATAGTCGGCCACGCCCGACTTTAGCCTTTCCTTACTTGTTTTATAGTATGCTTATCTATCGGCCCGCCTCATATATGTACCTGAATTTGGCGGTAGTCTGGCGGTCTTTGCTTTGCACTTGACGTAGTCCACTTTAGGCCAGTCGATTTTGATTTGTTTTTGAGCCGAATAAAAACTAAAATCCTCCACCACTTTCGCATTAAACTTCTCGATACATTGCACTACTAACAGTAATATTACAAACTTAAGTGATTTTTATTTATGACAGAGTACACTCTTGAAGATCTTGTGTTGATAATGTTGGATGCATTCAACTTTCAAAGGATGTGAAGTTTAAAATCAATCAATATTTTCAAAAAATATTTATTCATTTGCGTTTCTTTTGTAAAGTAACTAACTGGCGATCGTTATCATCCCCAATATCCTAGTATCCTTTCCTGCATTAGATACCGCACAAACACTCATTTATTTCCCCCTTTCATTTCTCACAGTGTAGCCATATCTCAAAAACGCACACATTTACAATGTCCATATGAATCACTTCTTATTGTGCGAGTGTGTGAGTGGATTTCCCCATGGCTGATGGTCGGTCGGTTGGTGGTTTATCTGGAACTGATATCGTCGTTGTTCGTTCTGAATAAAAAGCTCTTTAGCTGCGGACACTTTTGGTTACTCAGCCAATGCCATAAGGGTTCCGTGTGTGTAGCTACGTGTGTGTGCATGAGTGTGTGTGAAGAAGAGTGTATTGGGAATATCGGTGTTTTGTGAAATTCTTCGCCATTTTGTTGTGCCGTCGCCGATGTCGTATTTTTCACATTTATTTTCATTATTTTGCTAAACTTAAAAATAAAATCGTTATCTTTTTGTTGGTTTCGTTCGTTTATTTCTGCTTCGTCTTCTTCTGCTGGCTGTGACTTTTCGTCGTCGATAGTCGCACAGTAGTGTGAGATGTGGTAAATTTGTAGTAGGTATTTAGGTAGGCAAACCACAAAAGTAGTATAAAACGTAGAGAGAGTCTCCAACGAGTGACACTAAATTTCTAA
Source organism: Polietes domitor (assembly GCA_947397865.1). Classification (NCBI taxonomy): domain Eukaryota; kingdom Metazoa; phylum Arthropoda; class Insecta; order Diptera; family Muscidae; genus Polietes; species Polietes domitor. The sequence continues at coordinate 22,212,367 of OX377619.1, read as the reverse complement.
AAACAAATATTGTCCTTTCGGTGGGAAATATTTGTCAAAAAATAAAATGGTAGAAGTAATATTAATTCAGAGATTCTCAACGATTATACTATGCCACAAATATATTGCCGAAAGGTCATATATAACATTTTCTGATGTATTTTAGCTATTTAAAAAAATTATTGTACTTTTATACCCTCCAGCACAGGCTGGGGATATTCTAAATTTGTCATTCTGTTCGTAACACATTGAAATATCAACCTAAGACCCTATAAAGTATATATATTCTTGATCGTCATAAAATTCTAAGACGATCTAGCCATGGTCATCCGTCAGTCCTTCTGTTGAAAGCACACTAGCATCTAAACGAAAGGAGCTAGGAGGTCTTAAATGAGTCTTATAATAGTAGAAAGGTTGGGATTGCAACCGGACAAAATCTGTCCAAACGAAAAAATTGTTCCCTCTCAAGGACTGTAAATTCCCCTAATATTTAGAGTATTTAAGCATGATTTTTATAGCCTCCACCTCTAGGATGGGGGTATACTAACTTTGTCATTCCGTTTGTAACACCTTGAAATATCGACCTGAGACCCTATAAAGTATATATAATCTTGATCGTCACAAAAATCTAAGACGATCTAGCCATGTCCGTCCGTCTGTTGAAAGCACGCTAGCATCTAATCGAAAGGAGATAGAACGTCCAAATTTCCCATAAATGCGTCTTATAGTCGTAGATCGGTTGGCATTGAAACGGGGCGAAATCGGCTCAAAGGGAACATTTTTTCCCCCACAAGGACTAAAAATACCCATAATAATCCCTAATATTTTAGCGTATTTAAGCAGTTTTGTTGAATATGTGTGTTTATATTTGTTTGATATTTAGTATGCGCGTTCCCCTTATAGCAAAAACGTGCACCATAAAGTGATTCTTATTTGTAGGGGATGAAATGGGGCAAAAAAGGGATAAAAATGGTACATATTAAACGAAAACAGCTAGAAACACGAAATTCTGTGTGTACATTCCTCCAATTGAGTAGATACACAATATAAAATTATTTTTTCCAAATTCGTACTTTTAAGGGGTAAAATGGGAATAGAGGGATAAAAATGGTACCAACCATACGACTGTACCTAGAATAATGAAATTCGGTGTATACATTCCTCTGATTGCAGAGACAAGTAAAATATACGGATTTTTCAAAATTCGTACTTTTTGGGGTTAAAATGAAAAAAGGGGATAAAAATAGTACCAATCAAATGACCGCAGCTAGAGTCATGAAATTCGGAGTATACATTCCTCTGATTGCGTAGACACGGAAAATAGACTGATTTTTCGAAATTCTTACTTTTTGGGGTCAAAATAGAAAAAGGGGATAAAAATAGTACCAACCAAATGAACGCAGCTAGAGTCATGAAATTCGGAGTATACATTCCTTTGACTGCGTAGACACGAAAAATAAATGGATTTTTCAAGGGATACAATGGTACAGAGGGATAAAAATAGTACCAACTAAACGACTACAGCTAGAATGATGAAATTCTAATTGCATAGAAACGTCAAGGGGGTTAAATGGTACCAACCAAATGGACGCAGCTGGAATCGTGGAATTCGGTGTATACATTCCTCTGCCTGCATAGACACGCAAAATAAAAAGTTTTTTCCAAATTCGTTATTTTTCTTTTACGACAAAAATTTATTGAATCATGAAGTTAGGTTATTTTGCACTATTTACGTCTGATAATGGATTTTCAAAATTTGTACTTTTGGAATTAAAATTGAATGGAAATACAACCAATATTTATGGTATTTAAGCTTTTTGAAAATATAAATATAAGAATATTTATTTTTTGATTTGAAATAAATAATGGTTTGAAATAATTAAAATATTATATTTATTTATAAAATTATTTTTTCAATATATGCATTTGTTTTGGTTTGGGTATATTAAAAATTTTATATTTTCCTGTAATATTACTGCATTTCTACGAAAACCGACTACCTCTGTGGAATGCAATCCATGGTGGAAAGTATATAAAGTTCGGTCCGGTTGAACTTAACGCCGTTTTTATTTTTTACTAAAATTCCAATTTTCGTTGAAGGCAAATTATGTTTGGTATTATATTAAATTTTTTTTTTTTTTTTTTTTTTTGCTAAAATTCCAAATTTCGTTGAATGTTCCATTAAATATTTCTACTCTCATTTTGGTCCTTTAACTCAATATTGTAAGTTAAATTAAAGGTACTCATGATGGCTACAAATATGGAGAATTATACCTTCTCATGGAAATAGTGGTTTTGGAACAACCTTAAAAATTTTGTCGAGAATTATTTTTTTTTTCTGAAAAAAAAAATCTATTTTTCCTGGCACGAAAAAAATTATAAAAAATAGAAAAATGTCGGAAAACAGTATTTTGTTTTATTTTCAATAGCTAAGATTCTAACGCATACATCACAACATTTATATGTAAAAAATCTTTGGTTAAATGTAGAAGTTATAAAATATTTTGTAGACGCAGAAATTTAAAAAATATAATTTTTTAATTTTTATTTAAATAGCCTTTAACCATTTAACAATTAGAATATTTTATTTTATAGGGTGGGTCCTTTAAAACTCTAACTTAGAATCGGCTATAAAAAGTACTGACTATTTATTTCTGGTTTCATTGGAAAGGTTGAACTTTGTCGTTTAATAATGGACGCCAAATGCATATGACTGGACCCAATTTTTCAGTACAGCCAAAAATCCACACCAAACAGAGACTCGCTGTGAATGCATTGGCTTTTCAGTTGTCACGTGTGGATTCTCTAAACCCCATATGCGGCAATTTTGCTTATTGGCATAACCACCGAGCTGGAAATGAGCTTCATGAAGGCTGAACTGAAGATCGATATCTTCTCGAAAATTTTCCTACTACTTTTGAAGTAAGGTTTTAATATTTCCCAATTTTGTTCGAGCGTATAGCGTCCCATTTTGCAAATGTCAACCATAAACCTGAAAATAAAAATGAATCTTTTTCTACCTTTTAAATTCAAAATAATCGGTAGTTCAAATTTTAAATGGTCCACCCTATAGTTTGTAATAGCTAGCATCTTAACAAAGAAAAGGTCTAGTTAATGAAAATGGATAAATGTAGAAGTTATGGTCCTTCCTGTAAAAGGATATGTCGTGTAAATCGATTTAAGCAAAAACTTTGTAATTTTTGTTTTTCATTTTTTAATTCCCTTTCTTAGCCTCAACATTTATTCATTAATTTCCCTCAAAAATAGCTTGTTTCCTTTGATAAGATTTCAGAATAAAACAATATATTATCCAAACTCCCATTAAAATTATATATAATTATTAGTTTTTGTGTTGTTGATTAGTGATCGATTAATTGATTAATCTAATAAGTTCGTGGGGAAAAAGCTGTATCGTGTTGAAAATACATCAGCCTACAGCAAAATGGTAATGAGAAAAGGTTTTAGGTAGAATAATGCTGTTCAAAAAACGCTTTGCGGTGAGGTTTTCGGGTGTATACATATAATACGCAGGTGTGATTTTCATATAACGTAGATACAACTTATGACTTCATGTTAACGCAAGCACTCCATACAGAAGGATCACTGATGAGTTGTCTCTACACAGGACAACGAAATACGTATATGGTCAAATGTGTGTATGGTTCAGTGTGGTTCTCCTCCTTTCCATTACCAAAAACAAAGATTTCCTTCTTAAGAATTATATATAATTTTAATGGGAGTTTAGGTGATATTTAAACAAAAATAAAAAAAATAACATATTTTTTAAATAATTCTTTTGTCTCTAAAAAGAAAATCATAACATTTATTCATAGATTTTCTTAAAAAATGTCTTGTTAGGATGCCAGCTATTACTATTATTAAATTGATATAAAATATTGATTTGTATAATTTGTAATGGGACTTTTTGCGCAATTTAAACAAAAAATAAAAAATCTTGATTTATTAAAAAATCGTTGCTGTCTACAAAGCGTATCAAAACTTCTACATTTATTACTAGATTTTTTACATATAAACATTATTTTTTGCGTTAGAATATTATCCGTTAAAAAATATAAGAAAATATTTTTTCCGATTTTTTTTTCTATTTTTTATGATTTTTGTTTTTGACCAAAAAATATATTTTTTTTTAAAACAAAAAAAATCTTCCATATTTTTGTCGGTTGTGCCTAAACCTCTGTTTTACTGTAAAAGTGTAATTTATAACATTTGTAGACATCATAATTACCTTTAATAAAACATATAAACGGTTGCTATCGGACCAATATATCCAAAATGAGAGTGAAAATACTAAAGGTTCTTACGTGAGAAATTTTAATTTTAGTAAAAGATTCAAAAAAAATATATCCATACATTTTTTATATAAAATTGTTTTTTTTTTTTCTTAGAATCTTAGCTTTTAAATTTAGTTTTAAAATTTTTGATTTTGTTTTGTGCCAACAAAAATATTTTTTTTTTCACAAAAAAATTATTCCCAATTTTTGCAGGATGTTCCTAAACCACTGTTTCTATGTGCAAGCTTAATTCGCAATATGGCTAGGCATCACAATTACCTTTAATAACAAATATATAATTGAAGATATTGCGATCGGAACAGTATATCCAAAATAAGAGTACACAAATTAAAGGTTTTGACGAGAGAAATTTTAATTTTAGTAAAAAATTAAAAAATATCATTTTTTTGCTGATTTTATGAATCAAAAAATAAATTTGTTGAGCTTGGACACAACTTTGTTGTTGTACAGTGTTAACTAATTTTTTCCCTCTATGAGACACTGTTAGCTATTTGTGTTTTGGTGTTAAAAGCAGTGCTCTGACTTATTAGTTTCTTGCAGCCACTGTGCGACGAGGAGGAGGAACTGGCTGGGCTGACTGACTGTGAACACATTGTACGACGAGTACCACCTCCTGCTCAGCCACTTTCCAAAGGCAATAAAAATTATTATCGGCCACCATAACAATGAAAAACCTTATAACAAATGTTGCGATAATAATTCGGCTGAATGTGAGTGGGAGTGTGGGTGAGAGGGTGAACGTGAGCGTCAGCGTGAGTATGAGTGCGATTGCGACCACCACAATACGGCGACAGCACGTTCGCCGCGTATCGTTTTGTGTATTTTATCGCTGTTTGCTTGCAATTGCCCCTCCATCCCATTTGACAAGCACACATACTCGCACACACACACACTCATCCATAAAATGTAGAATATTTCGTTTTAATTGTGGGCGTTATTTGTGCCTGTGTGTGTGTGTTTGTCTATATATTTTTTCTGTTTGATTACATTCGGCCGGAGAACAAAAGCTATTTTCTAACAGCCATTTGATAATGTTTCGATTGAACGATGGCACGGCGTTGGAGCGGGGTGGTGCTGGGAGAGGCGTATGGCTTTTATAAATCGCAATAACATTTTAATCGCATTTCATTTGTAATGGATGACGATCCGCTGATATCCGAATCTACATGAGAGTGCATACATTGTCTGTCCATGGAAGAGTAGGTGACACGGCCAGTGCAAATGTACTGGAATAAGGCAGGTAATTGCGAGAGCGTGTGATTTGCCAAGTTGTGGATATATGGACTACTCATGAAGCGAGGTTTGAAATGCTCTAACTTCAGACAAGAATTTTGTGAAGACATGTACACATGTTCGTTAGCAACGAGGCGCGTTTTCGCGAAGAATGGCTATGTTAACAAACAAAATTGTCGCAAATAGGACACCAGCTTACATGAGGTTCACTTGGCGGTTATGCTTCCTCCAAAAGTTGCTTCTTGTGCGGACCTTTGGCTAGGACCTTTGTCTAGAATTGCCTCCTTTAGCTATTCCATTAAGTCACAGTCAACAGATGCCTTCGAAATCTCATCAACCAGGACATCGCTGAAATTCAGATGATTTTCTTGGTATTACGGCCACTTTGCGCTTTTTCAAATATGAACGTTTCCCGCATTTTTCATATACGCCGCTGAACAGGACCTTAAATCAAAAAAGCCTTACTTTGGACGATATACAACACTGTAACGAATAAATGTAAAAAAATGAGCCAAATCAATTCAGTAGATTCGGAGATACTATGCACCCCAGTTTGAACAAAGGCGTTTCGAGAAAAGCACAAAAGAAAAAATATACTGCTTTGTAGTAGACTCTGCTGCGCCAATTTCTGAGCCGAAGCTTATATACGCTCCACCATGGATTGCATTCCATAAAGGTAGTCGACTTTACGTAGAATTGCAGTAGTATTACAGGAAAATGTTAAATTTAAAAAAAACCAAACCAACACAAAAAAATATTGAAAAAATAATTTTATAATTAAATAAATATAAAAATTTAATTATATTAAACCACGCTTATAAGGCAAGCCTACCAATATGTTCAACAATTCAGAAAGTAAATATAAGGAAACAATCTCCAAAAAAAAAAATTAAATACCCCAAATATTATCACATTTTTACATTTACATTTATTATTACATTATCTCTCACTTGCACAAAGGAAGATAAACTAACTTCATGATTCTACCCATTTGCTTGCTACTAGTTTTATTGCCAAGGCTTATACCTTGCAAACCGTTTGGAATTTTAATTTACACTCTGAGGCAAAGTTGTAACTCTATAAAATCAAAAAATCATCTTGAAAATCGAAAAAAAACTTAAGAAAAACTATTGTTAACCTTTTTTCCCCTGTTCAGGTCCATAGGTAGCAAACCGTTCAAAATTCAATGAAACAATGAGCTAAAAAAATGTACCTAAGATCTCAATAAACAACTTTCTAGAACATATGAACTTCCTAGCAATGATTCTTAACACAGTTTAGGTAGGACAAAGATATCTTGCATGACTGTTTCTGTTAATGGTCAGTCCGACAACAGTGCGTATGAGTGATATTATTATTAATCAACAACACGAATACGCTACCTACACACACTACAGCCTATACATTTGCGATTTTGACGTTGAGATGAATTTTTTTTGATTTATATACAAATTTTGTTCCTTATAACAAGATCTACAACTTTGCCTCAGAGAGTAAATCAAAATTCTAAACGGTTTGAAAGATATGAGCCTGAGAAAATTATCACTTTTTGCAAAAATGACACCGATGCCCCAAATTTTTGGATAATACAGAAGTTATGACCCATATTGTAGAAGTAAATTTAGTCATACGTAATGACGACATGTACTTCTACATTTATCAATAGATTTTCTTTAAAAATGTCTTGTGTTCTTCGCTGTAAAAATTTAAAAATTCATGATTTTGTTCTTAAAAATGAGCGTCTGCAAATGGTGCAATTTTTCTGATTTTTTCTACTTTTTTTATAGTTTTTTCGTGCTAGCAAAAAATATTCAGTTTTTTGGATGCAGTTCCTAAATAACTGTATCTATGTGAAATTGATATTTTAAGGTGTTATCGGACTTATATTTCCAAAATGAGAGTAAAAACATTAAAGGTAGCACAAATATTATTAAAAAACAAATAATATCACCAAAATAAATTAGATTTCCTGAACTTTTTTTTGCATACAGATAATTGTTGTCGTTTGTTTTTGTTCGTAGGGGTTTTCTTTCATTCAAACAACTCTCTTAACCCATTAACGCCCAAAGAAAATTGTGGTTCGGTTGTTTTGGCCGTTTTTCTGTACCCAAGCGAGTACAGTGGGAACGAATGGGTTAAATAGGTTTTATTTAACGGAAAAGCGGGTATGATGGACTTTAGACTCCCAAAATTATAGTAAAAAGAAGTAAGGAAAATCTAAAGTCTGGCGGAGCCGACTATATGATACACTCCACTTTCTATCCGAACACAATTCAACTCGGGAAAAAAGTGAAAACGGGAAGGCTTTTTGTATGTTTCCTGATCATAGGCTAATATGACCTGACCCAATTTGTCAACTCGAGAGGAATATTTGTATCGGGGCTATATCCAAACATGGAATGAAGTGACTAACTTTCACAATAAGTTTTTTCAGTTCAAGTAAACGTGTTATGCTCATTTTGAAGATATTCGGTGAAAATACGTGGTTTATGGGGTGGAAAAAATCAATCCGGGAACGAAATTTGTATGGTAACTATATGTAAATCTGAACCGATCTAACACATTTAACCACAAGTGTTTCCAGTTAAAATAGAAGGTGTTTTGCCAATTTTGAAGAAAGTCTGTTAAAAAAGGTGGATTTTAGAGCGGAAAAATTTGGGAGCGAAATTTGTATGGGATCTATATATAAATCTGAACCGATGTGATCCGTTTTCGCCATGGGTGTTTCTAGTTGAAATATAAGATATTTTGCAAGTTTTGAAGAAGATCTGTAAAAATATGTGGTTTCTAGACAAGAAAAAGTTAAATCGAGAGCGAAATTTGAATGGGAGCTATATACAAATCTGAACCGATCTGACCCATTTTCACCATAGGTGTTCCTAATTTAAATATAAGACGTTTTGCCAAATCTGAAGAAAATCTGTTGTAATATGTGATATCTAGAGTGAAAAGAGTCAAATCGGGAGTGAATGGGGTCTATATCTAAATCTGAACTGATTTTCTTCAAGTTAAATAGCGTCCGTCCTTGTCCCGAAAAACTTCGTTGTGCAAAGTTTCATTTGGTTCTGGCTACAATTGCGACCTGTATCGTGATTACAAGAATAGATGGACTGACAGACAGACAGACATTTCTAAATCGATTCAAAAAGTGATTCTAAGTCTATCGGTATAATTAACAATGGGTCTATCTCGTTTCCTTTTGGGTGTTACAAACAAATGCACAAAGACATAATACTCTCGTGGAGTGTATAAGAATTGATTTATTATATCATTTGCAAGTTATGAACGCCAAAATACATCAGAAAATGCTATTGACAGCACTTTTCCAGAAAATTGGTTGTAAAATAGCGTCATCGAATATGTGCCAATGTGTCTGTCATACCGATCAAGTCGGTCCACTTTTGTTGAAAAAGGATATTCCTTGAGAAGACATTTTGGTGCTAAATGTTAACTTCTATTTTAGTCAGATAATAGCCGCAATTACGAATTCCTACAGAAAACAAAATGTTCGCTCTAAAAAAGTTCCACAAAGAACAGCATTTTCGTCGCAGAATATTTACATATCACTCGCTCAACATTCGATCGAAACATTCAATTCCACTAGTAGGGCGTTTATGGCCACACGTTTTCCAAGGCAACAATGTCGCGTAATTCTTGTTTAAATAAACACCGACTTTAATTGTTATAATCCCAAATAGATTTCAATCTCGTAACGGAAAATATTTTAGTAGTCGATAAATAAATGACATGCAAACAAGACGGAAATGTTGTCGACAGCCAACAAAGTTGCAATGCATTTTGTTGTTTTTTTTTTTTCATTTTTTGTTTAATTAATAGCTGCAGCAACAACAAAAAAATACAGAAACTAATACCAAATATATGTAGGTTATCATTAGTGGCTAATAATTGTATTTCCATAATGGCACTGCCACCACCCGTGTATCTCGGAAATGTTGTTTTAAATTGAATCGAATCGAATGGAATCGAAAGCAGAAAACCAAAAATTGCCGCTGATACAAGATAAATAACATTAAAATGTCAGTGCATAAGTTGCGATAACAACGCGAACGATGGCAGATGGCAGACAGACGACCGCAACAAATCGAAAGTATGATGATGCTGATATAGTTGCATAAATATGTATGTATTTCTAAACAATTTATTTTTCCTATTCCGTTTCTGTGGACAGCTACAAAAAGGCGAGAAAAAATATTTCTGTTATCAGCAGCATCCAAAATATAAAAAAAGATATCGAAAGCGACTCGGAAACATCGCTTAGGAATTTCTTGGTTGGCCATTTGAATTTGAATTGGCCACAGACAAAAATTAAACCTCCACCACACACCGAAAGTATGCGCTTTATCTGAGCTTTATCAGTTGAAATGATTTTCAAATTAACATAAATTTGAATTTTATCGCGGCAGTATGATAATTGCGGTATCACAGCACAAGAGCTTTTGCTATGAGGTTGCAGGCCTTCGATCATAAAGAAATTAAAAAAAGTGTCACAAAATTGCCAAAATATAAGGGCTGTTTTGCTTTAAGCCGGGATAACAAGCTGCGATAACAAAAACGTTAATAACAAAAAACGTCAACACAAAATATTTTTTGGAAAATTTGTTTTCACACACACATTGATATTGCTTTTGGCAATATCAATTTTCAGTGAAAATTTAACATTTTATTTAGATTTTTGTTATCGCAGCTTAGTTATCCAGTCTTAAAGAAAAACAGCAGTTATTTCTTTCACCATAATCCCAGAAAATTTCACAAATAATATCTATAATTTATGTTAAATGTAAGGTAATTATGATGGCTACAAATATTGCGATTTTCACATCCCCATAGAAGCAGTGGTTTAGGAGCAGTCTCCACAAATTCGTAAAAAATATTGTTTTTTTTTTCGCAAAAAATCTTTTCACTGGCACAAAAGAAAATCACAAGAAATAGAAAAATTCGTAAAACATTCTAGTGAAGAAAACAATATATGGGGAATTCCACGACGAATCGGAAATTAAAAAAAAAATATATGTTAGTACCCACTAAAAAAGTACTCGTTATTGATTACTAGTTAAAAAGATATAGCTTTTTCAAAATAGTAGCTTTTTTTAAATAGTAGTTCTTTTTTCAGTCTTTTGCTCATAACTTCGTCAATAATGGTCCGAATTGGATATTCTTTTTTTAATATTTTTGTTTTTTGAAGTACTTTTCAGAAAAAAATATTCACAATGTTTTTGTATACAAATTTGTATTTTTTTAATTAAAACTTTATTTTTTAATTGTTTGTACTTTTCGATTTTCTTTATTTTTTAATTTAAACTCATATTTATTCTGTACATTTTGAGGCTTGGTTGATAGTGGGCCTATAAAATTTACTATGTTTTTTATTTTTTTGAAAATTTGGAAACAGTAAAAATAATATATACAGCAAATTCCATGATGCTAGCTGCGGGCATTAGGTTTGTACCATTTTTATCCTCTTAAAATTACGACCGTCGAAAGTCTCTCTCTTATTATCCCTCAGTTCACATTGTATCACTTGAAAGAAAGAAGTTTGGAAAAATCTTTATTTTTAGCGTCTACGCCGAATTTCATGCTTCTAACAGCGGCTATTTGGTTGGTTAATTTTATTATCCTCTTTTATCCCAGTTTAACCCCTAAAAGTACAAATTTCGAAAAATCCGTTTATTCTATGTGTCTACGCAATCAGAGCAATGTATACACAGAATTTCATTATTCTACGTGCATACGTTTGATTGATACCGTTTTCATCCCTCTTTTCTCTTTCATGGCTAAAAGAACGAATTTCTTAATACAGGGTTTTCCAACGATAGGTGTTAATTTGAATCACCCGGTATTTCGGAAGCTGTCACTTTTGAAGCTTTTATTCTTTGACATTTGACAAGTTGAAACTACGCCATTACTAAAAATGGAACGATACACGCTTCAATAACGCATTGAAATTATTAAAATTCACTACAAAAATAAATCAAATAAATCATCTTGTCTGATGAGGCCCATTTCCACCTCGGTGGCTACGTCAATAAGCAAAATTGTTGCATCTGGGGCTCGGAAAACCCAAGAGTTATTGTTGAGACTCCTATCTATCCATCCTCATCGTGTGACTGTTTGGTGCGGTTTATGGTCCGGCGGGGTCATTGGAGCTTACTTTTTCGAAAATGAGGTTGGATCAACTGTTACCGTGAATGTATTGTGCATCATCGAGAGATGATTAATGAATTTTTTATGGTCGGAGTTGGATGGTATCGATCTGGTCAACGTTTACTTTCAACAAGACGGCGCACAGAGGGTTGAAATCGCCAAAAATGGAGATTAATTCGGGGAAGCCTTCGGGTCAGGTAATATTTATATTTTTTCAATATTTAAACCATAATCAGTAAAAGAAAACACAATTTGAGTACAATTTAGTGGAAAAAAGTTTTCCCTGGAAAATAAATTAATAATCCGTCCGTGTATATATTCTTGTTATCGAAGTACAAGTCGCAATTATTATCCAATCCCAACAGAGCTTGGTACAGCTAATTTTTTCGCATAAATGACGGACGCTATAAAATTCGAAGCAAATCAGTTCAGATTTAGGTATAGCTCCCATACAAATGTCGCTCCAGATTTGACTTTTCCGTTCTAGTAACCAAATTGTTTACCTAATTTTGTTCGCATTTCGCACATAACATTACATTGCACCTACAAACAGCTGTAGTTAAACTTGGTGACATCGGTCCAGTGTTAGATAAAGCCCCCATACAAATGTCCCACCAGATTTGGTGACATTTGCTCCTAAAGCACAATGATTCGAATATGTCCGAAACTGTCACAGATATTTCAATACATATAGAATTGGTAAGAAATTTCTTGAAATAGGGTAGAAGATGCAGGGTATCATATAGCCGGCATCACGCGACGTTAGTCTTTCCGTACTCGTTATACCCTACACCACTTCGTTTTTGTATAGGGATGTTTATAAATTAAGATTTATTGTGCAACTTAGAACCTCATTCTGCTTCTGTGAATACTTTTCATGAGAAATAATTGTTTCATATAAGTGTTAAGTAAATAAAAAAGACTTATTTTTCATTACAAAATATTTAAATATTAAGTTTTCGTCATATTCTAAATTCCAGTTGTGCAATAAAGCTTAATGTATAAGCACCCATAAAGAGTGACTATTTTCACAATTTATTTAATAAAATAAATTGGCGCAAAAACGCGCAACATGTAATTGCGGAATATTGAAGCTAACACATTGTAATTTAATAGAAATTCACCATCTGGCGGTATGTTACAGAATTCACATTTAAAACTCCACATATATTTTGAAAATACCTTAAATTTAGACATATTTTCCACAATTTTTTAAAAATATTTCTACAATACTTTCGTTAAAACATTTTTTTGTAAAAATACTCTAAAATAACTGAACTTGAAGATTTCATAATCAAAGTGTTACTTTTTATCAATGGGAAACCAGTAAGGAAAGGCTAAAGTCGGGCGAGGCCGACTATACGATACACTCCACTTTCTATCCGAATACAATTCAACTCGGTAAAAAGTGAAAACGGTAAAAGTGAAAGAATATTTGTATCGGGGCTATATCCCAACATGAAATAAAGTGACTAACTTTCAAAATAAGTTCTTCCAGTTCAAATATAACGTTTGGTGGTCACTTCAAAGAAATTCGGAGAAAATTTGTGGTTTCTGGGGCGGAAAAAGTCTATCCGGGAGCGAAATTTGTATTGGATCTATATGTAAATCTGAACCGATCTGACCCATTTTCACCATGGGTGTTGGAGCGAAATTTGTATGGGAGCTATATATAAATCTGAACCGATTAGACCCATTTTCATCATGGACGTTTCTAGTTGAAATATAAGATAGTTTGCCAAATTTGAAGACAATCTGATACAATATGTGATTTCTAGAGCGAAAAAAATCAAATCGGGAGCGAAATTTGTATGGGAGCTATATATAAATCTGAACCGATCTGACCCATTTTTACCACAGATGTTTCTAGTTGAACTATAAGATGTTTTGCCAATTTTGAAGAAAATCTGTTAAAATATGTGGTATCTAGAGTGAAAAAAGTCAAATCGGGAGTGAAATTCGTATGGGGGCTATATCTAAATCTGAACCGATTTTCTTCAAATTAAATAGCGTTCGTTCTTATCCCGAAAAACTTAGTTGTGCAAAGTTTCATTTGGTTCTGTCTACAATTGCGAGCTGTATCGTGAATACAAGAATAGATGGACGGACAGACAGACAGACAGACAGACGGACATTGCTAAATCGACTCAGAAAGTGATTCTAAGACGATCGGTATAATTAACAATGGGTCTATCTCGTTTCCTTTTGGGTGTTACAAACAAATGCACAAAGACATAATACTCTCGTGGAGTGTTTTTATACACTTTATACTGAATACTTTTTCAAATTTCTGGTTTTATTGGAAAGGTTCAACTTTGTCATTTAATAATGGAACACAATATCATTCATATGACTACCACGACTGGCCAATGAAGCCGTTAGCCCAAAATCCACGCCAAACAGTGACTCGTTGTGGATACATTGGCTTCTAAATAGTCCAGTGGGGATTCTCTGAACCCCATATGCGACAATTTTGTTTATTGACATAGCCACCGAGCTGAAAATGAGCTTCATCTGAAAACACTAAAATTTTCCACGTAAATTTCGTACAGTTTGCTTTAAAGACTCACTACTTGGGAAGTACGTTTTTAATATTTCCCACGTCGAGCGTATAGCTTACCCTTTTGCAAATGTCCAACATAATAATTAATTTGGTATTACGAAATTGTAGAGACATTAAAAAATCATTAAGATCATCTGGAATTAGCGAATATTGAACAATTTGTAAAAAATACTATAAACATTAAAAACCTATACATTTTTTTTTAATTTTTTTTGGAAAATAGTCGTTGGGAATTAATCCATTGGAAAATAATTCATGAAGGATTATTTGAATTCTTCGTCTACCTCTCACCCCTGAGACATTGATGAAACAAATTGAGTTTTTTTCTATGACTATGGATTTCTTCTATTTTTTTTTTAATTCACGAACGAAGTACATTTTTCAACTGACTTATCTCACCAGCCTCGACTACAGCCGACAAATTTGAATTTGAATACCTATCAACTGATTTTATGCGCATTTATAGAACAGGAGATATTTTACGAAAAAAGACAAATATTTTTGACTAAATAATATTTTAGCAGATTGTCGCTTCAGATTAGATTTTCCATTAGTTATTTTTTTTTGTTCGTTCTTTTTTGTTTTGATAAATTGAAATCATCGAAAAAGAAAACAACAACAACCTGATGATTGCGGTATGATAATTTATGGTTGACAAACGACGCTATCGTTGGATACCGAACGAACGTTGAACGGATATTGGGGGCGAATTTGAAAATGTGTCTGTTCGAGATAAGGAGGCTACACTTTTGAGTGGCTCAACCGGTTACTGACGCGTGCTGTACTTTATGACTAGCAGACGGACGGACGGACGATAAATGTATCGTCATCAAATGAATGATTAAATTTGAAACAAACACATCTTAAACAGATAAAAAACGAGTTTAACGTTTAATAAAGACTGTGACTGTTGTCACAAAGCGAAAGCCATAATCGTTTGTTTTTTGTCGGTGAATAACATGCAATGCCCGCATTCACTAGTAATGAGACATAATTGAAGTTAATGATTTCACGAGCGATTAAATTTATTTTGATAGGGATGAATGTTAAAACAGCTGCAGAAAAGTCGTGTGTAAAGCAATGCCCTCCTCCGAGATTACTGAAGATCTTTTCTTTTCTCATCATCTCATCAAATTTCACTATAATATATTTATCAATCTGTAGTGCACCAAGGCAGTAATTTCTTTAAATAATACTAGATTTAAATTAAAAAGCTATTAGCGAAATCCACAGTATATCGTAATATCCAACACACACACAACATTGAGTTGCCTCCATCATGAAGTGTATTCCAGTGTATTATCGGCAGTTGGGAGTCTTTACGTAAAACTACAATAACATATAAGGAAAATTATGAAATTTTGCTGTATTCTTCTACTTTAGTATTACAATTTATCATGACTGTAAAAATAAGAATATGAAAAAATCTTTCAATTTCCCTGTGTTCACAACTAGAGGATTACAGGAGGAGCCATTTAAAATATAAAAAAATACTGATTATTTTTTCAAATTTCTGGTTTTATTGAAGAGGTTGAACTCTGTCATTTAATAAGGGAACACAATATCATTCATTTGATTACCATGACTGACCACATCAGATCAACTCAATTTTTCAGTACATGGCCCAATAATGCCGCCAGCCCAAAATCCACACCAAACAGTGACTCGTTGTGTATGCATTGGCTTCTCAATAGTCACGTGTGCGTTCTCTGAACCCCATAAGCGGCAATTTTGCTTACTGACATAGCAACATAGATGCAAATGAGCCTTATGAAGGCCGATCTATTCTCGAAATTGTTCCAGGTACATTTCTTACAGGCTCACTACTTTGGAAAAAAGTTTTTAATATTTTTTTTTTAATATTTCCCAATTTTGATCAAGCGTAGTGTCCAATTTTGCAAATGTCAAACATAGCATACCAAACCGGAAAATAAAAATGAGTTAATTCACCTTTCAAAGTCAAAGTAATCGGTAGTTCAATTTAAAATTTAATATATACCGAATTGTATTATTCTAGTTGCAGCCATTTGCTTTACATTTTTCCCCATTTTGACCATAAATTTATTTTTCGTGTCTTTACACAAAAAAATCGTCTTCTTCGACACATGATGTCTTTAGCCCGACCCTGTCTCGAACCTGGGTTACGCGGTTGGATCGTGTTGAAACACGGTTGGTAGTGTGAAAGGTCTCAGGTAGATAACAGCCTTAAATCACCTTGCGGTTTGGTTTTCGGGTGTATATAAAGGATGATTTTTTAGCTATTATCTTTTTGGCAACACTGGTTTAAACAGCTGACGCACGTTTCGTGTTTTGTTTCGCTGTCAAACATCTTCAGTTTGGTCTATAATTTAACCATGAATCATCTTACAACCGAACAACGCTTGCAAATTATTGAATTTTATTATCAAAATGCGTGCTCTGTTAAGAAAGTTCATCGGGCGCTTGTTTGTGTTTAGCGACGAAGCTCATTTTTGGCTCAATGGGTACGTAAATAGGCAGAATTGTCGATTTTGGAGTGAATATCAGCCAGAAGCATTACAAGAGCTACCAATGCATCCAGAAAAAGTCACAGTTTGGTGCGGTTTATGGACTGGTGGCATCATTGGACTGTACTTCTTCAAAGATGATGCGAATCGTAACGTAGCTGTGAATGGTGAGCGCTACCGTGAGATGATATCCAACTTTTTTTTGCCCAAAATGCAAGAGCTTGACTTGCATGAGATGTGGTTTCAACAAGACGGTGCCACATGCCATACAGCACGCGCAACAATGGAATTATTGAGAGGCGAGTTCGGTGAACATTTTATTTCAAGTTCGGGACCGGTCAATTGGCCGCCTAGATCGTGCGATTTAACGCCTTTAGACTATTTCTTTGCGGGGCTTTGTTAAAGCTCATGTCTATACAGACAAGCCCGCTTCAATTGACGCATTGGAAGACAAGATTGAAGCATTTATTCGTGAGATACCGGCCGAAATGTTGGAAAGAGTATGCCAAAATTGGACTAAGCGGATGGACCATTTGAGGTGCAGTCAAGGTCAACATTTACATGAAATAATCTTCAAACATTAAATTATATGGACCGTACTATCGATTCAAATAAAGATTTCATTCATTTTTCTGAGTTTTATGTGTTTTTTTTTTTTTTTGAAAAACTTTCACCCGATATAAAGCATATGTAAATTTGCAAAAATTAAATTGTAAGGGCCGATGTTGAATGTGAACCACACGTAAACGTCAACTTTTTTTCTGCATTTCATTTGACAGTTCTCAATTTCAGACTAACTCAACTTGAACCATGGAAAGATACACAATTGAGCAACGTGCTAAAGTTATTCAGGCTTATTATGAAAATGGGCGTTTTTAGTCAATTTAATCGTCCAAATGTGCGTACAATCGGAAAAATCGTGCAAACCGGGTCTGCAGGAGATGTGAAAACACCAGTGCATGCTCTGTTAAGAAAGTTCATCGCGCGCTTCCATTTTATGGTCAGTTTAATGGAACCACTGAAGCGGCTATTCGGGCTATTGTGACTAAATTTCGCACCAAATTTACATTGTTGGACATTAAACCACCAACACGCTTACGTAGAGTGTGAACTGAAGAAAGTATCATGTTAATGATGACCAAAGTTGGACTAAGCGGATGGACCATTTGAGGCGCAGTCAAGGTCAACATTTGCACGAAATAATCTTCAAACATTAAATTATATGGACCCTACTATCGATTCAAATAAAGAATTCAAGCATTTTTCTGAATTTTATGTGTTTTTTTTTTGAAAAACTTTCCTATAGCTTTTAAAAAATCACCCTTTACAAGAAGTGCCACAACATCTACATTTATCCGTACATTTTCTTCAAACATAACTTTTTTCTTCGTAAAAATGTCAACCATTGGAAAATGAAAAAATATATATTTACAATTGTATATTTATTATTAAAAAATTAAACAACTTTTTTTCTATTGAGATTTTCGTGCGAAGAAATATTTTTCAAAAAAAATCAATTCTCTTCTCAATTTGTATACCCTCACTCTACAGAGTATGAGGGTATATATAATTTGGCACAGACATAAAGTGTAACGCATTGAAGGAGTGACTTAAGACCCTAAGTATGTTAGGGCCAACTCCGTTTCACAACTTTTTAAGTTGTTTGAGCCATGTCCGTCCGTCAGCCAAACCGTCTGCTTTACTGGCTGGTGTACACGATAACTCTCGAAAGGAGTAAAGGAATCAATTCAAACTTCGCGCATGGTGACATTTTTCCCAAACTTAGATTAAGTTCGAAGATGGGCGAAATAGCCACGCCCCTTTTGGTACCTCCCACACAAATGACCTATGTTTCAATGCTCAATTAAAACCAATATAACTTCCACATGGATATTCAAAATCAGCTATATTTTGGTATTTGATAATGTTTTTATAATTACTTTAAAACACTAAATATGGTGGGGTTAGCCACTTCCCTTCCAGTACCTCCCACACAAATAACTCTAAACTACGTAAAATAAAAGTTGGTGTAACTTCTATACGGATGATCGGAATACTGTAAAATTTTATATTTTGCAATGCTTTTATAGACGCTATATTCGCGTGGAATATGGGTGATATTGTCACACCCCTTCTGGTACCTCCCACACAAAGTGGCATAAACTTTGGTTACAATAAAACCGACATAACATCCATACGGATAGTCAAAATCATTTGCAATTTGATATTCGAAAATTTTTTTATAATCACTTTAAACATAAAAAAATATTTACGCTTTAGCCACGCCCCTTCTTATACCTCCCACACAATCGTCGCTATCCTAGGTAAAAGCAATGCTTTATAACTCCTTTACTGGTGGCTGAAATCCATTATGACTTCATATTTGATCATGTTTTTATTAACTATTAACAAATGTGGAAGCTGGGTCCAATTGGTACAAACTTTTAGTACCACCCACAAACATAATGCGGCGGTAAGCAAAGTCCTTCCATAAACATGATCTCTGAGAGTGATCGCATATATAAGCCGACAGACGTTTTCTTACTTGTTTTAAAGGTGATTTACAGAACTTTTCTTTGTTTTTGCATGTGTTATCGGAAATTTTCATTTAACAAAAGATTGATCCTTGTCTCCCAAAGAAGTCTCAAGTTGGCTGAACGTCATTAAAAACTCGTGGTGTTTTAAATGTTGCTCTGTGCAGCATTGAAAAGCTGAGTACTGCACCACTGTTTCATGCTTCCAATGGAGGAATAATTGAAAATTAATATCAAAATACAAGATTTACCATCATCTATTGTACAATTTTTAACAATTTTTGCAATTTAATTAGAAAATAAATCGATCTACACGTCCAAGCTTTATTGGCACCAACTCTCTATGAGTGCGTGTGAGTGTGTTGGAAGTCAATTCAATTTCCCCACAATAAATTCCATAATTACTGATGCCTATCGCGTTGATTGTATTTTTATAATATCCCATCCAACAAACTCCACTCTATTCAAATAAATTATTTTTATTTTAATAAATTGAATTTTAGCCGCATTTAGAAACGATCTAAATAAAATAAATAAATGCAATTTTATTATTATTATTATTATTGTTATAATATCATAATAAATACATGGACATCCACACACATACATATATACAAAAGGACAAAGCCATGCACACCCGTGCCTAGAAATTTTCACGGAAAAAACACTGGCTATTAATTTCTGGCCATAATGAAATCTATTTGCGAATATTTGAAACAAATAAAAGCAAATTATGGATGGCGTTATTTGTTGCATTAAATCGTCCAAAATCACACATACACTCACGCCCTCAAACGTATGCACACAAAGCATACAATAATAATAAATTTGCAAAATGAAAATATTTAAATAAAAATAAATTGAAAAACAAAGCAAACCCCTCTCCAAATGAACCGCCAAAGAGTCAACTGGTTGATGTGTGGCCTGTGTGGCGGATGTGGATGCATTTCCACGATGCATGAAAACTGAAAGTTTATTAAATTTCCATATTTCATGAGAGAGCTTTGTGGCCCTGCGAGTTGCCAACATTGTTGTTAACAGCACTGTTGCCATAGAACCCCACCACCTCTGCTTGCATATGGCCATCATTGGGGTTGACCACCGACCAGTGCTGTTGTTTGTTGCTGTTGCTGCAACAATTGCAACGCTTTATTCGCGATGCAATTAAATTCATTGATGTGTAAACTTAAAACGATAATAATATTGGAATTCAGTTTTTATTATTATTTTGTTGTTGTCGCCGTTGTTTTTGTTTCAGTTCATTCTGCACTCGTTGCCACCAATTCGATTCGATTCAATTCAATTTCATCTGTGTCCATTTAAAACCAGCAGCAAAAAATAAAAGTTGAACTTGTTGGAATCACACAAAAAAGGTTGTAAAAAATGCATAATTCATGCATTTTTTATGTCTCTTGTGCTGTTGCCGCTGCCGTTAAAACAACCCCAATCAATGCCACCGACAACCACATGTTGCAACATACACAAACGCCACACACTCACTCACAACATTATTCAATGACACACATGCCGCTAAATATTACGGCGGCAACATATTCATTTGCCACCGAACTGGGTGGTGGTGGTTGTTTCCTTGGAACCACATTTCGCAGGACAGTGTTCTGAAGGAGGCTGTTTTCAGAAAGGAGAAAATTATTTAACTCTAGTTAAGGACCCATTTTATGCAATTTATAACCTACTTGGAGCCTCACTTAAAATTTAAAAAAAAAAAAAATCATAAAAAATTCCTCCTTTCTCTAGAAATTGTTTCTAATTCCTATTGTCATGAAATTAACTAATGCTACCAAAAAAATAAAAATTATGTGCCCGAGACCTAAAAATTTATTTTTTGTGTGTAGTATTGAAGCATTTGACTACGTAGACATGAAAAATAAAAGGTTTTTTCCAAATTCTTACTTTCAACGGATACAATGGGTACGGAGGGATAAAAACGGCTACAGCTGGAATAATGAAATTCGGTGTATGCATTCCTCTGATTGCGTAGACACTTAAAATAAGGTTTTTCGAAATTCGTACTTTTTGGGGTTAAAATGAAAAAAGGGGATAAAAATAGTACCAATTAAATGACCGCAGTTAGAGTCATGAAATTCTGAGTATACATTCCTCTGACTGCGTAGACACGGAAAATAGACGAATTTTTCGAAATTCGTACATTTTGGGGTTAAAATTGAAAAAGGGGATACAACTAGTACCAACCAAATGACCGCAGCTAGAGTCATGCAATTCGGAGTACACATTCCTCTGATTGCGTAGGAATCGGAAAATAACCGAATTTTTCGAAATTCGTACTTTCAAGGGATACAATGGTACAGAGGGTTAAAAATAGTACTAACTAAATGACTACAGCTAGAATGATGAAATTGTAATTGCGTAGAAACGTCAAGCGGGTAAAAATGGTGCCAACCACATGGTCGCAGCTGGAATTATGGAATTCGTTGTATACAGTACATGTACATTCCTCTGCCTGCATAGACACGCAAAATAAAAAGTTTTTTTTTCCAAATTTGTACCTTTTCTATTATGACAAAAATTGGTTGAATCATGAAGTTAGGTTATTTTGCACTATGTACGTCTGATTGTACTTTTGGAATTAAAATAGAATGGAAATACAACCAACTGTAGCACCCACTATCTACCAATATTTATGGTATTTAAGCTTTTTGAAAATATAAATATAAGAATATTTATTTTTTGAGCTGAAATAAATAATGGTTTGCAATAATTAAAATATTATATTTATTTATAAAATTATTTTTTCAATATTTGTATTTGTTTTGATTTGGCTATATTAAAAAATGTATATTTTCCTGTAATATTACTGCACTTCTACGAAAACCGACAACCTCTGTGGAATGCAATCCATGGTGGAGGGTATATAAAGTTCGGCCCGGCCGAACTTAACGCCGTTTTTACTTGTTTTTACTAAAATTCCAATTTTCGTCGAATGTACAAATACAAATTTAATAATTCTACTTTCATTTTTGCATTATAAGTCCGAAACGATTTTCTAAAGAAAATATTGTTGTTTTTTTAGTCTCGAAAAAAACTCTATACAAATAGAAAAAAAAGAAAAACAAAAAATTGTAAAATTTTTTAATATTTATATTTAATATCTTTCTATTCTAAACAAAAAAACATTACTTATTTGAAAAATATATATACATAAATACAAAAATTTATGGGCCCTCTATATAGAAAATTTAAAAAAATATTTTTTTAGATATAGCCACCAAACAAATATCGCTCTCAAACCATATATTTAACACGATTCTATTTAAATTTAGCACAACATCTTATTATCCCACTACAAATAAATGTGGGGAAAGCGGGTAAGATCGGCTCAGATTTAGATATAGCATCTTACAAATGTTGCTCCCGATATGAATTTTTTTCTATCTAGAAATCAAATTTGACATAACGTCTTATAATCCAACAAGAACCAACCTGTGGTGAAAGTGAGTCAGATCGGTTCAGATTTACATATAGCTCCAGTACAAATTTCGGTCCGGATTTAACCTTTGCCGCTCTAGAAACCAGATAATTTACCCATAGTCTGCAAATTTACCACAGAACTTTATATTTCAACTGGAAACATATGTATAGATGTGGCCCATAAATGTATATATATAGGCCACATATATATTTCCCATACAAAAATCGTTCCCGATATCACTTTTTGCCCCGAATTCAAATATAATGAGGTAGAAAGTTGAGGGTGTCATATATTCGGCAACACCCCACCTTTATCCTTACCTTACTTGTTATACCCTACACCACTTCGTGGGCTAGGGTATTATAAGTTAGTTTCGCGCCAAATGTTTGTAACACCAAGAAATAATCGAGCTAGACCCACCTTTAAGTATACCGATCGGCTTAGAATCACCAGCTGAGTCGATTTAACGATGTCTGTCTGTCCGTCTGTCTGTCCGTCCGTCTTCTGTCCATCTAAGCTTGTTCGCACTATACAGGACGCAATTGTGGTCCGATTGTCATGGAATTTGGCAGAAGTTATTTTTTCTGGCCAGGAACCATCGGTATTGAATTTGGAGGAAATCTGTTCAGATTTAGATATAGCCCCCATACAAAAGTCGCTCCCGATTTGACTTTTTCCGCCCTATAAAGCACATATAGCACCCGATTTTCTTTAAAATTCGCACAACATCTTATAATCCAGCTAGAAACACCAATGCGGAATTTGGGTAAGATCGGTTCAGATTTAGATATAGGCTCCATACAAATGTCGCTCCCGATTTGACTTTTTCCGCTTTAGAAACCACATATTTTATCCGATTTTCTTTAAAATTGGTACAACATTTTATAATCGAACTAGAAACACCTATGGTGAAAGTGGGTAATATCGGTTCAGATTTAGATATAGCCCCTTACAAATGTCGCCCCGATTTGACTTTTTCCGCTCTAAAATCCACATCTTGTACCCGATTTTCTTTAAATTTGGCACAACATTTTATAATCCAACTAGGAACACCTATGCAGAATTTGGGTAAGATCGGTTCAGATTTAGATATAGCCCCTATACAAATGTCGCTCCCTATTTCACTTTTTCCGCTCTAGAAACCACATATTGTACCTGATTTTCTTTAAAATTGGCACAACATTTTATAATCGAACTAGAAACACCTATGGTGAAAGTGGGTAAGATCGGTTCAGATTTACATATAGCCCTCATACAAATGTTGCTCCCGCTTTTCCCCAAACTTTACATATTATATTTCACCAATAAACATACATGGTGAAAGCGGGTCACATCGTTATAGGTTTCAATACACCCACATACAAATGTCCTTTCCGATTTAAAATTTTTTGTCAAACACATCCATTTACAGGATGTAAAAATCCTTCCCGATTTCACTTTTTTTCCGAATTAAATTGTAATGAGATAGAAAGTCCGTCCGTCTTTAGCCTTTCCATACTTGATTGGGAGATGTCCATATGCCCATGCTTTGGTATAACCCAAATGAGACCCCATTCTGATCTATTACAGCTCTAGAAACTACATCTTACATCGGATCTTAAATTTTGCAGATCATGATATTTTTCAACTAGGAATACCTACCGTGAATGAGAAATATATAGGCCCATGTTTTGGACCAGGCCCAAAATGTTGTTTTAGGCTCCCTTTTGGGATGTCTTCTGTATAATTTGTATTTGTCTGTCGGATAATTGGATCAATTACCATATTATTAACCATATACGTTAAATATGACTAAAGGTGAATTTATAGTAACTGTATAATTTATATGAACTACATAAAAATGCTTCCATGAAATACCTGGGTTTAGTAATCAAAGGGAGTGGTGTAGTATATTATATAGTCGGCCCCGCCCGACTTTAGCGTTTCCTTACTTGTTTTTATCTTAAAACATGTAAGTAAGCTTCAGTCGACTAAACCGACTTATATACCATCCCAGATAATATACATAAAGAGTGATTTTTTTGAGGTTAGGATTTTCATGCATTAGTATTTGACAGATCACGTGGGATTTCAGCATGGTGTCAAAGAGAAAGATGCTCAGTATGCTTTGACATTTCATCATGAATCGTCTTACAAACGAACAACGCTTGCAAATTATTGAATTTTATTATCAAAATGCGTGCTCTGTTAAGAAAGTTCATTGCGCGCTTCCATTTTATGGTCAGTTTAATCGACCCACTGAAGCGGCTATTCGGGCTATTGTGACTAAATTTCGCACCAAATTTACATTGTTGGACATTAAACCACCAACACGCTTACGTAGAGTGCGAACTGAAGAAAATATCGCAGCTGTATCGGCCAGTGTTAATGATGACCACCAATTTTCGATTCGTCGCCGTTCGCACCAATTGGGTCTCTGTTACTCAAAAACGTGGAAATGCCAAAATTTGACTAAGCGGATGGACCACCTAAGACGCAGCCGCGGTCAACATTTAAATGAAATTATCTTCAAAAAGTAAATGTCATGGACCAATCTAACGTTTCAAATAAAGAACCGATGAGATTTTGCAAATTTTATGCGTTTTTTTAAAAAAAAAGTTATCAAGCTCTTAAAAAATCACCCTATATATGCGGAAGCTATAAGGAATTAAAATATATTTTTAAGGCATGATGATTTGTTAGGAAGGCATTAGAAGGTTCGTGGCACTTGGTCCCAGCTTCTAAATTTCTGAAACAATTGTAAAAATATGATCATAGTAGATTCCATGCACCAGTTAAGAGGTTACGTAAAATTTAATTTTACCCAGGATATAGACATTTGTATGGGAGGTACATTTTAAATTTTAGTTGATTATAAAAACATTTTCAAATATCAAATTGCCAATGATATTGACTACCCGTATGCATGATATATCAGTTTTATTTCAAACAAAGCTTATGCCATTTTGTGTGGGAGGTACCAGAAAGGGTGTAGTAATATCGGCCATATTCTATGCGAATTCAACTTCTATAAAACCATTATCCAAATATTAACTACCAAAAAAGAACTTATTCCGAATATCCGTGTGGAAGTTACATTGGTTTTAGTTTAACATATAAATATGTGCCATTTGTGTGAGACTAACCAGGAGGGGCGTGGTAATTCCGCCCATCTTCGAACTTAAACAAAGTTTGGACAAAATATTACCATGTGCAAAGTTTAAATTGATTGATTTCAACAGTTATCGTGTACACCAGCCAGACAGACGGACGGCCATGGCTCAAACATCTTAAAATGTTGCGAAACGGATTTGGTCCAAATATACTTGGGGTCTTAAATGATTCAAGTGTTTTTGTAATCATCAGTGATTCTTCCGTATGGAGTGCTTGCATTTACAAAACGAAAATGTCCCTCGTAAGAAAAAATTAATTAACCGAATAGCTTAATTTTTTCTAAATCAAACATTGTTTATTTATAAACAATAGCCCGAATAGCCGCTTCAGTGGATCGATTAAACTGACCATAAATTGGAAGCGCGCGATGAACTTTCTTAACAGAGCACGCATTTTGATAATAAAATTCAATAATTTGCAAGCGTTGTTAAATTATAGATCAAACTGAAGATGCTTGACAGTGAAACAAAACACGAAACGTGCGTCAGCTGTTTAAACCAGTGTTGCCAAAAAGATAATAGCTAAAAAATCACACTTTATAAGGTGCTGCGCCAAATATAAAAAAAAACATCTGTTAAAATATGTGGTTTCTACAACGAAAAAGGTCAAATCGGGAGCAAAATGGTGTGGGAGCTATAGATAAAAATGAATTGATGTGCTTCAAATTGAATAGCATTCGTCCTTGGACCGATAACTATCAATAACTATATTAGTTATCGAAAAATTTTATTTTTTCAATTTAAGCCGGACAATAATACAAAACATTAAAATCAAACAGGTCAACTATACACATCATAACATTTTTTCAATTTTTTTTATATGGACCTCATTTTTCATTTTCTTTTTACATATTTTGAAGTCCTCTATCCAAAAATATAGTCAGATAACATACCGCACTACGGAAGTTGTCGATGGCTACGGTAGTTATGGATAACTAAAAAGTTATCGAAAATTAGATTCTTTGATTTTGTGCTCATTGGAAGAAAACCCATATTTCGGACAATAACCTACAACGCTCAATAATTATTTGTAGTATCTGAGGTATCCCAAAAATGTTCTTGAAAACAATTTACTGTACAGTTTCGAACCACTGTGCCTAACGAAAACAATGTCATGAACGAGCAAAAAAGTCCACTGCAGATTGTTGTTAATTTTTTCGAACAACTCAATAATAATAAAGTGTGACTGACACGACGGCGTTATTAACACCATATTAAAAAGCAGTTAATAAACACGCGTTGTCTGAAAAATTAGACTTATTAATGGGCATTTGCATGAACACTCCGTTTATGAACGAAGAATAATTTATTGAATTTTATTTGCATAGTTGTTGTTGTTGTGCGGCGATAAAAATCAAGGCGATTTTTTCAATGGCCACTAGGCAGTCGTCAGTCAATCACACACAGCACCATTCAATCAGCAACGACGTCTTTCGTGTTCTTTTTCGTTCTTCTCTCTGCCATTGCTCCAATAAAAATCATTTACACACGACAGACAGGCCAACCTCTCTCCAGGCAGGGCATCCTTCGCCCCGCTCTCGAGCACTTTGAAAAACAGTCATTTTTATCAACAACAACACACAAACAACACACCTGTAACTAATACATCATCAATGTGTAGTAGGCCCCAACCACAACGAACCACAAACACACACCACACAACTCATACTGCGAACACGGGAGTGTTCGTGTGTGTCGGTCCCCAAGTACGAGACCGCCATTCTTTTTTCTCTTGTCTTACCGTGCACACACACACACACACTCGTTCGCGCGAGCACACTCAAACTCGCAGAGAGATACGAGCTGATACCAACACTACTGACAACAACATAAAAAACTAGCTAAACAACAAAAATACCACCAGTAGAAATTCCGAACAACAACACACACACGGCCGACAACGACGACGGAGAGAGGAACAAAAAGTTCGCTATCGATATTTGCTTGCTGCTGCGGCGGCGGCCGCTGCCGTCTCCACCGTTGTTGCACCATCCATGACACATGAGTGTGTGCATGCGAGGTCGTGAGTGTGCATGTGTGTGTGTGTATGTTGATGTTAAGTGATGGTGTAGGGGTACCAACAGCAACAACAACAACAATGCTAAAAAGAGAGATAATACAAGATAAGTAATACAGCCTGGCAGCATTGAAAACAAAACAGCAACAACAACGAAACAAGACAACAACAGCAACATTGAAATGAAATGAAAAAGAAAAAAACCAGATATGGGCGGCGCCATACCATCAGTTAGTAGACCAATCACAGCAACTTGTTTGCAATGTGTTTTATAGCCTTTAATGTTGCACATTCACCCATTCATTCATTCACAGGGAATATCTGTCGCCGTGCCGTGTAAGCGTGCGGCTGTGTGTTGTGATATCCATTAATGCAACACAACAACAGCAACAACAATGCAACGAAAAAAGCTGCTGCTTTGACTTGTTGTGCTTGCAGCATCACCATACCATGGCCTGGTGTCTGATGCATTCATGGAAGTGTTTGACTTGACTTGGTTGAATATGGCTGTATGTGTGTGTGTGTGTCTATGTGTCTGTGTGGCACTGATAGGGCATTAGGATGTAATAAATCTAACAACACCATCGTCGTCATCATCAGTTGCAACAGCCACAGCCACATCCAAAGAGAAAATAAAAAATGGAGGAGCTGTTATTTAGAGTGAAAAAAAAGAATGAATTTTAGCCTTTTAGTGTCGGTGTGCTAGCGCGTTCTCTCTTTTCTTGTCGCCCGGAAATCTAATGGCGCTGCGCTGGTGGCCTTCACGTTAGATTAGCGATGATTTTTAAGCCGAAGTATTCCAAAATTAATGGGCTATTGATACACCGATACAATTTGAATTACTATTTATGATATTCGTTTATAATATATTTTAAAAATATACATTGAAATCGAATCGAATCGGCAATAGTTTTAAAGGATTCACTTTGCGTTTTTTGCTCCACTCTAATGATGGTGCTTTAAAAGACGTGATATAGCTACAAGTGGCGAATAAGGTCCAGAACTAAACAGCAGTCGACCGTCGGGATGTTATGGATGTTTTATGATAACCCAAATTCAACAATATTTATTCACACTCGAATCACTATGCTTCAAATGATCGCCTGTTTTACAGTTAAACTTGTCATATGGCAACATTGTCATTAGAGGAACGTCGAAGGTCAATCCTAAATGGTATACCAGCATTTGTTTACCGAGAAATTAGAAATTTACAATTCAAATTGAGAAACAGAGAATTTTCTTTTTCAATGGGGGGAAATTCCAACACAAGCAAAAAATTATTATATGTTTGTCGCCAAAAAATGTATATGGACATTTCCACAGAAAGATCCACCAAGACCAAAAAATTAAAAATATGTTTTATCATATTTTCATAGGGAAACAATCAAATTTAACTAATGCACAAGCACATCTCGAGATATTCGAATGCAAAGTCGGACAAGTGCAACTTTACTCGTTTGAATATTGCTCTTGAATATTTTGTTTTGATAAAAGTTCTTAAATAGAGACGTTACGCTTTGACTTTTGCTGTATAAAATCTTTTAGGGAGTACAAATAGTCAAAAAATAAAGGATACGAAACTATACGACTGCAATTTACTGTAACTTTTTGTTTTGCATTCGCATATTTCAATGTCACGTTCGACATTGAAAAACATCATTTGCGTTAAAATACTGCGTTCAAAGTACAAGCAGAAAGATCATCAAATTGTGAGTATAAACAGAGATTTTTATACGATTTAAATAAAGTAAACCATACTGGAAAATATGAAAATTTGTGACCTTGGTACTTCTTTAAAGTTGCTCACGTTCGACATTTTAGGTGTAAAAATTAAAAAAAAAAATAAAAAAAATTTTACATAAATAATTTATTTATGTAAAAAATAATTTTTAATTATTTAAATGTAGATGAACAAAAACGGAGGTGAAAAAAACAACAAGAACAACAGCAAGAAGATCAGCTAAAATTACAAAAAATTGAATTAAAAAAAAAAAAACAAAATATTATTGTTTGCTGTTATATAAAAAATATATTACCTATAATTGCGTAAAAAGTACAACAGAAAAAACATAATACCATGATGGAAGAAAATTTCACGTTCGACAGGGTTTAAAGTTAAATTACAAAAAAGTATTAATAATTTTTGGATAAAATGAAAACTATTTTTAAGAGACTTTAGTGCACAACAACTAAAATTAGCCACATTGAAATACTGCTGCAGGTTTCGCTGAAATCGGCGTTTTAATTTTTGGCCGCGAAAACGACTTCTGTTTTGGTCACGCCTTGGTTTTTTTAAATTATCTAGAAAACGAAAAATTACCCAAAATCGACATTAGCACCAATTATACAGTTGATTAAGAGCTATAAGTTAGACATATGGTCAAAATAAAAATCCGTTTTATTTTAACCTTTTTACCACTTTGAATGTGTTAGACGGTCACGTACGACATCATTGAAATGCCCATATGTAAATATTATATAAATACTATATATAAAATAATTATATATAATTACACCGTGCGACAAACTGAAAAAAATATGAAATATGGAAATGACCTATAATTCTGAAATCTTACACAAAACTGCAGTTTGAAAAATAATTGCTGGAAACAAATCCATTTACTTATGAGAAAACATAAGGATTTTTATTATTAAATATTTTTCTATAAAAGGCTAGTACCAAATTTAAAAATATATAAAAAAATATTGCAAAAATATTTTTCTCTACTACATTTATTATTTTCAGGTCGAGTTCGCGTATAAAAGGACTTTTTGAATATTTTTTTTTTAGTTTTTTCGTTTGTATTTTTGTTTGGTCTGTAATCAATATTTGTTTTGAACTGGGATATTGTCCTGGCTCAAGACCATTTTGTATCTATATTTAATAGAATGCAAATTTATTTACAAATGGCATGGTGACATTTATTACTTGGCATGGTCCAAATCATGATCGTGGTAGTCTGCAGCCAAGTAATAAATGTCACCATGCCATTTGTAAATAAATTTGCATTCTATTAAATATAGATACAAAATGGTCTTGATCCAGGATACAAATGCTCGCTTCTATTGTTCGATGTGAATTGATTTTCCAGAGCAACTGCTCTACCTTTTATACACAAATTTAGCAATAATCGAGTAGCTTACAATTTTGAACAAGTAAAGTAAATATCAACATGTGGGTCGAATAAAATAGTAACATAACTAATAATTTGTTCCAAATTTAAATATTAATTTGTATCAATAACATTCTTAGATGTTCCTGATTTCAAAAATATATAAAATTGTCGACACTTATTATTAAAAAATTGCCTTACAGCAAAATTCTATATCTGCGATACACCCTTTAATTAATAACTTTAACGAATTTATTGCTTGTAGTTCATAATAAATAGTTCAAATAAAATACCACAATTCGTTAAACGTGGAAAACAAATCCCAAAAAATGTTATTATTTTTAAATGGCCGCAATTACTTAATTTCGATCGTTGATCAGAAGGAAAAAATATTTTTAGCAGCTATGTAGAGAAAAATTCAATTTTTAATTCTCGAAACTCAAATTTATGTTTTGAGTTTCGAGAATTAATTGTTGAAATCGAGATCACATAGTTTTTTCTTGTAACTGGGGATTTCAAAAACCGACCATTTCGGTTTTTAACTTATCGGTGAAACCAGTCAAACTAGTTTTTTTATACCCTCCACCTCCAGGATGGGGGTATACTAACTTTGTCGTTCCGTTTGTAACACCTTGAAATATCGACCTCGTCATAAAACTCTAAGACGATATAGCCATGTCCGTCCGTCCGTCTGTTGAAAGCACGCTAGCATCTAAACGAAAGGAGCTATGAGGCCCAAAGGGAAAAATTTTTCCCTCACAAGGACTGAAAAAACCCAAAATAACCCCTAATATTTTAGAGTATTTAAGAATATTTTTTCAATACGTCTGCTTGGTTTTACTTGATATTGGGTATGCGCATTCCCCCGATAACAAAAACGTGCACCATAAAACGATTTTTATTCGTAGGGGGTGAAATGGGACAAAAAGGGATAAAAATGGTATCTATTAAAGGTCAACAGCTAGAAACACGAAATTCGCTGTGTACATTCCTCTAATTGAGTAGATACATAATATGAAAGTATTTTTTCCAAATTCGTACTTTTAAGGAATAAAATGGGAATAGGGGGATACAAATGATACCAACCAAACGACTGCACATAGAATAATGAAATTCGGTGTATACATTCCTCTGATTGCGTAGAAACGTAAAATAGAAGGATTTTTCGAAATTCGTACCTTTTGGGGTTCAAATGGGGATAAAAATAGTACCAACCAAATGACCGCAGATAGAGTCATGAAATTCGGAGAAAACATTCCTCTGACTGCGTAGACACGAAAAATAAAAGGTTTTTTCTAAATTCATACGTTCAAGGGATACAATGGGAACAGGGGATAAAAATAGTACCAACTAAACGAATACAACTAGAATGATGAAATTCGGTGCGTACATCCCTCTAATTGCGTAGACACGTAAAATAAAAAGATTTTAGATAGTCGTACTCTTTAGGGGTCAAATTGGAAAAAGGGGATAAAAATGGTACCAACCAAATGGAATCATGAAATTCGGTGTATACATTCCTTTAAATGCAAAGACACGCAAAATAAGAAGATTTTTCCAAATTCGTACTTTTAAGACAAAAATTGGTTGAGTCATGAAGTTAAGTTATTTTACACTATGTACATGAGATAATAGATTTTCAAAATTTGTATTAAAATAGAATGGAAATACAACCAACTAGGCAACCACTACCTACCAATATCTATGGTATTTAAGCTTTTTGAAAATATAAATATAACAATATTTATTTTTTGAATTGACTTGAAGTATTATTTCGATATATATAGTGTAAATTTTATACTTTCCGATTTTGATATTATCATTTAAAATTACTCTTTCCGTTTCAAAAAATGGAGCGCACAATTCGATAAGATTCCCGATATTGTTAGAAATGAATGGATTCAAAAAACATTATTCCTATTGTATAAACTCGTAAAAAGTAATTAACCATCGCAGAAAATTAACTTTCAAAGCTCCAAACGAAGATATTTGATATCCTGCTTGTC
Source organism: Polietes domitor (assembly GCA_947397865.1). NCBI lineage: Eukaryota > Metazoa > Arthropoda > Insecta > Diptera > Muscidae > Polietes > Polietes domitor. The sequence goes on along the minus strand of OX377619.1, from coordinate 22,179,358 downwards.
TACATAATACTGTAGTTTCCGTTGGTTTTCTATTGATTTGGTAATAATTTCAAATTAATCAATATTTTGGGTCAATATAAAGTGGGCTGTTCATTTTATCTAAACTGCTAGTAAACAAATAAAAACTTATTCACTTTCTTTTGCATACGACTTTTGCATAGTGAGATAAATCCACGAAACTCAAATTTTGGGAAATATCTGTAACCCAAATATTAAACTAATTAAGGTCAACACACATGTGAGCACATTTTTTGTAGATATTCACTAGCACTATAAGTTTGCATTTAAAAATAATTTTAAAATTGAACATGTCTGAGGTGGCCAAGTTTGGAGGATCACCCAGTAGCCCTCATACAAACTAGGGATCCAACATTTTGCAAATCGTCTGGAAAACACCTCTTTACTAAGCATGATATCTCTTTCCGTTAAGAAGTTACAAAATTAATAAATAAAAATCGATTTGGAACCACTACCCGCCATTGAAAAATAAAACTTATGGGTCATATAATATAATAACTGTGCCAAAAATAGCAAAAAAAGATTTTGATTTAAAACCATATTATGAATTCAACCTCTCCCAATGACTTGAAGTGTACGCGTGCTTGCTGAAAATTATTTATGTCATTAATGATGGCTACGAAGTTCCATGGCCATATTTTGGATGAACTCATTGTATAGTCAACATTACAGCTTATCAGTTTACATATTTACAACTTTTAACTTGGTAACTTAGTCGTACAACATGTTCTAACACATTTTCTTTATCTTTTCAGGTATGTCTCCATTATCCTCCTCCCCCAACTACTCCGAACTAATATATGGGTGAGTTGAATAAAAACTTGCCTTTTCAAATTCATGCCTTTTGAAACTCATTGACAAAAAAGATTTACAATGCAAAACGTGCAACATTTGTTGTTGTTGTTGCTACTGTTTATTATCAATTGTTAGGATACGAGTACATAAAGTGTTTAACAAAAACCCAGAAAGCCCCTGCTTCTCCTCAGTTTCTTGTGACTCTGTCACTTGTGGAAGTCACATCAGTGAAATGTGAACAATCATTCAAACTGATGCGTACGACGAGCCCTAGAGGAAGGATTCCACATATGGAACTTGTAGGAGAGAATGAACAAAACCGATTGTATAGCGACATACACGAATGTGACATCGGGAGCGGAAATGGGAAAGGATTACAGTATGCAACTAATGCTAAGAGCAAAAGTTATTTTAACTTTAGCCATTTAAATTAAAATTGAGGCTTTTTGCTCTAACAAAGAATCAGAAATACAGAGGATTTACACTGAAATATTCCCTCGGATTTTGAATGGTTATTTTGTTTAAAATAATATAAATATAAGTTACGTACTCCGCTATGGCTTTCACCGATTTTGTCGAAAACAAGCCCATAAAAAATGTTGTTGATTTTTTGAATCAATGCCTCAATTCAAACAAAAAATATTTTTTAGGTCTCGGACGCAAAATTTTTATTTTTTTGTTTGAAGGGGGATACATTCATTCTTCTAATGGAGTAGACACGTGAAATAAAGTATTTTTTTTTTCAAATTCGCACTTTTAAGGGGGGAGGTGTATAGGTTATAGAAGGATAAAAATGGTACCAAATAAACGGCTAATGAAATTCGGTGTATACATTCCTCTGACTGCATAGACATGAACAATAAAAAGTTTTTTTTCCACTTTCGTACTTTTAAGGGGTAAAATGGGAACAGAGAACTAAAAATGGTACCAACTAAACGGAATAATGATTTGTGCTATATTTGGTAAGCTCACTCCTTTTATGAAATGGTACAAAAAAGGATAAAAATGGTACCGTGAAATTCGGTGTATAAATTCCTCTAATTTCAGTACTCATAAAATAAATGGATTTTAAGGGGGAATGTGGAAAAGGGATAAAATTGATACCGAGCAAATGGCTGCAGCTAGCTAACGAAATTCGGTATGCACATTCCTATGAATGCATTCGAAATTTGCACTTGGGGAAACGGGAAGAAAGGGGATAAAATTAGTACCAATCAGACCGCAGCAGCTAGAATAATGAAAATCAGTGTATATTTCGCTCTGGATGCGTAGACTGGAAATACAATGCGATAATGGGCAAAAGGGGATAAAATTGGTGGCAGCAGCTAGAATCATAAAATTCGGCGTGTACATTCCTCTGATTGTGTAGACGCGCAACATTACATGATGAATTATGAAATGACCATATAATTCTGAAATCTTTCACAAAACCGCAGTTTGAAAAGTAATTACTGGCAACACATCCATTTACTTATGAGAAAACATAAGGATTTTTATTATTAAATATATTTATATAAGAGGCTAGTAACAATTACAAAAAATATATAAAAAATAAAACTTTTATTTTTTCCGTGTAGGTACTAGATTTTTTTATTTTCAGGTCGAGTTCGCGTTTAAAAGGACTTGCAATTTTCGATTAATATAATATTATTGTTTTTGTAATAAAACTTATGGGTCATATAATATAACTACTGAACCAAAAATAGCAAAAAAAGATTTTGATTTCAAATCATATTATGAATTCAACATAAAAGATTTTTTAGAAACTTGAACTTTTAGGAAAACTGAGCCAAAGGGGCTGAAAATGTACCAACCAAACAGCTGCAGCTAGAAACATGAAATTCTATTTATAATTTTTTTTTGACTTCGTAGTCACGCAAATAAGAAGGCATTCTCCAAATAAAAAACGTTATCGAGCTTACAATAAGTCTTATTTATATATTTGAGCATTAATGGCTATGTGCTTATTTCAAAATTCATAGTGCTCAATTTTAAACGTGCAAAAGTGGCTATGAACCATAAAACCGCGAATAATAGGAAATTTGGAAAACTTTTTAATCGCAGTAATTAGTAACCCTCTTTAGATTAAACTGTAGAAGAATGTTTCATTACTTTCTTAAAATTAGGGAGAAAATCACTTATAAGCCCTCGATATATCGTACGTTTCTATCGTATCAATATGGTTATCTTCGATATATAAACTATTAAACGGGGCCATTCTCAACACAATATCTCATTGCAAGCCAATTGAATATATTTAAAATACTATTAGAAAGAAAGTAACTTATTAATACTTGAATTATAATTTTTATTATATGCATATTGTCACGGTTTAATAGAAATTGAAGTTCCGTTAGTCTGAATGACTTTCAACTTCAGAACGCTCATTCTGTATGTTATTTTTATATTTTAGTAATTATTTTTAGCGGAATGCAAACTCCTCAGCAGTTTGAATGCTGACACAAAACTGCAGATAAACTGTTGTTGTGGCAGAAAACCTGCTTTAATAGCAGACAAAGTGACTGCTGATAGGTAGCAAACAATATGTGCTGTTATTAACAGCTTGCCTTTACAGATTTGCTGCCTTTCTGAAGAATTGTTTGATATGTATAAAAAACATTTGTAGACACGCACTATATGTGGATGGATATGTGCCAGTTAGAATGATAGTGGTCTAAGTCAAAAATCCGAAAAATGGAGATATCCCAATTATTCTCTTTAGTCGGATCAGATCACTAATTCAGGAACTTTTATTTTTGAAATTTATAAAAAATGTAGCCTTACAATGACATTCCTCATTTTATGCACACCAAAATTGTCTTTAGTGTTAGTTTGGAAATGGTCTCAGTCACACTATATCCACTAATATTGATGTGTGGCGATGCAAACAAACATTTTTATACCCTCCACCTCCAGGATGGGGGTATACTAACTTTGTCATTCCGTTTGTAACACCTTGAAATATCGACCTGAGACCCTATAAAGTATATATATTATTGATCGTCATAAAATTCTAAGACGATCTAGCCATGTCCGTCCGTCCGTCTGTCCGTCTGTTGAAAGCACGCTAGCATCTAAACGAAAGGAGCTAGAACGTTCAAATTTTCAATAAATGCGTCTTATAGTCGTAGATCGGTTGGGATTGAAATGGGGCGAAATCGGCCCAAAAGGAAAAATTTTTCCCTCACAAGGTATAAAAATACCCATAATAATCCCTAATAGTTTAGCGTATTTAAGCATGTTTTTGAATATGTCTGTTTATATTTGCTTGATATTTGGTACGCGCAATCCCCCTACAGCAAAAACGTGCACCATAAAGTGATTCTTATTTGTAGGGGGAAAAATGGGGCAAAAAAGGGATAAAAATGGTACATATTAAACGACAACAGCTAGAAACACGAAATTCGGTGTGTACATTCCTCTAATTGAGTAGATACATAATATAAAAGAATTTTTCCCAAATTCGTACTTTTAAGGGATAAAATGGGAATAGAGGGATAAAAATGGTACCAACCAAACGGCTGTACCTAGAATAATGAAATTCGGTGTATACATTCCTCTGATTGTATAGACAAGTAAAATACACGGATTTTTTTAAAATTCGTACTTTTTGGGGTTAAACTGGAAAAAGGGGATAAAAATAGTACCAATCAAATGACCGTAGCTATAGTCATGAAATTCGGAGTATACATTCCTCTGACTGTGTAGACATGGAAAATAAACTGATTTTTCGAAATTCGTACTTTTTGGGGCAAAATAGAAAAAGGGGATTAAAATAGTACCAACCAAATGACCGCAGTTAGAGTCATGAAATTCGGAGTATACATTCCTTTGACTACGTAGACATGAAAAATAAAAGGTTTTTTTTTCCAAATTCGTACTTTCACGGGATACAATGGGTACGGAGGGATAAAAATGGTACCAACCAAACGGCTACACCTGGAATAATGAAATTCGGTGTATACATTCCTCTGATTGCGTAGACACTTAATATAAACCGATTTTTCGAAATTCGTACTTTTTGGAGTTAAAAAGAAAAAATGGGATACAAATAGTACCAACCAAATGACCGCAGCTAGAGTCATGCAATTCGAAGTATACATTCGTCTGACTGCGTAGACACGAAAAATAAACGGTTTTTTCGAAATTCGTACTTTCAAGGGATACAATGGTACAGGGGGGTAAAAAAGTACCAACTAAACGACTACAGCTAGAATGATAATTTGAATAACATATAAAATGAAAATTTTTGAAAAGTAAAAAATAATTTTAATATAAAGTTTCAAGATGAAAAACCTGTGAAAATTATTTTTTTTTAATTTTTTGAAATAAAATATTTTTTCTTTCTTTCATTTTTGACAAGGAAATATTACTTTTGCGAAAAAAAAATAAAAATTTTGTGTGTTAAATTTGTTCAATTCCATTAGAGTTACCAACGTTCTCGACGTTTTTTTATAAAAGTTCGATATAGTTTTTTTTTAATTGTATTAAATAAAATATTTTTTTATTTCTCTCATTTTTGGCAAGGTAATATTACTTTTGCGAAAAAAACAATAAACATTTTGTGTGTTAAATTTTTTCAATTCCATTAGAGTTACCAACGTTCTCGATTTTTTTATTAAAGTTCGATATAGCAGTAGGATATTCCAAGAAAAAAATTGTGCTTCAGTGGAAAAATATTTTTCAATTGACTCAAACATAAACCGTTGCATGTCTCAGAACGGATAAAGTGTGACTTAGACCACTTACATTAATATTAATTTTAATTAAAAACAAGTAAGGAAAGGCTAAAGTCGGGCGGGGCCGACTATATGATACACTCCACTGTCTATCGGAATCCAATTCAATTCAGTAAAAAAGTGAAAACGGGAAAAATTTGTTTATGTTTCCTAATCACAGGCTAATATGACCTGGCCAAACTTGTCAAATCGAGAATAATATTTGTATCGGGGCTATATCCAAACATGGAATGAAGTGACTAACTTTCACAATAAGTTCTTCCAGTTGATGCTCAATTTTAAGAAATTCTCTGAAAATACGCGGTTTTTGGGGGAACGACATTTGAAAAAGTCGCTGCGAATCCACTTGAAAAGACGAAATCATGATCGTGGTTGTCTGCAGCCAAGTAATAAATGTCAATATGCCATTTGTAAATAAATTTGCATTCTATTAAATATAGATGCACAAATGGTCTTGAGCCAGGACAATATCCCAGTTCAAATCGAATATTGATTACAGACCAAAAAAAATACAAACGAAAAAACTAATATAAATATTTACTTTTGTGGGTTTTCATAGTGCCAACTGGAAACACTCTATATATTTTGTGGGAGTAATTTTATAAAAATAAATATCTGCAATCAATACCTTCCTGAATGATGAACGGAAGCAGAATGTCGATGTAGCGCTTAGTATTGTAAATAGAGTTTGAAAATTTTGTCTCGAATAATCATCTTTAGTGGCACTGATGCAATTTTTTCGTCTGATATTCATCATTTAGGCATCATTCGAAACGTATTGATTCCCTATATTTATTTATAGTAACACCTTTTATAAAGTGTTTTCAAGAAATACGAGCTTTTAGTTGTCACTTTGAAAAGCCACAAAAAAATAATCTAACTCTAACAAGAATAAACATTTATATTTATAGTTCTTTCAAGTTTCTCTTAATTCAGAAGAAAATTTTGGACAACATACAAATTTTCACAGGAACAACATGATTTTTATGTTCATTTTCCACTGATAAAATATGTTGGGGATCATCAATAAATAATCCAAATCTTCATTTCTTAGGCGTGGCCGCATCAATTTTTTTATGTAACCCCATCCTAATGTTCATATATCCATCATTCTATATTAATCCGACAAAAGATATGATCAATTAAAATTTTTAAAATTTTTAACCCGAAAACATATCTTTGATTTCTTAGCCATTGGGTTGACATCCATCATTTTGATCCATTAAGAACTAATCTTGTCTAGCTGGGGAAACTAATTCTCAAGATTGCTTCAATCTACATAAGTCACATGGTTATCTGGCATTGCCAGTTTTGACACATCATTAATGTTTTGTAGCACAATAACTGTTTTTAAAGATATTCTTAAGTGAAAGTCGACCAAACTAAATCGAAAGGGGCTTCATGGTGTTCAGAATGGGATAAACGCACCTCATGTCTAGTCCACATTGCAAATTGTTATAAAAGATCTCACGAAAATGTCTACAATTTAATTGACACGCGACTTTAAAGTTGCGATAAACAACCATTTTTACGTGTTAATTCCATTTTTGCTGACATAGCATTGGCATGGGTCACAATATTAATTGGGCCACTCTCAGTTATTACATTATGGCGATTTAACTATACTATGATTAACTACAATCATAATGTGATGGTCTTCATCAAGTTATGAACGAAATATTAATTACCTTCTTAAACAACTTTTTGCTCGAGCTACTAATTCGCCTACTGTTCGTGTTGTGCAAGAGCAGGGTACAAAAAAGAACAACCCAACGACGATGTTTTACGCGCCAAAAAGAAAACAAATTTTCCCTCGACATTGATATATGGTTGTGTGTGCGTGTGTCTGTCTGTAAGTTGCACAGTAAAAAGTCCTTGGAAATTGACGTAGATGCGAACGCACATACGGACGGAAAAGATGCACAATGTCTCTTTTTGTATAGGATATATTCGCAGGCGAACAATAATACATCATCGTTCAGTCGACCCTGTGTGGGTGTATACATACATATGTATGCGATTGAGTTTTGTATGTGCGTGTGTGCGAAAAGCCAAGTGTAAATGCAATATTCAAGTCATTGCAAAGTCGTCTTTTTTGCAATTCCTCTTCTGGTTGCTCTTCTGCTTCTTCTTCTTCTTCTTCGACGTGCTGTACTTTCGAGCATTCTTGCTTATCGCACGAAACAGTTTTGTTTCCCTTTTTGTGCTGTAGTAATCTGCTCGCTTTATCAAGATTCACATTAAAATGTATCTCTTTTTTGTTTGCTGGTGTGTGTGTGCCACCATCCCATGTCCCACTCATGCCCACATTTCCCTCTTTCTCACATGTGGATGTGTGCATGCACATTTAAGCTGTTTCCTTTTAACATTACTCGGTATCTTCGCAACAGTGATATCTCTCACACACAGCCACACACTCACTCTCGCTCACTCACTCACTTTCGCATTTGTGCATCCTCATACTCATCGTCTCGTTGCATACGTTCGCAAAAGAAAAAAAACTATCACTATCTTTCACATTGCCAGAGAGAGGGAGAGATACATTTAACATCCCCACATACTCGCTTACACACAGTATGCGACTCACTCTCCAACATAAATATCCCACATGTTGCTGTTGTAATAATGATACATGAGCACGAGAAAAATATGTGTGCGAATGAATGTGTATGGATTAGTGTGGTGCGAGTGTGAATATTCGTTTGTGTGTTATTAAGGGCATATGCGAGTGTGCATGGCTAAATACGAGGTGTGGTAGGGAAATCTAACCTTAAAGGAAACAAAAAAGTTAACTAGGAAACACGAAGGAGATGTTACGAACCATATTCATCTCTTTTTGTACTGCTTCCTCCCTAAATAGAACAAACAGTATATATAGTAGAACGGTTTTACAAAATTTAGTGCCAAAACCAACAAAAGAAATTTTCTCTTAGTGGATGATAAAATATTAAAGATGTGAAATCAATTTATAGATAATAACCTTTTCCAATAAATCAAATTAAATTTTCAAAAAAGTTCAAATTCAATTTTCGAAAAAAAAATCAATTTAAAACAAGTAAGGAAAGGCTAAAGTCGGGCGGGGCCGACCATATGATACGCTCCACTTTCTATGGGAATAAATTCAATTCAGTAAAAAAGTGAAGACGGGAACAATTTTTATGTTTCCTAATCACTGGCTAATATGACCTGGTTCAACTTGTCAAATCGAGAATAATATTTGTATTGGGGCTATATTCAAACATGGAATGAAGTGACTAACTTTCACAATAAGTTCTTCCAGTTGAAGTATAACTTGTTATGCTCAATTTTAAGAAATTCTCTGAAAATACGCGGTTTCTGGGGGAACGAAATTTGTATGAGAGCTATATATAAATCTGAATTGATGTGACCCATTTTCACCATAGGTGTTCCTAGTTTAAATATAAAATGTTTTGCCAATTTTGAAGAAAATCTGTTAAAATATGTGGATTGTGGAGCTGAAAAATTCAAATTGGGACCGAAATTTATATATATATAAATCTGAACCGAACTAACACATTTTTACCTCAAGTGTTTCCAGTTGAAATATAAGGTGTTTTGCGAATTTAGAGGAACATCTGTTAAAATATGAAGATTATAGTGAGGAAAATTTCAAATTGTGAGCGAAATTTGTATGAGAGCTATAACAAATCTGAACCGATCTAACACATTTTTACAACAGGTGTTTCCAATTGAAATATAATGTGTTTTGCGAATTTTGAAGAAAATCTGTTAAAATATATGGTATCTAGAGTGAAAAGGGTAAAATCGGGAGTGAAATTCGTATGGGGGCTATAACTAAATCTAAACCGATTTTCTTCAAATTAAATAGCGTACGTCCTTGTCCAGAAAAACTTCGTTGTGCAAAGTTTCGTTTGGTTTTGGCTACACTTGCGACCTGTATCGTGATTACAGCAATAGATGGACAGACGGCCAGACGGACATTGCTAAATCGACTCAGAAAGTGATTCTAAGCCGATCTAAGAACACTTGAGGCCTCAGAAAGTGATTCTAAGCCGATCTAAGAACACTTGAGGCCTGTGCCAAAACATGCGCCAATATATTTCTCATTCACGGTAGGCATTCCTAGTTGAAACATAGAATGATCTGCAAAATTTGATGAAGATCCGAGTGAAATCGGGAAGGATTTTTGAAATATGTTAATGCATGTTGCTGTGATATACACTAACCGGTGATAAAGTATGTTGTATTTTTCGTGTTAATTTAAAAGTTTAATTAGAGTCAGGAACATCCATAAATTTTTTAATCTAAGTTGTCTATTTAAGTTGTTTTAATTATCCTCACTAAATAATTGCGATTCCGACAGAAATTACGTTAATAACACAGTGCAACACAAAGAAATATAACCAAATACAGACACCACTACGTGGTGTCATCTTTAAGGTCAAATCGCAAAAACTTTAAAAAATTCGATTTTTGAATCTTTATCCCCTGATCAGGTCCATAGGTATCAAATCGTTCAAAATTCAAGGAAACAATCAAATACAAAAATGTACCTAAGATCTCAATAAACAACTTTCTAGAACATATGGACTTCCCTTAACACCGTTTAGGAAGGAAAAATATACGGTTTCTGTTAATGGTCAGTCCGACTACAGTGTGTATGAGTGATATTAATCAACAGCACGTATACGCTACCTACACACACTACAGCCTATCAGATTTGTTCGACGACATTTGCGATTTGGGTTTAGCGATAAAAAAACAATAACTCAGACTTATGGAAATCAAAAACGCAGTTCTTTGGAATAAGACAAAAAACTGAAAACCCGGTTTGGGATATCAAAAAAATCGGCTTCGCAATTGTTAGGTATACACTAGAGTGATCAAACCCGAAACCAAAAACCGTGCCAACCGGTTTTTTCAACTGGGACCGACCGTCGGGTTTTTTAAAATCACAGTTTTTGGAAAAACCAGGGTTTTTATGTCGGTCCCGATCGGTTTTCAATTATTGAAAATATGCTTTTTCTTTTAAAATTCTCCACATTTTATATTATCACACGCTTCACGGAATGCTTTTGATTTGGTGTCATTTTTTTCAAAAAATGTATTCCAGTGTCTAAAGGAAGTTTGGGACGTTCGCTCTTGTTTTTCGATATACGTTTAGTCTGAATTTATTTCGGTTGTACGAAGTCTAAATGCCTTACATGTATAAAAAATGATGGCTTTGACCGATGGCCGCCCTATCAAAAATGATTGACATGCTTTTTAAAAATATCGTTCATCGATTCGCGAAACTTATTGATGCCTTCGTGATTTTCATCAAACTTATTCGATTCGGGAAACTTATAGTCGCCTTCGTGATTTTTATGACACACTGCTGTAGAGCCCAATCGGCGAAAGAATAAAGGATATGATGATCTCGTGCTTTTAATTATTGCACATAGGGAATTTTCCCACGTATTGGACTGAAGATAACGTGTGCCAAAAAATCACGAAGGCGTCTATAAATTTCGCGAATCTATGACTGTTTTTATACCTTCCACCTTCAGGATGGAGTCATTCCGTTTGTAATACCTTGAAATATCTACTTGAGAACATATAAAGTATATACATATATTCTTGATCTTCATAAAATTCTAAGACGATCTAGCCATGTCCGCATCTAGCATCTAAACGAAAGGAGCTAGGATGTCAAAGTTTTCATTAATGCGTCTTATAGTTGGGATTGAAACTGGGCAAAATCGACCCAAAGGGAAAACTTTTTCCCCTCACAAGGACTAAAAATATCCATAATAACCTCTAATATTTTAGAGTATTAAAGCATATTTTTTCAATATGTCTGCTTGTACTTACTTAATATTGGGTATGCGCATTCCCCCTATAACAAAAACCATTGAGTGATTTTTATTTGAAGGGGGCGAAAAGGGACAAAAAGGGATAAAAAATGGTACCTATCAAACGACAACAGCTAGAAACGAGAAATTCGGCATGTACATTCCTCTAATTGTGTAGATACACAATATAAAAGTATTTTTTCCAGATTAGTGCTTTTAAGGGGTAAAATGGGAATAGAGGGATAAAAATGATAGCAATCAAATGGTTGCATCTAGAATAATTAAATTCGTTGTATACATTCCTCCGATTGCGTAGACACGTAAAATGACCGGTTTTTTCGGGTTTTTTGATTACTCTAGTAGAAGACACTTTTAGGACATTTTTAGGTGCAGATTAGAGACATTTTAGTTGGAGGTTTTGGTTATAGTTTTTATCAACGTCGGTGTTTAAACCTGACAATATCAATTAAATAAAATATATAATTTTTAGTTTTTGTCACATAAATATATATTAACGTACTAGCTGAACCCCTCCCGCTTCGCCAGGCACAAAAAATGAAATGGTAAAATTAAAATCAGGTTTCATATTGATCTTATCAAACTGATATTACCGTGGTCAGTAATATATATGTTCCAATTTTCAGCCTTCTAGCTAAAAAACTAAAATTCAAAATGCGGCATCATATTTATCTTTCTCGTGGACAGTAATATATACGTTCCAATATTCAGCCTTCTGGCTTAAAAAACACTATTGCCACGCCCACTAAACGAATGTTCAATATGCTCGTGGTCAGTAATATACATGTACCAATTTTCAGTCTTCTAGTTCTCAAAAACGCTTTTGCCACGCCCACTGCCTACCAAACGAAAATTCAGCATCATATTTATCTTTCTCGTGGTCAGTAATATATATATATCAATTTTTAGCCTTCTAGCTCTCAAAAACACTTTTGCCACGCCCCAACGCCCACGAAACGAAAATCAAAATGTCGGGATCAAATTGATCTTTATCGTGTTCAGTAATATAAATGTACAAATTTTCAGCCTACTACTACCTCTCAAAAATACTTTTGCCACGCCCCTACCGCCCACGAAACGCAAATTCAAAATCCGGCATCATATTTATCTTTCTCGTGATCAGTAATATATATGTACCAATTTTCAGCCAAACGCCCACGAAAAGAAAATTCAAATTTCGGCATCAAAATGATATTTATCGTGGTCAGTAATATATACATTCCAATTGTCAGCCTTCAAGCTCAAAGAACACTATTGCCACGCCCAATCCGCCCACAAAAAAATCCAAATTTCGGCATCAAATTGATCTTTATCGTGGTCAGTAATAAAGGGTGATTTTTTAAGAGCTTAAAAAAAAACGCATAAAATTTGCAAAATCTCATCGGTTCTTTATTTGAAACGTTAGATTGGTCCATGACATTTACTTTTTGAAGATAATTTCATTTAAATGTTGACCGCGGCTGCGTCTTAGGTGGTCCATCCGCTTAGTCCAATTTTGGCATTTCCACGTTTTTGAGTAACAGAGACCCAATTGGTGCGAACGGCGACGAATCGAAAATTGGTGGTCATCATTAACACTGGCCGATACAGCTGCGATATTTTCTTCAGTTCGCACTCTACGTAAGCGTGTTGGTGGTTTAATGTCCAACAATGTAAATTTGGTGCGAAATTTAGTCACAATAGCCCGAATAGCCGCTTCAGTGGGTCGATTAAACTGACCATAAAATGGAAGCGCGCAATGAACTTTCTTAACAGAGCACGCATTTTGATAATAAAATTCAATAATTTGCAAGCGTTGTTCGTTTGTAAGACGATTCATGATGAAATGTCAAAGCATACTGAGCATCTTTCTCTTTGACACCATGTCTGAAATCCCACGTGATCTGTCAAATACTAATGCATGAAAATCCTAACCTCAAAAAAATCACTCTTTATATACATTCCAATTGTCAGCCTTCAAGCTCAAAGAAGACTATTCCCACACCCACTACGCCCACAATCCAAATTTCGGCATTACATTTATCATTCTCGTGGTCTGTAATATATATGTTCCAATTTTCAGTCTTCTACTTAAAAAAACACTTTTGCCACGCCCACAAAACAAAAATCCAAATTTCGGCATCATATTTATCATTCTCGTGGTCATTAATATATATGTACCAATTTTTAGCCTTCTAGCTCTCAAAAACACTTTTAACACGCCCACTCCGCCCACAAAACGACAATCCAAATTTCGTCATCATATTTATCATTCTCAATATGAAATTCCTTATTTCGGCATCATATTTATCATTCTCGTGGTCAGTAATATATATTTACCGATTTTCAGCCTTCTAGCTCTCAAAACACTATTGCCACGCCCCCTCCGCCCACAGAGCAAATTTTTAAAAATTCTATAGCCTATAGTTACTTCCATCCTCTATATGTACTGAAAATTTCAACAACATCGGTTCAGCCGTTTACACGTGATTGCGGAACAAACAAACAGACGGACAGACTTACACTAAGGTTTTATAATATTAATAGGGATGTATATTAGACTGGCCCAAACAATTTAAAATTTAATCTAAATGTTTGCAGAAAAACATCGCCAAAAATTCGAGGAAATTTTAACTTATTTTCTACTATTCTATTTTAAACAATATACATTTCACGGGTATAGAATATTAGCCGGTCAGCGTTTCGTATTTTATGGAAAACCTAAAACGTATATTTTAATTAATTAATGGATTTTTTTCAAGATACACAATGGCAAAATTAAATTTTAATCCATTATTGCGAATCCTCCAAGGATTTAACGTGTATAAAACTTAAAATAATAGAATTTTTGGTGTTTTTATACCCTACACCACTTCGTGGACTAGGGTATTATAAGTTAGTTTCGCGCCAAATGTTCGTAACACCATGAAATAATCGAGCTAGACCCACCTTTATGTATACCGATCGGCTTAGAATCACCAGCTGAGTCGATTTAACGATGTCTGTCTGTCCGTCTGCTGTCCATCTAAGCTTGTTCGCACTCTACAGGTCGCAATTGTTGTCCGATTGTAATGAAACTTGGCAGAAGTTATTTTTTCTGGTCAATGACCATCGGTATTGAATTTGGAGGAAATCAGATTTAGATATAGCCCCAATACAAATGTCGCTCCCGATTTGACTTTTTCCGCCCTATAAAGCACATATAGTACCCGATTTTCTTTAAATTTGGCACAACATCTTATAATCCAACTAGAAACACCTATGCAAAAATTGGGTAAGATCGGTTCAGATTTAGATATAGCTCCCATACAAATGTCGCTCCCTATTTCACTTTTTCCGCTTTAGAAACCACATATTGTACCCGATTTTCTTTAAATTTGGCACAACATCTTATAATCTAACTAGAAACACGTATGCAAAAATTGAGTAAGATCGGTTCAGATTTAGATATAGCCCCCATATAAATGTCGCTCCCGAATGTTTAACCGATTTTGGCCAAATTTTACATATTATATTTCACCAATAAAGAGACATGGTGAAAGCGGGTCACATTGTTCCAGGTTTCAGTATACCCCCATACAAATGTCCTTTCCGATTTAACATTTTTTGTCAAACACATACATTTACAGGATGCAAAAATCCTTCCCGATTTCACATTTTTACCGAATTTAATTGCAATGAGAATTGTTTGGGTGATGTCCATATGTCCATACTTTGAAATGACTTTGGTATACTACTGTATAATTTGTATTTGTCTGTCGGACAATTAGATCAATTACCATATTATTTACCATACTCGTTAAATTTGACTGAAGATGAATTTATAGCATATAAATTATATGAATATAATTTATATAATTTGTATGAACTAAATAAAATTGCTCCCATAAAATACCTGGGTTTAGTAATCAAAGCGAGATACATACGCAGGGAGTGGTATAGGGTATTATATAGTCGGCCCCGACCGACTTTAGCCTTTCCTTACTTGTTTAAAAATGAGTTACCCCAGATGATATATTTATCGGCGATTTTTCATATTAAAAATACTAAAATTTGTGGCGGTTTTTGATATGAAACACTTTCCATTTTTAGACCAATTTTTGGGTATAATTTCATTTTTTGTTTTGGCCCATTTTTATTTTTTGTTGACCAATTTTTCATGCTGCACTTTAAAATGTTTGTTTTTGCCTGCCAACATTTCAAAGACCTTAAGTAAACTCTTACCCCCAGATCACACTGCCCTCGTTGAAATGAATTCGTTTGCTTCTTAGAGACTGGTCCTTCGTCTTAATGCCTTATGGCATTATGGCTGCATAAATACAATCAAACACACAGTATATGTGGGCGTAGATGCATGAACGTTTGTCGTATAGCACATGATTGTTTGTATGTATATAAATCTGCATATGTGGCAAGGAGAGTATGATATCATTGCACTTTTTGCTGCACATGCACATGTATCCTTGTCTATAAGTGAGTGAGTGAGTGTGTGTGGGGGCGGCGTATGTGTGTGCACAAGGATATCTTAAGTTTTACGTTTCATAAAATTTTTGGTTATAAAATTGTAACTCGCTGATAAAAGCAATATTTTCCAAATCGTGTGTTGCTTTTTTGCCACAGCGCCACCCACAACCAACCCACACCACTTCCATCATGCAAAGGGAGTGAGCACAACGTATGACTTTTTAGTTTAGTATCCTTTTTGGTGGGTCTCCAGCAGCAGTAGTTGGGGATTGGGGGGTCGTCGTCGTCGTACATCATTTCTTCTGAGCCATGCACGAGTTAATATGAATAATTTTTGCTGGGAGTTTTATCTGCTTTTGGGGTATTGCGACGAAGGCCACACTAGTTAGTTGTGTTTGGGGGGCGGGGGATGCTTAGATGCGTCGCGTACAAAATGCTATTTGAGCATGTTTGTCGTCATTAAATATTGTTGGCTCTTGATGTTGCTGCTGTTGGTGTTGCCGTTGTTTGATATTCATAAAATGAATGGCAAAGTGTGTTTACAGAAGACGAGGCACCAGAATCAAGGTTGTTGCTGATGCTGTTGCCATTGGTGTTGCTGCCATTGTCGTTCTCGTTGTTGCCGGTGTTGGTGTTGTTGTCGTTGTTGTTGTGATATAAAGGATTTCAATGTTTGCCTGCAGAGCTCTTCTTAATGGCAGGAGAAGATAAATGTGTTAATGATGAATATTTACTTGAGTTCATTAAGTTATTTTTGTTATCGTATAATAAATTTGTACATTCTTTTCGTTTGTCTGCCTGCCTGCCTCTCTCTCTCTCTCTCTCTGAGTGTGTGTGTGTAGGTGGGTGTTACGTTTACGTTATACGTTATATTTATGAGAGGATGTGGAAGGATGCAAGTTGCTTTGTGCGATGAAAAGGCTTAACGCTTCAAGGATATTATTTTTCGGCGAACAAAAGATTAAGCGTCGAACGGTTTAAAAGCATGTTCGTTAAGATTTTGATTTTGCATATCTACGATTTAACACCTCAATTGGAGTGTACGAGGGATGAGAAAATTTCCAAACTCAACAGTGAAAGGAGGAGGGATGAATTTTCTGAAATGGATAGAACTCTCGATTGTCATAAAATTCTAAGACGTCTGTCTGTTGAAAGCTAGAACGTTAAAATTTTCCATAAATGCGTCTTATAGTCGTAGATCGGTTGGGATTGAAATCGGCCCAAAAGGAAAAATTTTTCCCTCACAAGGACTAAAAATACCCAAATAATCCCTAATATTTTAGCGTATTTAAGCATGTTTTTTGAATATGTGTGTAAATATTTGCTTGATGTTTGGTATGCGCATTCCCCTTATAGCAAAAACGTGCACCATAAAGTGATTCTTATTTGTAGGGGGTGAAATGGGGCAAAAAAGGGATAAAAATGGTACATATTAAACGACAACAGCTGGAAACACAAATTTCGGTGTGTACATTCCTCTAATTGAGTAGATACACAATATAAAAGTATTTTTTCCAAATTCGTACTTTTAAGGGGTAAAATGGGAATAGAGGGATAAAAATGGTACCAACCAAACGGCTGTACCTAGAATAATGAAATTCGGTGTATACATTCCTCTGATTGCATAGACAAGTCAAATACACGGATTTTTCGAAATTCGTACTTTTTGGGGTCAAAATAGAAAAAGGGGATAAAAATAGTACCAATCAAATGACCGCAGCTAGATTCATGAAATTCGGAGTATACATTCCTCTGACTGCGTAGACACGGAAAATAGACGAATTTTTCGAAATTCGTACTTTTTGGGGTCAAAATAGAAAAAGGGGATAACAATAGTACAAATCAAATGACCGCAGCTAGAGTCATGAAGTTCGGAGTATATATTCCTTTGACTACGTAGACACGAAAAATAAAAGGTTTTTTTCCAAATTCGTACTTTCAAGGGATACAATGGGTACGGAGGGGTAAAATGGTACCAACCAAACGGCTACACCTGGAATAATGAAATTCGGTGTTTACACTTAAAATAAATAGATTTTTCCAAATTCGTACTTTTTGGGGTTAAAATGAAAAAAGGGGATAATAATAGTACCAATCAAATGACCGCAGATAGAGTCATTAAATTCGGAGTATACATTCCTCTGACTGCGTAGACACGGAAAGTAGAAGAATTTCTTGTAATTCGTACTTTTTGGGGTCACAATAGAAAAAGGGGATAACAATAGTACCAATCAAATGACCGCAGCTAGAGTCATGAAATTCGGACTATAATTTCCTTTGACTAGGTAGACATGAAAGGCGGAAGGAAGATCAAGTAATGGAAGGAGGAAAGAGGGAGTAGTGTCTGTTGACAGCTGTTTTGAATCTCTGAATGTCGTAATTGAAGGGAAATGCGATTCCACATACGGCTAGTAGCGGTGAAGAACGAATTTATTCTGTAATGTGTAGTGCGACCAGTTGTCCAATCGACAACAAATGGATGAGCGTTCCTGGAGAGTCGCGTATATCTACCGAACGTTCTCACGGGCGGTATAAGATTACGAATTTCCGAAGAACAAACATCATGAAAGTATCGATAGAACAATGACACACAACCAACATTACGACGGTGTTCAAGGGAGACAATATAATTGGATATCCTACCGTCACCTACTCCTCTGGACACGGTCAAGTAGCTCCAGTGATGAAGCTGGAGCACCCGACCATATACGGGAGTTGTATTCCATCTTTGATCTGATGTAGATAGTGTAGATATTGAGAAGATCAGAGGGTGTGAAATATTTCTTACATCTTTTTAAAAATCCTAAACATTTGAATGCTTCTTTCGACACATCACATACATGTTTTGTCCAACGAACATCACGTTGTATGTTCATGCCAAGAACATCGAGAGCATGTGATTGCCTCAATATCTACACCGTTCATTACAATCGACGACACCGTTGGATCAGTGAATCGCTTGTAAGACAACAAGGAGCACTGGGTCTTACGTGCATTAAAATCTACTCTATTCACTCGACCCCATTCAGAAATGGCCAGCAAATCCTGGCTAAGTGACTCATCCATCGATCCATTTGTGGCGCAGGTCAATATTTGAATGAAATAATCTTCAAACATTAAATTATATGGACCGTATTTCATACATTTTTCTGAATTTTATATGTTTTTTTTGAAAAACTTTCCTATAGCTTTTAAAAAAAACAACCTTTACATAATATTAATATCATAATTAAGCTAATAAATTGTTAATAAATCTGTGATCGCCACTGTGGAAACATAGAGAGATCAAAAGTAATATGTGATGTTTTTAAATTTTATAAAAATTATTATATTCATCGATCAACTAATTTCATTATCATTGAAAAAATATGATACAAAAAAAGCTGCAAAAATGTGATATTTTCACAAAATATTGAATTTAGGCTTTAGAGTAGTAGCTTTTCAAAATCATTAGATTTTCTGGAAGGAAGTCGGGAGAAAAAATAACAAATATTATTAAAGTGTGTTGGACAACCACGACCCACTTACCATAATACACCTAGAAGGTGTTCTATAGGAATTCTTACCGTCAAGACTTCAACTATAGGGTGGGTCATTTAAAATTTTAAATTAGAATAGACTATAAAAAGTACTGATTACTTTGTGGAACACAATATCATATGGAACATAATATCATTCATATGACTACAACGACTGGATCGGCAGTACCTCATCCGATAAACCCAATATTTCAATATATGGCCCAAAATCCACACCAAACAGTGACTCGTTGTGGCTTCTCAGTAGTCACATGTGGGTTCTCTGAACCCCACATGCGGCAATTTTGCTTATTGGCATAGCTACCGAGATGAAAATGGGCTTCATCTGAAAACACGAAAATTTCCCACTTCAATTTCTTACAGTTTGCGTTGAAGAGTCACTACTATAAAAGTAAGATTTAAATATTTTTCAATATGGTTCGCTTGGTTCCAAGCTTAAAACTGAAAATAAAAATAACAAGTAAGTAAGTTTCAGTCGGCTAAACCGACTTATAAAGGGTGATTTTTTAGCTTTTATCTTTTTGGCAACACTGGTTTAAACAGCTTACGCACGTTTCGTGTTTTGTTTCTCTGTCAAACATCTTCAGTTTGGTCTACAATTTAACCATGAATCGTCTTACAAACGAACAACGCTTGCAAATTATTGAATTTTATTATCAAAATGCGTTCTCTGTTAAGAAAGTTCATCGCTCGCTTCTTCTATTTTATGGTCAGTTTTATCGACCCACTGAAGCGGCTATTCGGGCTATTGTGACTAAATTTCGCACCAAATTTACATTGTTCGACATTAAACCACCAACACGCTTACGTAGAGTGCAAACTGGAGAAAATATCGCAGCTGTATCGGCCAGAGTTAATGATGACCATCAATTATCGATTCGTCGCCGTTCGCAGCAATTGGGCCTCTGTTACTCAAAAATGTGGAAATGCCCTCACTCTCAGAGAACGGAATATATACGGAAGTTATAAGGAATTAAATTTAACTTAGGGCAGGATAATTTGTGTGGAAGGCACTATCACATGGTTCATATCACATGGACCCAGCTACCACATTTATAAACCAATTGTAGAAACATGATCAAATATTAAGTCATAGTGGATGCCATGTACCTGTATAGAAGTTATTAAGGATTTAATATATATAATAAGGGGTGTGGCAATATCGCCCATATTCCATGCGAATGAAACTACTACAAAAGCATTGCTAGATATCAAAGTTCACAGTATTCCGATCATCAGTATAGAAGTTATAACAGCTATAAAAACTTTATCATATACCAAAATATAGCTAATTCTGACCATCCATGTGGAAGTTCCATTGGTTTTTATTTAACATAGGAATATGGACCATGTGTGTGGGAGGTACCAGTAGGGGCGTGGTAATTTCGCCCATCTTCGAACTTAAACTAAGTTTGGGAAAAAATACCATGTACAAAGTTTGAATTTATTCCTTAACTCCTTTCGAGAGTTATCGTATACACCAGCCAGCCAGATAGTTAGTCCAAACATACTTGAGGTTTTAAGTCACTCCTTCGATACGTTACACTTTTTGCTGTCCCAAATCATATATACCCTCCTACTCTGTGAGGGTATAAAAATGAATGTTATTCTACCTTAAAGTACTCGGTTGTTCAAATTTAAAATGTTACATGGCCCACCTTATAAATCGATTAAGCCAAATGTCAAAATTCTGTGGTTTTTGAGAATAATCACTTATTTCGAAAAATCGAAAGGTTTACGAGAGCCTAAATAAATTTCTCAAATAAGTTTTCTTCAAAGTGTATATCGCATATGTATATTTGGAAAAATGTAAATTTATATATGGTTGACTAGCAGTACCCGCTGCTTCGTACGCGAAAAAGCCAGGTATTTCTTATTAGTTTTATCCGTCTCTGTTTTAGAATAGTATTTATTTGATTTTCTTTTCTAAGTACAAATTTCGAAAAATCCAATTTTACTGCGCTTCTACATGATCAGAAGAACTTACACATCAAATTTCAAGATTCTAGCTGCATTACTTTAGTTGGTACCATTTTTATCCCTTTTTGTCCCGTTCACCTCTTATAAGTATAAATTTCGAAAGATTCAAATTTACTGCGCTTCTACATGTGCAGAATAAGTTACATATTAAAATTCAAGATTCTAGCTGCAATATTTTAGTTGGTACCATGTTTATCCCTTTTTGTCCAGCGCAACCCTTAAAAGTACAAAATGCATTTATATTGCGCTTCTATGTGGTGAGAGGAATTTACACACCAACTTCCTCGATTCTAGCGACAATACTTTAGTTGGTACCATTTTTATCCCTTTTTGTCCCTCTCACCCTTATTAGTACAAATTTCGAAAAATCAATTTATATTGCAAGTCTTCGTTGTCGTAGCAATGTAAATACCGATTTTCACGATTCTAGCTGCAATTCTTAAATTGGTACCATTGTTATCCCTTTTTGTCTCTTTCCTCCGAAAAATCCCTATTTGTAGCTCTTCTGCATGGTCAGTGCAAGGAACACACCGAATTTCATGTTTCTAGCTACTGCCGTTTATTCAGGACGAAGGTTCGAGTTTATCCCTTTTTGTCCCATTTTACCCCCTAAAAGTACGAATTTCGTAAAACCCTTTCTTAACCCCTTTCATATTTGGGAACTACCCTGAAAATTTCATGAGCCTGGCTGCAGCCCTTTGGTCTGTGGGCTGGTCAATGATAAGCCAGTCAGTCAGTAACGCAACTCTTTTATATATAGATAACAGCTTGGTAACGCAAGCACTCTATACAGAAGCGCCACTGATGAGATAGCCCCACACAGGATATGAAATATCCAATGCGTGTATACTTGAGGTTTTCCAACTAGATCGAAATAGCTGGGATTCGAATGTATTACATTCAAAATTAACTAAAACGTTTCTGAAATCCTCATAAGAACGCATAATAATTACTCCACACAACTTCCCACTTCTTCTTTTTCAAATATCCATGGCGCCACAACATTTTGCAATGAAAAGAAAACTATTATCGATAAATCGATAACAGCTATTCCACTTCCATTGTGGAGTCATTAGTGTGTCCTCCTGGTGATGATGACGATGATGATGTGAAACAATTGGTTATCGTTCGACTTGCATTCCGGACAAAAGTTTAATGTTTTTTAATGGTCAAACCGAGATACGAAACAATATTAAATACGTTTTACCAAGGCTTTTGTCTCATTCCTTCAGTTTGTTGCTGTTGATTTTTTGGTTCTCTTAACTGAAAGTTCGATTTAACCGAAATGTCTTTTTGTTATCAATCCATATAACCCAACGCAAGGGAGAGGGCGAGCGAAAGAGAGAGTGGGGGACAAAAACCAACAATACCTTGTGGAAAATGCAAGCAGCACCATCAGCCGGCCAGCTAGCCAGCCAACTAACCTCGCCTAAAGCGTCCACAATGCTGACATACGTTATCATAAAAGATAATAAAGACGCCAGGCGCGACGACATCAAAGGGTTGGTGGCTTGTTCTCTCAATATTAAGTTGCCTTGCCATGCCTTGTCTGCCAGGCAGAGCAGACTGCACCAACCACACCGAACGCCACCATCAGCGCCACTGACTGCCGGCCGGGCTGACTTTGGAGAGTGGAGCTGAACGGAAACTAACACTAAGACTACAGAGCAGACAACTCTTTTTTTCGGGTTGATAGTTAAGAAATTTAAAGCAACTGAAGGCCAGGCGGAGGGACGGCCAAACAGACAGGACGGACGGACATCTGATAGATAAGTATAGAGCCGAGGAGTGAGTATTTGTACTTTCAGCAATACGCCAACAACTTTTGCAAGGTGTGTGTGTGCCTGCGGTAATCCAGCGGCGGGTGGAAGTGAATAAGAAGGCCAGGCGCGAATGGAAGAAGGAGCTCTTCATCGAAAGAGTCTTCTAGAAGGCGGCAAGTGAAACATAAGAAGGAAGAGATATAAGAGACCAAACAGAAAAATATTCCGCGAACGTTGTATAAATGAATCAACTCTTTCAAAAAAACCTCAAAGTCTGTATCGACTTTTCTAGGTTAGGTTCGATTGAAAAGAGGACTCCGGATAGCTGAAGTGGTTGAGGAAGGCTGATGCCCAGGGGCATACACTGTGCACCTTACGAGCTCCAGGTCAGGTAATATCGATTCAACTTCGAAAAGGCGGCTTAATGACAAATGAAGTGTTCCTCCGTTTCGGTGTCCACCTCGCACGCCCTGTACTCACCTGAGTCCTATCAACCATAAGCGGCGTAGATATGCCCTTAGGGGTAATCGTGCTGTGAGAAGACGCATTCAACCTCTTCAGCCTCCTGGTTTCACTCTCAATGAGCCCGCACCATAAAACTATGGTTGTGGAAGAGTCACAGGTTATACTATGGCCTGAAGTTTCCAATTTTGCCAGATCAATTCTTGTCGCCGGGAAAGCGTTAGCGCGTTTGATATTGACCGCTTCGAAACTTGATCCACTTCTATCAAACTGTGCCCTGACAGCCATTGGTGAAAATTCATATATTTCCTTCCCTATATATATTGCCTGAAAGGCATTGTTATGGTCTGGGGGGTCTAAGGAGAATTACTCTATGTGGATTCCTAGATCTGTTTCCGTCCATTGTGGATTCAATTTTTAAACCGGCAAAAGGGCATGTAAGAAGCATACCATATTAATGAAGCGAAATAGGATTATTTTAGTTTTTTAAAAATAAATAATCCGAAAAATCGCATATTTTGTGATGAAAACAATGTTCAATCTGTAACCTGCATAGGTTATATTACAAATTTCTGTGTTGTCCTCTAGGATATATTCCCAAGACAAGCTCAGCTCTTTCTGTCGACGGAAGAGTAACCCAAATATTTTGTAAAAACCTTAGAAACGAAAGAGAACTCATTATATGTTGGGAAAGAATGGTATAATCTCATACCTCTCCAATCTCATCAAAATCCAAAGTGTTTGCTAGTGTATAGAACAATTCAGGTAGACCTGGAAACAGTAAAGGAAAAAATTGAATATAGCTCTCTGTATAACATACGTATATGGCGAGGTAAAGAATTCGATTACATACGTTCGGAAAGGTCTGTTGTATCCAGTCTAAAAGATTGAGGCATTAGATTATATATCTAATATCAATTTTCGATATCACATCCATATTGTATAGCAATTATTTCCCAAGGGTCCTGTGTCGTGGGTGTATTAGAGCTGGGCAGTAGCATAAGAAGTTCTCGACTTTCTCTTCTTCCTCATCTTTGTCGCAGATACGACAGTAATCTCTGAACTGCAGCATCATTCGTAACGTCATCCTTCGCTCGTTCGTTCCCATAAAAGTCTCTGTGTGAATTCAGTATGGACTGATCGGACGTACTAAGGTAGATGTTATACGGTTAGATCTTAGAGACAAAATGGGCATGGGCATTGTTATGTCTGAGAACGACATTGGATGAACATCTAGAACACTAAGATTGATTGGTTTTTGTGGCCGCTCTCTCAGGAGCGGCGAGTAGTGATGTAATGCTCCGTTTTGAATAGATGACAACATTCGGAAAGGTATGTTGTATACAGCCTAAAAGATTGTATCCTAATATCAATTTCCGATATATCATCCATATTGTATCGTAATTGTTTCCCCAGGGCACTGTGGCGAGCACTTCGCATAAGAAGTTCTCGACTGTCTCTGCTTCCTCATTCATAACGCCATCATTCGCAACGTCATCCTTTGCGCGTTCGTTCCCATAAAAGTCCCTGCGCCCAGGGATCCAAATAGGAGTGACTTCAGACAGAAAACTCAGTATGAACTACTCCTCTATGCACTGACCTACTAATGTATAGGGTGGGTAATTTAAAACTTTAAAGTTGAAAAATGTACTGAATATATTTTTTTTAAATTTCTGGTTTTATTGGAAAGGTTGAACTTTGTCATTTAATAATGGAACACAATATCAGTCATATGACTACCACGACTGGCTCAGAAGTACTTCATCCGATCAACCCAATTTTTCACACCAAACAGTGACTCGTTGTGGTTGCATTGGCTTCTCAATAGTCAGATGATAATGAGCTTCATGAAGGGTGAACTGCAGGCCGATCTCTTCTCGAAAACTACTTCACTACTTTGGGATTTTGTTCGAACGTATAGAGTGCCATTTTGCAAATGTCAAACATAAATATTAAAAACTTACTTCCAAAGTAGAGACAATTTTCGAGAAGAGAAGAAGTGTCATCATTGGAACGTGTACTGAAAAATTGGGTCGATCGGATGAGGTACTGCCGAGCCAGTCGTGGTAGTCATATGAATGATAATGTGTTCCTTTATTAAATAACAAAGTTGAACCTTTCCAATATAACCAGAAATAGCTACAGATCGGTCATAAGGAACTATTGCTGGCGAACAGCAGATGGGCAGATTCACACACTTGCCGAGGATCAGTCCTATGTATGGTAAGAAAAGCTCGATCAAAATGAGTTCACTCGATAGATCTCAATTGTCTACGTTAATTTGAGTATTTGCGGTTCCCTGTCGAGTTCTGTATGATCTAAACTGTTCTAGAATATTTCTAACTTTGAATAGCTTATCTGTAGATTAGTGACAGTCTTCAGCTTTCTTTGAAGGCTTTGACGACTAGTCTAGTATAGACCTCGACAACATAAAACGTTTCGAGAATCGCACAAATTGGTTCCGATGAGGAGTGTAAATAGGCAGTGTCGATTATATCTGAAATAATGCATATTACCTCGATCGAATTCAATTGTCGATGTGTATTTTTGGTTCCCTGTCGTCATCTGTAGGATCTGATCTAAAATATTTAGAGCATCAAATAGATCCTCTATAGATTAATAACTGTCTTCAGATTTCTTTGAAGGCTTTGGCGACTTGTATATACGTGGGATATATAAAAAGTTCCGTGAGCACAGATTGGTTCTGATGAGGAGTGTAAAAAGCCATTATGGATTACAACCGGAATAATTCATATTCAATCGATAGATTTCAATTGTCTACGTTAGTTTTAGTATTTTCGGTTCCCTCTCGACGTCTGTAGGATCTGATCGAGAATATTTAAAGCATCGAATAGCTGCTCTATATATTAAAGACTGTCTTCAGCTATCCTTGAAGACCTTGGCGACTTGTCTAGTATAGACCTCGACAATAAATAATGTCATGGTCGATTTCATTCAGACTAATACATAGGGATCTATAAATCGACTTTGGACTATTCAATTAATCGGCTTTTGGCAGGAAAAAGTAGAAAAGTCGACTTTTTCCCCAACTATATATACCTACTAATACATCAACATAACTTAGTGTAAAAGCTGCATGGATTAGAAGAAGAACGGTGGAACATCTGCTTTGGAATTGAGAGCAGATATTTGCCAAAAGTTGAACTCCATTCTTCGCAATTTGCTGATGCCTCATGTGGCTGGAGAGCGCGTTTAAGGAACTCACAGATCTCGAGTGAGTTTAATGTGATAATTAACCCATTGGTACTGAACCACAACGTTTCATCACACCTGGGATCAATAGTATGCGACGACCAGCACCTCTTGAGTATCAAAGTTTCCTTACCCCTGGTTAGAGCCAAGGCCCATCTAAAACCTCTGCCACTCTATGAGTCGTAGCACACACTTAATACGCAACTCCACATCAAGCCTAAACTTTCCCAACGATTTTGGTCCAAATCACAGCACCAACTCCCCCAAGGTCCGTTCCCAACAGGTCAACAGCACAATAGCAGCTGGTGTTACCAGATTACAGACTTCGGTAAGATCTCGTTACCGAAACTACTTAAAGTAGCCTGCCACAACAACTGCTGACCTGTGCTCTCTAGCAGGGGCTCTCAAGAGTTCGCTTGAGAGAAATCATTCGGCAACCAACTAGGGCTTCTGCCCCTCAAAGCCCTATGCTCTATACTCCCTGCGGTGCACTTTTATGTTGTAGTTTTTCTAAAGCAAACTCAGCGCCCCTACTTTGAAGGCCTTACCAAATCCGCCTCGGGAAATCTAAAGGTTTTCTCATATACCTTTTAAGGACTACGACGACGATTAATAATACATTATAAGCGCAAGCAACCAACAACAACAAGAAATTGATATCTAATGGATTGAAGAGGAAGGAATGAATGAACGAATGTTGGTTGGTTGCTGGGTCGCTTAGGATTGGCAATGGTTCGCTTCATGTTAGCAAACCCTGATAACTTTCGATCATAGTCATAGTTTAGCCTGTCTACGTGCCACCCAAGCCACCCATGAGGCATGAGGCAACCGACAGATGAAGACAACACCACAATGTTTTCTAGATAAACTTTACAAAATTCCCTTAGTTCGAGGGGGGCCAGGGCGAAGCGACCATCTTCTGTGTGTTCGAGTTGGAGTACAAATAAATGCCTTATCGCCCTCATTATTAAGGTTACACTGACTAATGTCGCTACGTAAAAAAATACCGAAACAATAATTAATTATATTCGATATTTTCACTCACTCACTCCCTCCCTTCCTCAAAATCTTTCCTTATTGGTCTTCATTATCATTTTTGTCGGTATTTGTTTGTTATGCGGGCGTTTAATCCCCCCTCTTCGCTCTGTGGTTTTGGTTGCTGGTTGTGGCGGTAAATGCCGCCATTAAGTTGTGTGGCCGAAAAACGCTGACGCCTGCATCAATTTGATTAATTATGATAATGTTGACAAATTTCTATCATTTTGTTTAGTTAATATTACAATATTATCATCATCGCTGCTGTCGTCGTCGCCGCCGTCCTCATTGAGCAGAACCCCATTAACTGTGATTTTGTGGGCAGACCCCATTATATTTAGTCAAGTTTGTGATATCGGCTTAGAACAAAGGAAACTTCAATAAGTTTTGGTTGGATTTCTTTTTGTATTTATTTGTTAAACGTAAGAACGTATCTTAATTGTATTGACAGGTGTGATGGCGCCAAGTTGGACGCACAGTATCGAAATCGATTATAACATTAGGGTCTGGTCATTTGCTCGTACACGTACATATCAAAAAAATAAGAACAATGATTCCCCGTAGACGGAATATGCTCAAATCGTTTAGAGTTTCAAGGTTTTAATTATAGATAATATCATATTCTCGATAAGGGAAAGATATGTGCTGGAACTGAAGACATTCAAAGAACAGCTTTGTTCGATTAATTAAAAAACGTTATATGTTGGCTTCAATATTTTTTCAAAATCTATACATCGAATAATCCTTGTGAAAATTCGAAGCGTACGTGAGTATTTCCACATTTTTGCCGATATCTCACAATATACTGAACCTACGTGCTGAAATAAAAAACAAGTAAAAAAGGCGTTAAGTTCGGCCGGGCCGAACTTTATATACCCTCCACCATGGATTGCATTCCACAGAGGTTGTCGGTTTTCGTAGAAGTGCAGTAATATTACAGGAAAATATAAATTTTTTAATATAGCCAAACCAAAACAAATACAAATATTGAAAAAATAATTATATAAATAAATATAATATTTTAATTACATCAAACATTATCTATTTCAAATCAAAAAATAAATATTCTTATATTTATATTTTCAAAAAGCTTAAATATCATAATTATTGGAAGATAATTGTTGTACTTCCATTCTATTTTAATTCCAAAAGTACAAATGTTTAAAATCCATTATCAGACGTACATGTGCAAAATAACCTAACTTCATGATTCAACCAATTTTTGCCGTAAAAGAAAAAGTACGAATTCCATGATTCCAGCTGTGCCCATTTGGTTGGTACCATTTTTACCCTCTTGACATTTCTACGCAATTAGAATTTCATCATTCTAGCTGTAGTCGTTTAGTTGGTACTTTTTTTATCCCCCTGTACAATTGTATCCCTTGAAAGTACGAATTTCGAAAAATTCGTATATTTTCCGTGTCTACGCAGTCAGAGGAATGTATACTCCGAATATCCTGACTCTAGCTGCGGTCATTTGATTGGTACTATTTGTATCCCCTTTTTTCTTTTTAACCCCAAAAAGTACGAATTTCGAAAAATCTGTTTATTTTAAGTGTCTACGCAATCAGAGGAATGTATACACCGAATTTCATTATTCCAGGTGTAGCCGTTTGCTTGGTACCATTTTTATCCCTCCGTACCCATTGTATCCCTTGAAAGTACGAATTTGGAAAAAAACTTTTAGTTTTCATGTCTACGTAGTCAAAGGAATGTATACTCCGAATTTCATGACTCTAGCTGCGGTCATTTCGTTGGTACTATTTTTATTCCCTTTTTCTATTTTGACCCCAAAAAGTACGAATTTCGAAAAATCTGTTTATTTCCCGTGTAAACACAGTCAGAGGAATGTATACTCCGAATTTCATGACTCTAGCTACGGTCATTTGATTGGTACTATTTTTATCCCCTTTTTTCAGTTTAACCCCAAAAAGTACGAATTTAAAAAAACCGTGTATTTTACTTGTCTATGCAATCAGAGGAATGTATACACCGAATTTCATTATTCTAGGTACAGCCGTTTGGTTGGTACCATTTTTATCCCTCTATTCCCATTTTATCCCTTAAAAGTACGAATTTGGAAAAAATTCTTTTATATTATATATCTACTCAATTAGAGGAATGTACACACAGAATTTCGTGTTTCTAGCTGTTGTCGTTTAATATGTACCATTTTTATCCCTTTTTGCCCCATTTCACCCCCTACAAATAAGAATCACTTTATGGTGCACGTTTTTGCTATGAGGGGAATGCGCATACCAAATATCAAGCAAATATAAACAGACATATTCAAAAAACATGCTTAAATACGCTAAAATATTAGGGATTATTATGGGTATTTTTAGTCCTTGTGAGGGAAAAAATTTTCCCTTTGGGCCGATTTCGCCCTATTTCAATCCCAGCCGATCTACGACTATAAGACGCATTTATGGAAAATTTGAACGTTTTAGCTCCTTTCGTTTAGATGCTAGCGTGCTTTCAACAGACGGACAGACGGACGGACGGACATGGCTAGATCGTCTTAGAATTTTATGACGATCAAGAATATATATACTTTATAGGGTCTCAGGTCGATGTTTCAAGGTATTACAAACGGAATGACAAAGTTAGTATACCCCCATCCTGGAGGTGGAGGGTATAAAAAACAATATTTTTTGCGTAAAAATTTTATTTATTTTTAATTTTTTTTCGGCAAAAAATGTCTCAACATATTTTTGATTCTTTGATTGCAAGAATAGATGGACCTACATGGCTAAATCGATTCAAAAAGTGATTCTAAGTCGATGGGTATATTTAACAATGGGTCTATCTCGCTTCCTTTTGGATGTTACAAACAAATGCACAGTGGAGGATATACAAATAGTCTCTTAGACTATGTGCCAGTTAGTATGATAGTGGTCTAACTCACACTTTATCCGTTGAACATTATTCGAATTAAAATAAAATATATATTTTTTGGTTTTATAGAGATAATTACTTATATTTTTCAATTTTAAGTAGAATGAAAGCGTTCGTTGAAAGCGTTTGCTCATAACTTCGTCAATAATGGTCCGGATTGGATATTCTTTTTTTAATTTTATTGCTTTTTGACGTACTTTTCAGAAAAAAGTATTGAAAAAAACATTCACAATGTTTTTGTAGACAAATTTTGATTTTTTAAATTAAAACTTTATTTTTTAATTGTTTGTACTCTTCGATTTTCCCGATTTTTTTTATTTAAATATCTATTTATTCTATAAATTTTGAGGCTTGGTTGAAAGTGGACCTTTAGTAATTTATATTTTTTTTTGAAAATTTGGAAAACCAAAAATAAATTTAAACTTTATTTTTTTAATTGTTTGTACTCTTCGATTTTCTCGAAAAAAATATTTAAACATCTATTTACTCTGTAAATTTTGAGGCTTGGTTGAAAGTGGGCCTATAAAAATTAGTATGTTTTTTAGTTTTTTTCGTGTTTCCAAATTTTCAAAAAATTAAAAGAATTAAAAAACATAGTAATTTTTATAGGCCCACTTTCAATCAAGCCTCAAAATTTACAGAGTTAATAGAGGTTTAAATAAAATTTTTTTAGAGAAAATCGAAGAGTACAAACAATTAAAAAATAAAGTTTTAATTTAAACAAGTAAGGAAAGTTAAAGACGGGCTTGGCCGACTATATGATACCCTACACCTAGTCAATATACCCTGTGGTATAGGGTATAAGAAGGTCGTTACATTTGAACCTACAAATTTCATATTTTTATCTGAATTCTGAAATTTGTGAAAATTTGAACACAAGCTTTGAATGGGAGCTATATATAAATCTGAACCGATCTAACACATTTTTAGCACATTTCTGAAATATAAGACGCTTTCCCAAATTTGATGAAAATCTGTTAAATATGTGGTTACTAGAGCGGAAATAATCAATTCAGTGGCGAAATTTGTATTAGAGCTATATATATCTGAACCGATATGACCCACTTTCGCCATGGATGTTTGTAGTTGAAATATGAGCTGGTTTGCCAAATTTTAAGCAAATCTGTTGAAATATGCTATTTCTAGAGCGGAAATAATCAATTCAGTGGCGAAATTTGTATTAGAGCTATATATATCTGAACCGATATGGACCATTTTTACCAGAGTTGTTTCTACTTGAAATATAATTTGTTTTGCCAAATTTGAAGAAGATCTGTTAAAATATGTATTTTTTAGAGCGGAAAGAGTCAAATCGGAAGAGACATTTGTATGGGAGCTATATATAAATCTGAACCGATCTGGCCTATTTTTACCAGAGCTATTTCTAGTTGAAATATATGACGGTTTGCTAAATTTGAAGAAAATCGGTTGAAATATGTGGTTTCTAGAGCGGAAAAAGTAAAATCGGAAGCAAAATTTGTATGGGAGCTATTTCTAAATCTGAACCGATTTGCTTCAATTTAAAAAGCGTTCGTCCTTATCCCATAAAACTTCGTTGTGCAAAGTTTCATTTATTTCTAACGACAATTGCGATCGACTCAAAAAGTGATTCTAGTCGATCGGTATAATTAACAATGGGTCTATCTCGTTTCCTTTTGGCTGTTACAAACAAATGCACAAAGACATTATACCCTGTGGTGTAGGGTATAAAAATCAAAATTTGTATACAAAAACATGGTGAATATTTTTTTCAATATTTTTTTTCTGAAAAAAAAACATAAAAATAAAAAAAGAAAATCGGACCATTATTGACGAAGTTATGAGCAAAAAAACTGAAAAAATAACTACTTTTTAACAATTTCTAAAAAAGCTATATCTTTTTAACGAGTAATCAGAAAAAACTCAAAATATACCAAGGGGGTGTTTTTAGTGGGTACTAAAAAATTTTAAAAAATGGAGGAAATCAAAAATATTTTTTTTTTGAACTGTCTGATTTGTCGTGGAATGCCCCATATATAAGGCATATGTAAATTTGCAATAAAGTAAACATATATACGGCTGATAACAGCATAGTAACACAAGCACTCTACACAGGAGCTCCACTGAAGAGCTATGCCCGCACAGGATATGAAATGCGCATTTGATCAAAGTGGTTCTCTTCCTAATGCATTGACATTCTAATGTATTGCATTCAAAACATCTATATGCCCAGTAGAGACATCGGTATTTTTCGTGAATAGCATAGGTTGTTCCCAATGGAGGAGGGGGGTGTAAAAGACCCTATATGGTCTAAGTGATTCGTAAGCTTACTACTTGACTGCCTCCACAGTCTAACCTAACCAATTATAGAAAACAAAAATGTCTGCTTTAAAAAATCGCATTAGGTTCCGAGATATGTAACGATTTTTTAAACTTTAAAAGTATTGAATGGCCCGCACCGGCACCGTCGCCACCATCACCTGGGAGTAAGTGAGCTGTGGGTACATGCGTTGATATGTCCATTCGCAAAAACCCATTTAGTTGACGTGGTTGTGTTGGAGTTTGTTGTCGTTGTTGCTACTACTGCTGCTGTTGTTGTCGTTGTTGTTATTTACGTTTTATATCTCATTTCATATATCAAAAAGTAAAAATCTCTAAAAAGCAATTCACTTATCGCCAAATGAGATCTCAATTTTAAAGCTTTATATGGTTTGAGATTGGGGTTTTTTCCAGCTTTTGTTATTTTTTATGACTATTGTGGCATATCATACGAGTCGGAGTCAGCGTCAGAATCGAGTAGAGTCGAGTCGAGTCGCTTAGTACGGCAAGGTAGCGCTGGCAAAAAACCAAAATAATCACAACGACGCTGCTTAAAAGGTTAGCTACTCTAATCTCCCTATTTATCGCATTGGCATTGGGGAGAAAGGCAACAATCAGCGGCACGAATCCGTCGATGGCAGCGCGTGGAGGAGGAGGTAGGTGGCAGTGGTCGTGGTCGTCGTAGAGGATAAAATGGCCGTTGGGGAGGAGAAGGTGGTGGTGGTGGTAGTAGTGTTGGTGTAGGCCGACAGGCAGGTTAATGTTCATCCACCGCCGCCAAGGGTAGCCAACGCATAAAACATTTCTCGATTTATTGCTATTTACACATAAAAACACACACTCGCACTCGCTTAGTCACCCGCTCCGTTTCATGCTGGCACATATAAAGCAAAAGTTTGAAAAACTTAACTTGTGCGCTTACATTTTGTGTGCACGCTTTGGATTTTCTGTACTTTTTCCTTCAGTTTCGGTTTATCAATCAATCTTAATTAATCACTCGCCAAAGATCACCATATAAATAAAAAATAAAATAAAAAAGCCGAAAATAATATAAATACGAATACGGCTGTCAACAACAACAATGAGTGAATGAGAATTGTGCGTACTTTTTTTCCTGCCGTTACCTTCATATGCGAGGGTGTAATGATAAGCAAAGATTTTCGTAGAAAACGTTCTATCGATAGCATGGAGGGGTACTATCATCTTTACAGTTCATTTGTTATCGATAACATTGGGTATACATATATAGTTGGCAGCAGAAAATAAACTTAAATCGGAAAAAATTTTTCTGAAATTTCAAAATTTGGAATAATTGGATTTCGTACTAGGGGTGGGATAGTGCACGACTTTTCGATTTCGATATTCTAGAATCACTAGTTTTGTGAGGTTTGTAAAAAAAAACTTCATGAGCCATAAACAGGGGGTGGTGGGATGAGTGTAAGTGGGCGCTCATGTGGGTCAAAGGTGAGGGAAAATGGGTAAAAATTCACAAAAAGTCCCAAAACAGCCTCGGTGTCTTCCCCAGAGGGGTTAAATGTAAGACTAACCCCCAGTATTTTTCCTTCCCCGACATTTTTTTGGAACACACTTACCGCTCTTGTTCAGGAGACTGATTTTTATACCCACCACCTCCAGGATGGGGGTATACTAAATTTGTCATTCCGTTTGCAACACCTTGAAATATGGATCTGAGGCGCTATAAAGTATATATATTCTTGATCGTCAGAAAATTCTAAGACGATCTGGACATGTCCGGGTGTTGAAAGCACTAAGCACGAAGGAGTTAACTCTTCCAAATTTTCCATAAATGCGTCTTATAGTCGTAGATTGGTTGGGATTGCAGCTGGGCGAAACCGGTCCAAAGTGAAATTTTTTCACTCACTCGGACAGAAAATACCCATAATAACCCCTAATATTTTAGAATATGTAAGCATGTTTTTTCAATATGTCTGCTTGTATTCACTTGATATTATGTATGGGCATTCCCCCGATAACAAAAACGTGCACCATACACTCTATTCTTATTTGTAGGGGTGAAATGGGGCAAATACGGACAAAAATGGTACCTATCAAACGACAACAGCTAGAAACGTGAAATTCGGTGTGTACATTCATATAATTGAGTAGATACATAATATAAAAGTATTTTTTCCAAATTCGTACGTTTAAGGGGTAAAGAGGGAATAGAGGGTTCCAACCAAACGGCTACACCTAAAATAATGAAATTCGGTGTATCTATCCTCTGATTGTATAGAGACGTAAAATAAAGGGATTTTTCGAAATTCGTACTTTTTGGGGTTAATATCGAAAAAGTGGATAAAAATTTTACCAACCATGACCACAGCTAGAGACAAGAAATTCGGTGGCAACATTCCTTTGACTGCGTAGACACAAAAACTAAAAGGTTTTTTTTTCAAATTCGTACTTTTAAGGGATACAATGGGTACAAAGGGATAAAAATAGTGCCAACTAAACAATTACAGCAATAATAATGAAATTTGGTGTGTATATCCCTCTAATTGCGTAGACTAGTAAAATAAAGAGATTTTGGAATGTCGTACTTTTAAAAGGTAAAATGGGGAAAAGGGTTTAGAGATGTTATCAATCAAATGGCCGCAGCTAGATTGAAGGAATTCGGTGTAGACATTCATCTGACTGCATGGACTAGCTAAATAAAAACAAGTAAGGAAAGTCTAAAGTCGGACGGAGCCGACTATATGATACACTCCACTTTCTATCCTATTACAATACAATTCTGTAAAAAAGTGAAATCGGGAAGGATTTTTAAATCCTATAAGTGTATGTGTTTGACAAAAAAATTTAAATCAGAAAGGACATCTGCATGAGGATATATTGAAACCTGGAATGAAATAGGTGAAATATAAAATGTATAGTTTGGCCAAAATCGGTTAAACTTTTGGGAGCAACATTTGTATTTGGGCTATATTTAAATCTAAACCGCTCTTACCCACTTTCACCATAGTTTTGTTTAGTTGGATAAGATGTTGTGCCAATTTTAAAGAAAATCGGGTACAATATGTGGTTTCTATAGCGCAAAAGTCAAATCGGGAGCGACATTAGTATGGGGGCTATATCTAAATCTGAACCGATCTGACCGATTTTCACCATAGATGTTTCCAGTTCAATTATAAGGTGCTGTGCCAAATTTGAAGCAAATCGAGTTTAATATGTGGTTTCTAGAGCGGAAAAAGTCAACTCGGGAACGACATTTGTATGGGGGCTATATCTAAATCTGAACCGATCTGACCAATTTTTACCATAGCTATTTCCACTTTAATTATAGGGTACTGTGCCAAATTTGAAGCAAATGGAGTTTAATATGTGGTTTCTAGAGCGGAAAAAGTCAACTCGGGAGCGACATTTGTATGGGGGCTATATCTAAATCTGAACCGATCTGACCGATTTTCTCCATAGCTGTTTCCAGTTCAGTTATAGGGCACTGTGCCAAATTTAAAGCACATCGAGTGAAATATGTGGTTTCTAGATCTGAAAAAGTCTAATCGGGAGCGAAATTTGTATGGGGGCTATATCTAAATCTGAACCGATTTGCTTCAAATTAAATAGCGTTCGTCCTTGATACACAAAACTTACTTGTGCCAATTTTTGTTACGATCGGGCTATAATTGCGTCCTGTAATTTGATTACAACAATAGATGGACAGACAGACAGACGGACAGACAGACGGACATTGCTAAATCGACTCAGAAAGTGATTCTAAGCCGATCTGTATAATAAACGATGGTTCTAGCTCGTTTCCTTTTGGGTGTTACAAACAAATGCACAAAGACATAATACTCTCGTGGAGTGTATAAAAATTTTACAAATTCCTATTTTTATACACTCCACGAGAGTATTATGTCACTGTGCATTTGTTTGTAACACCCGAAAGCAAGGGAGATAGACTCATTGTTAATTATACCGATCGACTTAGAATCACTTTCTGAGTCGATTTAGCAATGTCCGTCTCTCTGTCCGGCTGTCCATCTATTGGTCGCAATTGTAGTCAGAACCAAACGAAATATTGCACAACGAAGTTTTTCGGGACAAGGACGAACGCTATTTAATTTGAAGAAAATCGAATATAGAATATAGCTCCCATACAAATTTCGTTCCCATTTTGAATTTTTCCGCTCTAGAATCCACATATTTTAACAGATTTTCTTCAAAATTGGCAAAACACATTATATTTCAACCGGAAACACCTGTGGTAAAAATGTGTTAGATCGGTTCAGATTTATATATAGCTCCCATACAAATTTCGTTCCCATTTTGAATTTTTCCGCTCCAGAATCCACATATTTTAACAGATTTTCTTCAAAATTGGCAAAACATCTTATATTTAAACTAGGAACACCTATGGTGAAAATGGATCACATCGGTTCAGATTTACATATAGCTCTAATACAAATTTCATTCCCCCAGAAACCGCTTATTTTCAGAGAATTTCTTAAAATTGAGCATAACACGTTATACTTCAACTGGAAGAACTTATTGTGAAAGTTGGTCACTTCATTCTATGTTTGGATATAGCCACGATACAAATATTATTCTCTATTTGACAAGTTGGCCCAGGTCATATTAGCCTTTGATTAGGAAACGTACAAAAAATTTTCCCATTTTCACTTTTTTTACTGAATTGGATTGTGTTCCGATAGAAAGTGGATTGTATCGTATAGTCGGCCCCACCCGACTTTAGCCTTTCCTTACTTGTTTATTTATTTTTTTTTTTTGCAGCAAACATTTTTTTACGACTGCAGCTGAAAATATTCCCAATATCCCCCAACATTTAGAGTACTTAATCTGTTTTGAAGATTGATGCCTTATATTTACTTTTACTTCGTTTTAAATAATTAAAATTTTATATTTATTTATATTTTTTTTAGTTTTTCGTTTGTATTTTTTTGGTTTGTAATCAATATTTGATTTGAACTGGGATATTGTCCTGGCACAAGACCATTTTGCATCAATATTTAATAGAATGCCGCTATAAGTAAATGATTCTCACAAACGATCGAGAAGCACAACTCACTTGTCGAATTTGCGTTTAAAAAATTGCACCAAGTAATAAAGTACACATTCCATCTTACAATCATCTCATTGAGTTGCATATGTAAGTGTGTGTATATGCAGCCATACTTCTGCCGTGCCAACGCTCATTTGTTTTAGTTTTTTCGTTTATTTTTTTTTGGTCTGTAATCAATATTTGATTTGAACTGGGATATTGTCCTGGCTCAGGAACATTTTGCATCTATATTTAATAGAATGCAAATTTATTTACAAATGGCATCGTGACATTGATTACTTGGCTGCTGACTACCACGATCATAATTTGCAGCGGTCACCCCACAGAAATGAAGATTGGATTGTTTAATGATGATCTACAAAATATTTCGTCACTAGGTCAAGCCATCTGTGAGCTAAACGCTCATGAAAACACCTCTAAAAATCATGTTTTTCCCGTGAAATTTGTTTATGTTGCATTTTTGCCCATTTTTTTCTGAATTAATAGACCCTTGGACGGACTTTAAAAATTGTTATTCTTGTCTTGGAATAACTCATCGGTAGAATTATTGGGTGTTTATATTGATTTTTTGCGGGGTTTCAAGGTCACAGCTAAAACTGCATATTTCTTGGAAACATTTTGTAGAAGGTGTAATGAAAAATAAATAGGAGGAATCAATACCTTTCGAGTGATGCCTAAATGATGAATATCGGATGATAAATGACGTCACTGACTCTAAATATGTGAAATAATTTAATACAGGAGATGGCTTTTCAGAGCCAAAATCTTCAAACTCTTTTTACAAAACGAGCGCTGCGACGTCAATTTCCTTCCGATTTACACTCACTGTGAAAATCCAAAAAAATATTATATACGTCCAATAATTCGACCAAAAAGTTACTCTGAGACAAGAATCAAAATTTTCATTTAAAGTGCTTTCAAGGTTCTATTATTTCAAAAAAGATATTTGGAAAGAAATGTAACACAA
The DNA here is from genome assembly GCA_947397865.1 of Polietes domitor. NCBI lineage: Eukaryota > Metazoa > Arthropoda > Insecta > Diptera > Muscidae > Polietes > Polietes domitor. Next base: position 22,140,330 of record OX377619.1, on the reverse strand, counting down.
AACAAGTAAAAACGGCGTTAAGTTCGGCCGGGCCGAACTTTATATACCCTCCACTTTGGATTGCATTCCACAGAGGTTGTCGGGTTTCGTAGAAGTGCAGTAATATTACAGGAAAATATAATTTTTTTAATATAGTCAAACCAAAACAATTATAAATATTTTAAAAAAATAATTTTATAAATAAATATAATATTTTAATTATTTCAAACCATTATTAATTTCAAATCAAAACATAAATATTCTTATATTTATATTTTCAAAAAGCTTAAATACCATAAATAATGGTTGATAGTGTGTGCTACAGTTGATTGTATTTCCATTCTATTTTAATTCAAAAAGTACAAATTTTGAAAATCCATTATCAGACGTACATAGTGCAAAATAGCCTAACTTCATGATTCAACCAATTTTTGCCGTAAAAGAAAAATTACGAATTTGGAAAAACACCGAATGTATACAACGAATACCATGATTCCAGCTGCGCCCTTTTGGTTGGTACCATTTGTATCCCCTTTTTCCATTTTAACCGCAAAAAGTACGAATTTCGAAAAAATCCGTGTCTACGCAGTCAGAGAAAAGTATTCTCCGAATTTCATGACGGTCATTTGGTTGGTACTATTTTTATCCCCTTTATCTATTTTGACCCCAAAAGGTACGAATTTCGAAAAATCAGTTTATTTTCCGTGTCTACACAGTCAGAGGAATGCATACTCCGAATTTCATGACTCTAGCTGCGGTCATTTGATTGGTACTATATAAAAATAAAAAGTACTAATTTCGAAAAATCCAATTATTTTACGTGTCTACGCAATCAGAGGAATGTATACACCGAATTTCATTATTCTAGGTACAGCCTTTTGGTTGGTACCATTTTTATCCCTCTATTCCCATTTTACCCCTTAAAAGTATGAATTTGGAAAAAATACTTTATATTATGTATCTACTCAATCAGAGGAATGTACACACCGAATTTCGTGTTTCTAGCATTTGTCGTTTAATATGTAAAATTTTTATCCCTTTTTTGCCCCATCTCACCCCCTACAAATAAGAATCACTTTATGGTGCACTTTTTTGCTATAATGGGAATGCGCATACCAAATATCAAGCAAATATAAGCAGGCGTATTCAAAAAACATGCTTAAATACGCTAAAATATTATGGATTATTATGGGTATATTTAGTCCTTGTGACGAGTCTGTCTTTGACCGTGATCTTGAGCAGTCATAAATCGCGCTTCAATCTTCTGTGCTCCACATTTTGTTTTTTAAATAACCGTTATACAACAACAATTTGTGTTCGTGGTGAATAAAAAAATCTGTATTTAGTGTGGTGAAAACAGTCAATTCTTTCATTCTTACATTCTTTGTGTTAAAATCAAAATGAATGACCCACCTGATCGAAATATGTCAATGGGTATTGACAAAACAAAAAAAATGAAGAATGTTACGTTGGGACCTAAATATTTAGTTATGAACAGAAAAAATAGCGAAAACACATTAGCTCACGTGTCTCCATTTTTGTTGAAAAAAACAATTGATTATGTTTGTGGTGGCGAAATTGAAAGTTGTAAAAAGTTGAGAAATGGCAGCATATTGCTAAAAACAAAGAACTTAACACAAGCAACAAAGCTGATTCAGCTGACATCACTTGCCCCTACTATTGAAGTAGAAGTAACGGAACACACTTTCTTAAATAGTTCAAAGGGAGTAATATATGCTGGTGATTTAATTGGTACCGATGACAATGAAATCCTACGCGAAATGGAAAAACAATCAGTTACAGAAATAAAGAAAATTATGAAAAAAGATGGAGATAAGCTGGTAGAAACGGGTTTAATAATCCTCACGTTTTCTAAACCAGAACATCCAGTTGAAGTGAAAGTAGGTTATGAAAACACTCCAGTTCGGTCATTTATTCCGTACCCACTTAGATGTTTCAAGTGTTTCAAATTTGGACACCCAACTAAGTCATGCAATATTGAAAAAAAATGCTGCAATTGCAGTCAACCATTCCATACTAATCCTGAAACCAATGAACAATGTTTAAATGCCAAATTATGCATCAATTGTGATGCATATAACTTTGATAACAAAAATCACAACACAATGGATAGAAAATGTCCCATATTTCTGAGAGAGAAAGAAATACAAGCAATAAAAATCACCAAAAAGGTGGATAACAAGAAAGCTCGTGAGATATATTACGAGAGACATCAAACCAATACAACATACTCGTCCGTAGTCAGACCGACTGTTAATTATAATACATTGAACTTGTTTGACAACAGTGTTCCAACATCTAGGTCTGATCAACCATCAAACATGTTGGTTCAAACAAATAACGACGAATCCCAATTCAATCCACCAATTAGTGCACCTGCACCCATATCTGCATCTGCACATGCACCTGCACCATCCACCTCTAAACAAGCAAAAGCATCTAAAACGCCCATCTTACCATCAAAATCATCAAAAATTCAAATAGTGCCGAAGAATTTGTCCAGCCGCAAAAAGGCGGAACTCAAGGCCAAACTCCGCAAAACTACATCAAAACCAACCATAAACTTGGCGACGCCAATGGATTTACTTTCATCTGACGATTCGCTAAACGAAGATGCAGCTAATATCACATAAGTCTTTTTAATTTACATTTTTATTCTCCTTTATTTATTCTTTTATTTTCTTCTTAATTTAAATTTAATTTATTTTTATTACTCTAGTTTCATATTTTTACTAACCTTCAATGTCACTAAGAATTATCCAATGGAACATGAAAGGATACTTAAATAACTATCATGAACTACAGTTAATTATAAAATCGCATAGCCCCCATATCATTGCTTTGCAAGAAACACATTTAAAAAATACTATAGGAGTGTCAATTCCTCTTAATTACACGCTTTATAACAGAAACATTTCTGGGAACGCTTTTGGCGGTGCGGCTATTTTGGTTCATAATCAAGTTCAACACACATTCAATGACAGCACCGACAGTTTTGATTTAGTTTCAATAACGATTGAATCTAGTTCTAAACTGATAGTGAAGTCAGTGTACTTACCACCTAGTAGGAGTTTCAATATTAATAATTTAAGGACCATGTTTCAGGACTCCACCGTAACCAGTTTTATAGCTGGTGATTTCAATAGTTGGAATCAGCTTTGGGGATCTCCATCTAGTAACACGAGAGGCAATATTTTAGCAAGGTTTTTACATCAATCTAATTACGTACTTCTTAACGATGGTAGCCCAACACATTTCAGTACGCACAACACTTTTTCTCACATAGACTTGACTTTCTCTTCACCTCAACTTGCGTTGGGTAGTGAATGGAATACACTTACTAATTTACATGGCAGTGATCACTATCCCATATTCACGACGTTATTTCCTCTTAGACGCAATGACACAATGAAGCTCAAACCAAGATATAACACGAATTTGTCAGATTGGAATACTTACTCCACAAATTTATCGAAATTTAGCTTGGAGCGACCAGTATCAAATGATGTTAACAAAGAGGCGGCCAATATTACAAGAATTATTCATCAGAGTGCAAACATTTCAATACCGCAATGCCACAGAACTAATAATAAGTTTCAGGTTCCTTGGTGGAATAAGGAACTTGAGAATTTAAAGACAGAACGGAATAGAATGTGGAACATATTGAAACGTAATATTTCTGACATAAACATAATAAACTTCAAAAGGGCAAATGCACAATTCAGAAGGAAACTTAAATTATCGAAAAAGCTAAGCCTTGAGAAATTTACATCGGAGATAAACCCACAGACACCCGTTTCAACGGTGTGGTCCAACATTAGACGTCTATGTGGCATTAACAATAGTTCAGGGATTCACTGCATACGGTCAGGCAGCGATAATACAAGTACCACCGATATAGCGGAAATAGCGACTGAATTTGGCAAATATTGGTCTGACGAATCAAGGGACGAAAAATTTCATAGTAAGTTTAGAAATCATAAAGTAGCCACTAACATATCCCTAGGTTATACGCCATCTAAGACAGCACTTGTTATTGATGAGGATATAACTTTTATAGAGACAACCTCTGTAATTAATAGTTTTAGGGGGAAAACCCCTGGAGAAGACCGCATCAACTATTCCATGTTGAAAAACATGCCTTGCGATACGAAATTTAGGTTGCGCAATCTATTTAACAACATATTTCACAGTCACATACCTCAGGCTTACAAGAGGAGTCTGATTACACCCGTCCTGAAGCCAAATGCGGAAAAGAACATACTTACTTCCTACAGACCTATATCTCTGAATGCCTGTTGTGCAAAGGTTCTAGACAAGATCGTAGCCAATCGGCTATGGTGGTTTATTAATACAAATAAGCTTATCAGTAGCCAGCAGACTGCATTTAAACACGGTAAGTCGGTAGCAGATAATCTATTGTTCTTAGATAATCTGATTACTGACTCCCTTTCTAAGAGAAGCCATTTATCGGTAATTTCTTTGGATTTTACGAGAGCATTCGATAGAATTGGTATTCACACCATAATTGACCAACTAAAGGAATGGAAACTTGGACCTAATATAATACGATACATTTTTAATTTCATGAGAAATCGACAGTTTAGAATAAAAGTAGGTACTCATGTATCAGGAACATTCCCACTATTCAATGGCATCCCTCAGGGATCTCCGATATCAGTTGTTCTCTTCTTGATATCTTACAACAAGTTATGTGGAACATTGAAATTATACAAAGATATTTCTTTCTGTGCATATGCAGATGACTTCTTGATCGTGAAGCAATTACCTAGAATAGATTGCGGCTGTGATTTGAACCCTATCTTTTCGGATATATCAGAATGGGGCAAGTATTCAGGAGCAACACTTTCCATTTCAAAATGCAGACACCTTCACATATGTCGAAAACATAACTGTCATTTTTCTCTCTCTTTCAATAATGATTCCATTAATGAAGTGGAATCATTGCGTATACTTGGTGTTTTTGTCGACTCTAATTATAGATGGCTTACTCATATAAACTATTTAATTTCATCACTTTCGAAGCGGTTGAATATAATAAAATGTATCTCTTCCTTGAAATTTAAATGCAGTGTTACATCCATTCTTTCTGTTATAAACTCTTTGATTACAAGTAAGATACTATACGGACTATATCTTTATGGTTATACGTCCCGACAGAATTTGAATAAATTAAAGACAATTTACAATAGTGCTATCCGCACTGCCTTAGGGGCATTTAGAACTACACCAACTAATAACCTTCTCTTTGAGGCTCACATGCCTACAATTGAGAACTTACGATCTCATACTACAGCTAAATTGTACAAATCTATATTATCCTGCCACGATACGCCGAACTACATTCCAATTGCTAAAACTCTTAAAAGGAAAAGATTATTTAAAATACAATCTACTAATCACAAGGTAATATCTATTTGTAAACAACTTGACATACCATTTCACCCAATAAGGTCTCATAAATTCAAACTTCCCCCATGGCATTTGAAAGATTCAATAATAGAATCATTACGTATACATAACAAAAGTTCAACACCGCAAGAAATATATCACACTTAATTTACAGAAATTAAACGAAACCTTTCAGAATACGATTTTTTATACACTGACGGATCAAAAAACGACCACAATACTTCATTTAGCATAACTACTAAGGATAGAACGATCATGACATCACTTCTCCCAGAATATAGCTCCGTTTTCTCTGCGGAGATTATTGCTATTTTCATGGCGATTGAACATATTAGGACTAGCAGAAAGAAATATGTCATTTGTACTGATTCTTTGTCTGCCGTGGATGCAATTAAGAATATTGGTAACCGCGCATATTATCCAAGCCACATTAGAGGCATGCTGATTGATAATTACCCGAATATTAAGATTTTATGGATTCCTGGTCACATGGACATAACTGGGAATGAATTCGCCGATAGTGCTGCTAGGAATGCTTTATCTTGTCCTTTAACATGTTTAACAAATTTTAACTTTAGAGATATGGATCAATATCTTAAAATTAGACTCAAAGACAGTCATAAGAAAGATTATGATAGGACATCGACCTGGTACAGAAAGGTCAATGCTTCCAGAAACACGATTAGCAAACTTGCTGGTATGATTGATATTGATAGATTTGAGTTCACAAAAATTATCCGATTGAGACTAGGTCACACTAGGATTACCCATTTGAAATACATTGATAAAAGTATTTCCTTGAACTGTCCTTTCTGTGACGCTGATGAAATTGACGTTGAACACATGCTAGATTACTGCCCGCGTTTTCGGGATTCCAGAACTAATGTCTTTGGGAGTTTAAAGCCGTCTTCGGTTCTCGATTATAATGATAAATCACAATTAAATAAATTAATTTCATTTCTAAAAGTAACTAACCTATTGCGATTAATTTGAACAATTATTTTATATCCGTCCATGTTCCATTGTGCTTAAGGCCTTAGTTGCCATAGCCTCTATCTATATTTAGTTTGTAATTTTTAATCATAAACTAAATATCTGTAAATAAATAAATAAATAAATAGTCCTTGTGAGGGAAAAATTTTTCCCTTTGGGCCGATTTCACCCCGTTTCAATCCCAACCGATCTACGACTATAAGATGCATTTGTGGAAAATTTGAACGTTCTAGCTCATTTCGTTTAGATGCTAGCGTGCTTTCAATAGACGGACAGACGGACGGACGGACATGACTAGATCATCTTAGAATTTTATGACGATCAAGAATATATATACTTTATAGGGTCTCAGGTCGATATTTCAAGGTGTTAAAAACGGAATGACAAAGTTAGTATACCACCATCCTGGAGGTGGAGGTTGTAAAAATACACTTGATTTTATCTAGGAATGAAATATTTTGCAAATCATCATTAAATAATCCTAAAACTTATTTTCGTGGGGTGACTACAACTCGTTTTTCCATTTTTATGGACGGCGACCCAGCCTAATGTACATACATACATTTCATTAATTTTGAAACTTGAAAAGATGTTTGAATTGATCTCGCATTACACAAGTTTTTACGTTAGTCAAGATTTTGGTAGTGTCTGGGAATTTCACATACAGATTCTTGTTTTACTCGACAACACCTACCAGAAAAAATGTCACTAACGTAATCACTTCCAAGGATTTTTTATCGTACAGCTCATATATCTTAAAAATTTGTGAGAGGGAATTGGTTCATATGCAGCAATGTCCGAACTTAATAATATTATAATATTATTATAAAATTTCGATGCCTTAGTACTTGTGCCCTTAACAAATTATTCATATCCTAGAGGATAAGGCTATAATTATATTTCGCTCAGAACAATGCTTTCGAGAAGCACCCTATTGTTCCTAGTAAAACTGTGGGACTAGCTTTTTTGAATTAATTATTTTGACATACCCACCTGGCCTTGCCTCGTACATGGCAAATCGTAAAATTGTTAAGACATAAACTAAAGTTAATATGGCAAAATTTATAGAAATCGATATTTGTGCAACACACGTATCACACAGGCTTCATTCAGTGATGGTTGGTAGCTGAGTAGCCCACAGAAGAAGCACTAAAGTCGGCAAATGTTGTAAACACCGACAGCAACTGTAGAAGTAGTCACAACTGCTGCCGTTTGCTGTCGTGGTCGATGTTGTTGTTGTACGGCCGTTATCAGCAGCTGCAGGAATACTAGCAGCAGCAGAAATAAAGTAAACTTTATTTCTAGTTGGCGATGTTGTTGCTGGTGTTGTTGTTTCTTGGTTTTGTGATAAAAATGTTGAAATTATTGTTTGTTATCGTATCGTCGTTTGTGGCACATCACTAACTGCAGCCAACAGCCGCAACAGCAGCAGAAACCACTAAACTTTCAATACAACTTTACATTAATGTACGTAACGTACGCACACACGCCAAACTAACTTAAGTTTTGTGGCACGTCTCTGCGCACACACACATGTGTGCGAGCGACTATCTATCACTTCAATCTTTGAGGAACCTACATGTACCCCCCTCCCGTTTCCACGGCGACTTCCACACCCACTGAGCTGTAGGTCTCTCTTGAACATGCCTCCTATCTTGCCACTTGCCGCTGTTTGTTACTGTGCCACTTCTCCCACAGACAAGTTGCAACATACAACAATGTTGTTGGTTAATATCAAGAAGCAAATATAAAAGTTTGGTTTTTTCCTTGGTGCTTGATTGTTGTTGTTGTTACCACCGGGGCTCGGAGGATATAAAACTGCGGTGCACTGCACACTGACTGCTGAGAGGTGCTACACCTCTGCCATCTCAATCGGCTAATCCAAGAAGGACTATCGGGGCTTCTCTTCCTCGGCTAATACTAGATGCCAAAACATGATTTATGTTACATCCTTCCATTGATGATGATGATGTGGTCAATAGATTTTATGATATTTTCCAGGCCATGGGGGCCAAAGTCAGGCCTTTCTTTCCTTCCTTCTTCTTCCTCTTCTTCTTCCTGATAGAAATAGATTTGTGATTAAGATTTTGTATTTGTGGTGCAACGTGTGTTAAGTTTTATTTGTTCGTCTTGCCATTCAAGCTCGAGAAAATGAAGATATAATAAAAATTACAACAAACTATTGAGGCAACAGTGCCGGCACCAGCACCGGTAACAGCTAAAGATCTGTAACGTACACCATCCGTACCTATACGGGTAGTATTGTTTGTTGTTATCAGTTAATGAGAAAACTATATGTTCTTCAGTTAATGAATACCATTTACACATGCTACTCATGCACTTGCCGCTTGCTGGCGAGCAGTACTCAGCCTGCCTGCCTGACTGCCAAGCTAGCGTTTTTCTTTCCCCGCCGGAAATTTCTCAATGAGATTGTAAAAATCTCAAGTTATGACCAAATACCATATTAAAACCACTTATAACTTAGAGTGAACGTAGTAAGAATGACTGAATGTATGAATGATGCCTCATTGAGCGGCGGAAAACCGACCGCCACAGTTTGAAGTTTTCTCAAGGAAATACTGCATTATCTGCTAATCGATAAACCCACTTATTTATGTACATCGCTGTCTGTATTAAACCCTGAGAAGATAATCTCTGGAACAACAAACAGGAATTTCGCAAACCATATATATTAAATTTAGATGTTATCGCTCTCAAAAGTATTGCGTGTAGAAATTTTAGTTGGTTTGGTAATCACTTGGGAAATGTTCTACACAAAATTGCCTAAGAATAAGTAACACTGGCCGACAGTCCATATTACACTTGAACTGAAACTATTGCCAATTGACGTTTTTATACCCTACACCACTTCGTGGTCTAGGGTATTATAAGTTAGTTTTCCGCCAAATGTTTGTAACACCAAGAAATAATTGAGCTAGACCCACCTTTAAGTATACGGATCGGCTTAGAATCGCCAGCTGAGTCGATTTAACGATGTCTGTCTGTCCGTCTGTCCGTCTGTCCGTCCGTCCGTCCGTCCGTCCGTCTGCTGTCCATCTAAGCTTGTTCGCACTCTACAGGTCGCAATTGTTGTCCGATTGTCATGAAATTTGGCAGAAGTTATTTTCTCTGGCCAAGGACCATTGGTATTGAATTTGGAGGAAATCGGTTCAGATTTAGATATAGCCCCCATACAAATGTCGGTCCCGATTTCACATTTTCCGCTCTAGAAACCACATATTGTACCCGATTTTCTTTAAATTTGGTACAACATCTTATAATCTGACTAGTAACACCTATGCCGAAATTAGGTAAGATCGGTTCAGATTTAGATATAGCCCCCATACAAATGTCGCTCCCTATTTCACTTTTTCCGCTTTAGAAACCACATATTGTACCCGATTTTCTTTATAATTGGCACAACATCTTATAATCGAACTAGAAACACGTATGCAAAAATTGGGTAAGATCGGTTCAGATTTAGATATAGCCCCCATGCAAATGTCGCTCCCGATTTGACATTTTCCGTTCTAGAAACGACATATTGTACTCGATTTTCCTTATATTTTGCAGAACATCTTATAATCCAACTAGAAACACGTATGCAAAAATTGGGTAAGATCGGTTCAGATTTAGATATAGCTCCCATACAAATGTCGCTCCCGATTTGACATTTTCCGCTTTAGAAACCACATATTGTACCCGATTTTCTTTAAAATTGGCACAACATTTTATAATCGAACTAGAAACACCTATGCTGAAAGTGGGTATGATCGGTTCAGATTTAGATATAGCCCCCATACAAATGTCGCTCCCGATTTGACTTTTTCCGCTCTAAAATCCAGATATTGTACCCGTTTTTCTTTAAAATTGGCACAACATCTTATAATCCAACTAAAAAACCAATGGTGAAAGTGGGTAAGATCGGTTCAGATTTAGATATAGCCCCCATACAAATGTCGCTCCCGATTTGACATTTTCCGCTCTAGAAACGACATATTGTACCCGATTTTCTTTAAATTTGGCAGAACATCTTATAATCAAACTAGAAACACGTATGCAAAAATTGGATAAGATCGGTTCAGATTTAGATATAGCCCCCCATACAAATGTCGCTCCCGATTTGACATTTTCCGCTCTAGAAACGACATATTGTACCCGATTTTCTTTAAATTTGGCAGAACATCTTATAATCCAACTAGAAACACGTATGCAAAAATTGGGTAAGATCGGTTCAGATTTAGATATAGCCCCCATACAAGTGTCGATCCCGATTTGACATTTTCCGCTCTAGAAACGACATATTGTACGCGATTTTCTTTAAATTTTGCAGAACATCTTATAATCCAACACGTATGCAAAAATTGGGTAAGATCGGTTCAGATTTAGATATAGCCCCCATACAAATGTCGCTCCCGATTTCACTTTTTCCGCTTTAGAAACCACATATTGTACCCGATTTTCTTTAAAATTGGCACAACATTTTATAATCGAACTAGAAACATCTATGCTGAAAGTGGGTATGATCGGTTCAGATTTAGATATAGCCCCCATACAAATGTCGCTCCCGATTTGACTTTTTCCGCTCTAAAATCCACATATTGTACCCGATTTTCTTTAAAATTGGCACAACATTTTATAATCGAAATAGAAACATCTATGCTGAAAGTGGGTATGATCGGTTCAGATTTAGATATAGCCCCCATACAAATGTCGCTCCCGAATCTTTAACCGATTTTGGCCAAACTTTACATATTATATTTCACCAATAAACATACATGGTGAAAGCGGGTCACATCGTTCCAGGTTTCAATATACCCCCATACAAATGTCCTTTCCGATTTAACATTTTTTGTCAAACACATACATTTACAAGATGCAAAAATCTTTCCCGATTTCACTTTTTACCGAATTGAATTGCAATGAGAATTGTTTGGGTGATGCCCATATGTCCATACTTTGAAATGACTTTGGTATACTATTGTATAATTTGTATTTGTCTGTCGGACAATTGGATCAATTACCATATTATTTACCATTCTCGTTAAATTTGACTGAAGATGAATTTATAGCATATAAATTATATGAATATAATTTATATAATTTGTTTGAACTACATAAAATTGTTCCCATGAAATACCTGCGTTTAGTAATCAAATCGAGGTACATACGCAGGGAGTGGTGTAGGGTATTATATAGTCGGCCCGCCCGACTTTAGCCTTTCCTTACTTGTTAGTTATTCATTTTATCATCTTGTTGTCCCTTAAAAGGGCTTCAAAGTTCCAAAGAATACAATATTACACAAATTATTTTTTAAATACTTATTCGCACCCTATGTTACCGATATAAGTATCATATTAAAGAGGATACAATCTGAAAAAAATTGCATATTTTTATCTGTAATTAAACTAAGGGGAGAATTGAAATGGTTGTTAATGCTAAACTAATAAAGATAGAAGCATGAAATTTAAAGTATTTTTAACAGATATTCTCTTGAATATCGTAGGTAAGTTTTTAAAATATTTTTTTAAAAATTGTATCTTTTGAAAATTTGTCATCCTGTGAAGGGGCAACAGAATGAGGAAATGAAAAACTAAAAACACCAACTCAATTTTGCCATTTTACCATTTTCAGACGACTTTGTTCAAGTGAAACGACGTTTCTTAACTTGTCGTACGGTGCAACAACACTAGTTTACAATTATGTTGTGTAAATAAATTTGCATTCTATAAAATATACAAGCAAAATGGTCTTGAGCCAGGACAATATCCCAGTTCATATCAAATATTGATCACAGACCAAAATAAAACAAGTAAGAAGGCGTTAAGTTCGGCCGGGCCGAATCTTATATACCCTCCACCACGAAGTGCATTCCACAGTATTACCAGCAGATTAAAGGATGTCGACATAGAAGTACAGAACCATATTACGAAAATTGTGATAGTTTATGCACATTACTATATTTGATTACTATTTCAAACTATAATGTATATATATAATTATATGCTGAAATTGTGAAAGTGAACATGCCTAAATATTAGGCGATTGTCAGTCGCCATTAGGGAGCAGTAAAAAAATTCGAAAAATCCCTCTATTTTACGTATCTATGTAATTACGGTATGTACACACCGAATTTCATGATTCTAGCTGTTGTCGTATCATTGGTACCATATTTTATCCGTTTTTGTCCCTTTTCACCAGCTAAAACTTTTATTTTCTTTGTGGTGCTTCCAAGCTACAAGAGGAATGTCCGCAACAAATTTTAACTGTATGAAAATCAGAAATTTAATTAATAAGCCAAGGCTACCAATATTTGTATACTATGTATACATATATAATGGAAATAATACTTCAATTCATAAAGTAAATATAAGGTAGCAATCATAAATACCCTAAATATTGGGGGATATTGAGTGTATTTTCAGCTACAGTCGTTTGGTTGGTTGTATTTCCATCCTATTTTAATTTCAATAGTATAAATTTTGAAAATACCTTATCTCTCACGTACGCAGTATAAGACAACTTCATGATTCTACCATTTTTTGTCGTAAAAGCAACAAAATAAAGTACGAATTTGCAAAAAAAATATTTTACGTGGCTATGCAGTCACAGGAATGTATACACCGAATTCCATGATTCTATCAGCGGTCATTTTGTTGGTACCATTTTTATCCCCTTTTTCCAATTTTGCCCCCTCAAGAGTACGACTATCTAAAATCTCTTTATTTTACGTATCTACACAATTAGAGGGATGTACACACTTCATCATTCTAGCTGTATTCGTTTAGTTGGTACTATTTGTATCCCCTGTAGCCATTGTATCCCTTGAAAGTACGAATTTGGAAAAAACGTTTTATTTTTCGTGTCTACGCAGTCAGAGGAATGTATACTCCGAATTTCATGATTCTAGCTGCTGTCATTTGGTAGGTGCTATTTTTATCGCCTTTTTCCGTTTGAACACCAAAAAGTACGAATTTTGGAAAGTTCTTTTATTTACAGAGGAATGTATATATGGAACTTCACTATTCTAGGTGCAGCCGTCAGGTTGGTACTATTTTTATCCCTTTAGCCCCATTTAACCCCTTAAAAGTACGAATTTAGAAAAAATACTTTTATATTATTTATCTACTCTATTAGAGGAATGTACACGCCAAATTTCGTGTTTCTATCTGTTGTCGTTTGATAGGTACCATTTTTGTCTCTTTTTGTCCCATTTCGACCCCTACAAATAAAAATCACTCTATGGTGCCCTTTTATGCTATAAAGGTAATGCGCTTTGCAAATATCAAGTAAATTCAAGCTAATATGTTCAAAAAAACATACTGAAATACTTTAAATATTAGGGGTATTTTCAGTCCTTGTGAGGGAAAAATTTTTCCCTCTGGGCCGATTTCGTCCACTTTCAATCCCAACCAGACAGACAGACGGGCAGACGGACATGGCTATATCGTCTTAGAATTTTACCACGACCCAGAATATATATACTTTATGGGGTCTCCGATGAATATTTTAAGGTTTTACAAACGGAATGACAAAGTGAATATACATACCCCCATCCTGGAGGTGGAGGGTATAACAAACGAAAAAAAAAACTAAAAAAATTCCTATATATTTTGGTGTCCTAAACTCGATAACGATTTAAATATTTTTTAAAGATATATATTTTTAAATTTATCTTTTTTAAATGTCAAATTTCCTCGAACGTAACTATAATGTTTATAATACAATTTTCTTAGTCGTAGTACAATTATACAATTTTTGCGCTACAAATTTTGTGAAATTTCACGTAGAATCAGTTGTTTTTCTTGTAGGTGTTGTTAAGTAAAATTCAAAATGAAATAGGTGGCATTAGAATTTCATTTCATTCAAAAACACTTAAAAACAAAAATCTGTTATAGTTTCCACTTTAATTAAAAAATTCAAAAAAGTTAGACCTTCCGTTAATAATTTTCAGAATTATTGAATTAAAATTTATATTTGTTATAATTTTAACCTAATCACTACAAACATATGAATGATCTATCTCCAAGACTATATTTCTGCACAATCATCCATTTATCATTTTGAAGAAATTAAAATTTATCATTCCTTCTTTTTTGATCTTGGAGAAATATTGGCGATATTGAAAAAATTTGATTTTGTTGTCATATTTCGTATGAATGGTTTGGAAAACAATAAAGGACAATTGGAAATCCGTGTAGATTTTTAACTTTCGAATTTCAATTTCCCTTCTGAATTGTGCGTATTTCGAAAAAAAATTTTCAATGAAATGCTAAAGAAATACAATGGTGCTTCAAAAGACCTGCATGAGATTGAGATTATAGGTGACGAACCAAAACCAGTTGACTGTACCCAGCAAAACGAGAGCCCCGGAAGAAGTGAAAAAGATGTTCATCTTGTGATTCGGACGTAGTGAAAATTGGGATCATTCACCAATGAATTCAACATGAAGTTGCCATAAGAGGAATGTCCTTAATTTTGAAAGACTTAAACATTATTTTAAAGTAGTTGCGAAGGAAACACTTCTCCACTAGTTTCCATTTCTATTTTAGAAAATCTGCCGCTACCGGGTGTAGATCAGACGACCTTTTTGTTGCTACTACGGCCCTCTAATCATCTCAGCTATCCTCTGTTGTGAATGGTGAATAACTAAAGCAAACCATTTTATTCCGTAAAACTGACAATAAGAAAGTTAACAAAATATTTAATACAAAAATACAATTTTGTATTATCTAAATTAATACTACAAAATTTTACTGATATTATGTGGCATTAATAATTAAAGAAAAACGAAATATTTGAAGCTCATTAATAAAGCATTGAATTTGTATTTTTTTAGGCAAAAATGTTTAAATTGTTAAAATTATACAAAATTTGAACATTGTTTATTTGTAAAAGAAGGTGGAAGGATTTGGATTTGATTTGGAAGGTGTTTAAGAGAAAATGCTCTTTTGAATTTTGAGATGCGATTAAAATGTGCTTCCAAGTCCAAGTATTTCCATATTTTTGCTGGAACTGTAGTTATTCGTTTAATGGGCAAAAATGTATGTATTATTCAGGGAATGATGATATTCGGAGTTCAGTTCAAAATTTTATTTCACAAATGTATTACCTTTGGTCTAATAATAATTCTTTCTCTTTTCAGGTATGTTTTGTTGCCCTTTAAGAACGTTTAGTGGTAAGTTAGTCTTTATTAATGCTAGGCATATAAGAAGTTGTATCCTTTCTACAAATTTACAATCTGCCATTAAAATCGGATAACCTAAGGACAATATCTGTTCCGTTTCACATGGAATTATTCTATATTTACTATTTTCTACTATTATCACCAGGAATTAGGAACAGTTTCTAAGACACCATGGAGGAGGAATTTTTCAAAAATAATTGTGAGTGAGGCTATCGCATATTCGAGAAAACTAAAATGAATATATTGTGGGCCATTTAAAACGTAGAATCGGCTATATAAAAGTACTGATTATAATTTCAAATTTCTGGTTTCATTGGAAAGGTTGAACTTTGTCATTTAATAATGGAAGACAATATCATTCATATGACCCAATTTTTCAGTACATGGTCCGATGATGCCGGCAGCCCGAAGTCCACACCAAACATTGACTCGTTGTGGTTGCATTTGCTTCTCAATAGTCACGTGTGGGTTCTCTGAACCCCATATGCGGCAATTTAGCTTATTGACATCGCCACCGAGATGAAAATGAGCTTCATGAAGGCTGAACTGAAGGCCGATCTGTTTTCGATTTTTTCCACGTAAATTTCTTACAATTTGCGTTAAAGACTCACTACTTTGGAAGTAAGTTTTTATTATTTCCCAATTTTGTTCGAGCGTCCCATTTTGCAAATGTCAAACATAAACCTGAAAAGAAAAAAATAATAATGCATGTTATTCTAACTTGCAAAGTCAAAGTAGGAAGGAAGTTAAAAATTTATTTATTTATTTTTTTTTTTTGAACTGGGATATTGTCCTAGCTCAAGACCATTTTACATCTATAGTTCCAATCAAATATTGATTAGAGACCAAAAAAAATACAAACAAAAAAAAAATAAAACAAATGAGCGTTGGCACGGCAGAAGTATTGCTGGGTAACTAGACCTAAATGATATGCTTGTAAGATGACATGTGTACTTTATTACTTGGTGCGATTTTTTAAACGCAAATTCGGCAAGTGAGTTGTGCTTCTCGTTCGTTTGTGAGAATCGTCTCCTTGTAGAGGCCGGGTTTGATGTTGTAAAGTCGCTGCGAAGCCACTTGAAAAGACTTTTGACATGGTCGAATCATGATCTGCAGCCAAGTAATAAATGTCACCATGCCAGTTGCAAATAAATTTGCATTCTATTAAATATAGATGCATAATGGTCTTGATCCAGGACAATATCCCAATTCAAATCAAATATTGATTACAGACAAAAAACTAAAACAAATTTTATTTTTTTATATAAAAATCGTACAAGTTTTTCAGGAATTACAAGCGATTGAATGAATACACTTTATATCATTGGTCACAGGACGTGAAAAAAATATTTTTTAATACTTATATAAAAGATCAAAAATCATACCGATTGGCATGGAATTGCTCAAATACTAATTATTGTATTTTAATAGATTTTGGAGTTATTTCATATTTGTGGTATTTAATTCAGTAACTTTATTACTTATTTGGTAGTTCATTAATCATAAATAGTATGTTTGTTTGTAGTAGAGTTTCCCGAGGACCACCTGTAAGTAATCAAATGACCACAAACCTCGGATCTTTTGCCTGAATGAGTTGTCATGGAGGATATTGTACATTAGGCTGGGTCGCCGTCCATACAGATGGAAAAACAAGTTCCAGTCACCCCACGAAAATAAAGTTTGAATTGTTTAATGAGGATTTGCAAAATATTTCGTTTCTAGATCAAGCCATCTGTGAGCTAAACGCTCCTGAAAATAACCCTAAAAATCATGTTTTTCCGGTGTAAATTTTTTTGTGTTGCATTTTTTCCCAAAATAATAGACCCTTGAAAGCACTTTAAATATAAATTTTGATTCCTGTCTTAGAGTATCTTATTGGTCAAGTTATTGGACGTTTATAGTAATTTTTTGTGGATTTTCACAGTGACTACCGAAAACTTTTTCGTATTTGTAAAAAAATAAATAGCTGCAGTCAATACCTTTCGAATGATGCCTATATGATGGACATCGGAAGGAAATTGACGCTGCAGCACTCATTTTTTGTAAAAAGTGTTTGACGATTTTGGATGTGAAAACCATCGCTTGCATTAAATTATTTCACAAAAAAATGGAGTCAGTGACGTCAATTTTCGTCCGTTATTCATCATTTAGGCATCATTCGAAAGGTATTGATTCCTCCTATTTATTTTACATTACACCTCTTACAAAATGTTTCAATGAAATATGAGTTTTTAGCTGTCACCTTGAAAACCCACAAAAAATCAATATAAACGGCCAATAATGCTACCAATGAGTTATTTTAAGACAAGAATAACAATTTTTATTTAAAGTGCTCCCAAGGGTCTATTAATTCAAAAAACAATTTAGGCAAAAATGCAACATAAAAAAATTACACGGGAAAAACATGATTTTTAGATGTGTTTTCAGGAGCGTTTAGCTCACAGATGGCTTGACACAGTGACGAAATATTTTGTAGATCATCATTAAACAATCCAATATTCATTTCTAGGGTGTGACCACTTGTGACCCATCCTATTGTACATCTGTCGGAGCCTGAGTAAAGTATCTTAGAATGTTTGATGTATTCGACTTAACGGTGTTAAGGTTATGTTATCGATTATCGATTTGAAATTTAGTCAGTCGTAGTTATGTTTTAAAATTGATATGTTCCTTGTGCTACACTTCCTCCTACCACAACACGTCATTGCTTTCCATAATCTCACATCACAGCCAGCTCCCCTGTTTATTCGTTACCATTCCTCTCCCCTTCCCTCTCTCAAGGATAATAAAGTGTTAAACCGCCCAAACTCCTGTCAAAAGTGGAATGACAAAAGGTTGTGTGAGAAACTTGTTGTTCCACTTTCATATTCGTTGCTGTTGCTGTTGTTAATGTCTCGTTGGGCGAGTATATTTTCTCACATTATTTGTGTTTGTTTGTGGTGTTGGTATGTGTGGCACAGCCAGCAACAATCACAAACACACACATGCTCACGCACCACAACAAGGAAAAACAGCAGAGTCCTTCTTTGTATTTTGTTGTGCCAATGTTTGTGTTTACACTGCATACTTTGCCACACAAAGGGGGCGAGGAGGAATGTTGTTTTGTCGGCGCCCCGTTCCTCAGAAGCTGGGCTCCTGGTATTTGACACACACAAATTCCAACAAAAATTTAACACAAACACAGAGAAATACAAATAGTGTTGCATGTATCCTGTGATCATGGTGTGTTGTTTCAATTGTAGTGTGCGAGTGTGTGTCTGTGAGAGAGGGAGGGAAGTATAAATTGTGTGTATGTGTGTGTGTGATAGTCCTCCAACAGTGGAACGAGTGGTTTGTGCGTTTATCCTGTGACGCTGTGGCTGTGTCTGTTGTGCCATTCCATTTTTCAGATTTTAAACTGTGATAATATTTCATATTTTTTTGGGGGGTTGGAGTAAAACGGCAACATTACTCATATTATTCCCAATACATTTAACTTGGAAAAACTCTTCTAGTATCTACTACACCATTTCATATTAGAATTGGGAAAAGTAGATACTAGTCATGTTAGTAAATCAAAAATTAATATTAGTCCATTTCATTCTTCCGTTCCTAGGGAATTTAACTCTTATTGAGCATTAGAAGAGTACACTGAAATAAAAACCTTGGTAGCCGAAACAAAATCAAGGAATTTGGTCGTTGAAAGTCATCCGAGTCTGAGTTTCGAGTGTACATTTTTAACAAGATTTTCTATAATTCGTATATACCTCACTTTGATTACTAAACCCAGGTATTTCATCGGAGCAATTTTATGTAGTTCATATAAATTATACAGTTACTATAAATTCATCTTTAGTCAAATTTAATGAGTATGGTAAATAAAAAAGTAATTGATCCATAACATATGGACAAATTGATCAAGATCCAATGATAAATACAGATTATACAGCGGTAATAGGATGAATCGGACGGACATTTGAAGGGAGCCTATAACAACATTTGAGGCCTGTGCCAAACATGCGCTTATATATTTCTCAATCACGGTAGGTATTCCTAGTTGAAACATATAATGATCTGCAAAATGTGATAATATATAGTTTCTAGAGCTGTAATAGAGCAGAGTGGGGCCCCATTTGGGTTATACCAAAGTATGGACATATGGGCATCTCCCCAACAAGTATGGAAAGGCTAAAGACGGACGGAGCCGACTATAAGATACACCCCACTTTCTATCTCACTACAATTCCATTCGGTAAAAAAGTGAAATCGGGAAGGATTTTTTGAATTTTGACAAAAATGTTAAATCGAAAACGACATTTGTATGGGGGTATATTGAAACCTGGAACGATGTGACACGCTTTCACCATGTATGATTATTGGTGAAATATAATATGTAAAGTTTGGCCAAAATCGGTTAAAGATTCGGGAGCAACATTTGCATTGGAGCTATATCTAAATCTGAACCGATCTTCTCCACTTTAACCATAGGTGTTTCTAGTTCGATTATATAATGTTGTGTCAATTTTAAAGAAAATCAGGTACAATATGTGGTTTCTAGAGCGGAAAAAGTAAAATCGGGAGCGATATTTGTATTGGGACTATATCTAAATCTGAACCTATCTTACCCACTTTCACCATAGATCTTTTTAGTTGGATTCTAAGATGTTGTGCCAATTTAAAAGAAAATCGGGTACAATATGTGGTTTCTAGAGCGGAAAAAGTCAAATCGGGAGCGACATTTGTATTGGGACTATATCTAAATCTGAACCGATCTTACCCACTTTCACCATAGATGTTTTTTGTTGGATTCTAAGATGTTGTACCAATTTAAAAGAAAATCGGGTACAATATGTGGTTTCTAGAGCGGAAAAAGTGAAATCGGCAGCGACATTTGTATTGGGGCTATATCTAAATCTGAACCGATCTTACCCAATTTCAGCATATGTGTTTCTAGTTCAATTATATAATGTTGTGCCAATTTTAAAGAAAATCTGAAACAATATGCGGTTTCTAAAGCGGCAAAAGTCAAATCGGGAGCGTCATTTGTATGGGAGCTATATCTAAATCTGAACCGATCTTATCCACTTTCATCATAGATGTATTTTTTGTTGGATTCTAAGATGTTGTGCCAATTTTAAAGAAAATCGGGTACAATATGTGGTTTCTAGAGCGGAAAAAGTAAAATCGGGAGCTACATTTGTATGGGGGCTATGTCTAAATCTGAACCGATCTTACCCAATTTCAGCATATGTGTTTCTAGTTGGATTATAAGATGTTGTGCCAAATTTACAGAAAATCGAGTACAATATGGGGTTTCTAGAGCGGAAAATATCAAATAGGGAGCGAGATTTGTATGGGAGCTATATCTAAATCTGAACCGATCTTACCCAATTTCTGCCTAGCTGTCTCTAGTTGGAGTCTAAGATGTTTTGTCAAATTTATAGGAAATCGGGTACAATATGTCGTTTCTAGAGTGGAAAATGTCAAATCGGGAGCTACATTTGTATGGGGGCTATGTCTAAATCTGAACCGATCTTACCTAATTACTGCATATGTGTTTCTAGTTGGATTATAAGATGTTGTGCCAAATTTAAAGAAAATCGAGAACGATATGGGGTTTCTAGAGGGGAGCGAGATTTGTATGGGAGCTATATCTCAATCTGAACCGATCTTACCCAATATCTGCATAGCTGTCTCTAGTTGGATTCTAAGATGTTGTTTCAAATTTAAAGGAAATCGTTTCTAGAGCGGAAAATGTCAAATCGGGAGCGACATTTGTATGGGGGCTATATCTAAATCTGAACCGATTTGCCTCAAATTAAATAGCGTTCGTTCTTGATACACAAAACTTATTTAATTTTCTTGTAGTCTCTCACTACCATTAGAAAAAAATAAAAAAAAATATTTTTCTTGGATTTTTCATTGTTTTTATACCTTGCGTTTATGAACTAATGAAAAATTTACATTTTTTATTTTTTTTTTTTTGAAATTTTAAAGTAGTGTCCATAGATGTGTGAGTTTGGAAGTGGTGAAATGATGGCTTCTAGTTTTTACGATTTTTTTTGCAAAGTCAACCAAAATTTCAAAAAATCTTCAGAATGACAATTTTTCAGTAGTTTATTAACACAAGGTTTGAAAACAACGAAAAATCCAATAAAAATTTGTTAATGGAAAATATATAATAAAAAATTGTCATCAACTATTTTTGTTAGATTTTTTATTGTTTTTATAGTTTTTGTTAATAAACTGCTGAAAAAATTATCATTCTGAAGATTTTTCGTTGTAAGACAAAGATATTTATTTTATTTTTTGGTTTTATTAGCGTTTTTGCTGGGTGGTATCTTAACGACAAAAAGGCATATCTGAAAATATTTGATTTGCATGGATGAAAAAAATTAAAAATCGTATAGCAAAAACATAATCTAAAATTCTTTAAATCAAATCCTAATCCGCGCTTCTCGACTTGAATATTTTTACTTGGGTTAATATTTTTTAATGAAAAAAATTTTGAGTGTAGAAAAAATATAAGGTGCAAAAGAACTACCTTACTAAACAATTTTATTCAGAAAATTCGATTTCCTTTTGGAAAAAGCTATTTTTTCTAACATTTATTTTTTTAATAAAAATTTTCTAGTCGAGATCCGCGCCTCTTTTATTTTATTTTGGATACATAGTTTCTTCGGAGAATTTTCTTAGAATTTTATGTAGTTTACGTTTTTGCTAAACGATTTAAAAAATAACAATCAACCCGCCCTAATATGTATAAATGTAGAAGTTATAACTCTTCTTATTGCAAGTTTGTTCTAGATTAAATATTGAAATCTCACACATAATGTTGAATTTCAGTATTTTTATTTTTTTTTTTCTAATTTTCACTTGGCAATGGTGTAGCCTTGTCGTGTCAACTTCGAAACACTTTTCCTTGTTCGCTGTCCTGGTTTCGGTAGAAGCGCCAAGCAAAATGTCACAAATGATCCCACTATCCTTAGTGCTATGCTGCAATGGATTAAATCTGGCACTGGCTTCATAGATAAACGCAGAGAGAGATGAGATGGGACGAGACCAGAGTAGACAAAACAAAAACAAACGACTGAAAATTTGTTTCATTTTCTTGTTGTACACTCTGTTAAATTTGTGATAATGGCAAATACTTGCCACCACCCCACGCCACTCCACTGCACTCCATCCTATCCCAACAGTAACTCCAACTGCCTCGCACTTCTTATCCGGCCGATACCATTGTCCTTCCCAGGCGTCTGGGCTGGCTGACTGACTGCCTGCTTGCTCCGATGATGATAATGATGGGATGATATGATGATGGTGTGTTTACTTATCATTGTCCCTGGTTGTGTGTGTGTGTGAGAGCTCGTTCATGTCCTTGTCTTCTCATCTCCTATGTTGCCCGTGTGGTGGTGTTGTTGTTGTTTTTCTGTTTTTCAACTGATAAGCTTTTTCTCCCCCACCCCCTCCCACACCGAAAAACGACGTCGTCGACGAAGAAGAGAGCAGTTAAATGCGATTTTTCATTGTTGATAAAAATATTAAATTTTAATATTTTTCTCATTTTTCTCCTTTTTAACTTTTTCGTACAATATTTTAGCCTTTGTTTTGTTGCGGCCGCTGCTGCTGCTGTTGTGTTATCCTTTTCACCGAGGACGAGAACGAGGACTAAAAAAGCCAAACTTTATTGTGTTTACCATGCTCAGCATTCTTTCTTTACTCTTTTCTATGGACGACTTTATAGCACAGCAAGGCAACGCAAAGCAATTGTTGTCTCGGCTGGGTGGTCTATGGGCCGGGGATGGAGGTGGAGTTGGGGAAGTGTATCTCATGAGTTTCATAAATTGTTGTAATTTGTTATGTTTATAGTTTTGCACAATTTTAGCTGATTTTGCAATTTTTTGCTCCCCCACCACCCGAAATAAAATTATATGGAACATGCTACCGACCGACCGACCGTCCATGCAGAAGGCATCATCATAGGACAGAGCCAAGTGTAGATAATGCGAACAATTTATAGGACTTGAAAAATAATTGGTGCGAACCATAAAATTATTGATAAGAAGTTTAAAAAAGGAAACAAACGTTAAATGCTATTAAGTTTGCTTATACGAGGATATCGTAAAATATATTTTTGTTCGCGAGAACGATAACCAGTTTGACTTCTTAACGATAACACAATTGTTGGCGGTCGGTTGACACTTCGAACAATGGAATTTTATTTTACAATTTACCAGGAAACGCAGGCTGAAAATTTTCACATCCACAATTTTCTATACCAACAAAATGGAATTTTTAGTATTTTGTCCCACTGTTAACAATTTTGTATTTTTCTGTCCCACTTTAAGGTTAGCCCTATGCCGAGCGGCTATAGCTAATATTCTAGTTGGAACACTTTGGGTTTGTACCTTTTTATCTCTTTTCCCCCTTCCCTTTGTATCACTGTAATTAGAGGGTTATACACACCGAATTTCACGATTCTAGATGCATCCCTTTTTGTCCCATTTCTCCCTTAAATCTACAAATTTCGTACGACTTGAGAACGGAATGAGATAGGGCGTTCAAAGTGGCCACATATGTGTATGATGGATGCAGATCGGTTGGGATAGAAAATGGGCGAAATCGGCACAAAGGGAAAATGTTTTCCCCAACTAGGACTCAAAATAACTTTTAATATTTCGGCCTCATATACAAATTTGAACATACATTTCCCTAACGCGAACGCGAAATGGGGCAATAAGTGATAAAAATAGTACAAAGTATGAAATTCGGTGTCTACATTCCTCTAATTGTATAGACTTGGAAAATAAAAGGATTTTTCGAAATTCGTATTTTTAAGGGGGAAAGGGATGTAATTGGTACCGACCAAATAGGTGCTGTTAGAATCATAAAATTCAGTGTGTAAATAACTCTGACTGTGTAGGCGCAAAAAATAAAGGAATTTTCAGAAATGTGTACTTTTAGGGTAAAAACTTCACAATAGGATTTAAAAATGGTTCAATATTCATACTTTTGGCAATAAGGGAAAAAATTGATACAGACCAAATGAGTGCAGGTGGAATCACTGAAGTCAACTATTTACATTTCTCTGACTGTGTAGTCAAGCTAAATAAAAATCATTTTACAAATTCGTACTTTTGGGTACAAATCTGGACTCCAAACATTCCTGTCTCAATTAGGATTACTTTGGCCCATTGCCAAAAATTCCTTTGGTGATTTTTTACATAATATACCAACACATCATTACATTTCGATGCAGCTAACATATATAAGGTTGGATCGCGAAAAAAATTGCTGTGGTCACCCGTGAAATGAATGCTGGATTATTTACTGATGATCTGTCAAATATTTCGTTATTGGGTCAAACCGCCTGTGAGCTAAACGCTCTGAAAATGTGTATTGCTGATCGACATCCGCTGCGGCAAATGGTCAACGGCGTCGATCTTTCTTCTGTCCATCTAGGAATCTAGGACGAACATCGTCATTTTAGACTCACAGTATTGCTGTGTCGTAAATTTCTTTAGTTACTTTGCGGTCCCTAATAAAAAACGCTCTATGAAGCTGGTGATAATATAAAAGTTGCCTGTTCGATTGGGCTTACCAGCTTAAAATTAAGAGACTTGATAAAGTGGCAATATTTGTATTCATTGGTTTTACTTAAATAAATCAGAGATAAAAATCTGACATCACCTTACTTGGTAACTAAGAGAGTAGTTTCTTTCCAAAAACCGCTCGGGTTTGACCACTCTAGTTCCAAGCAAACGGCTGCAGCTTGAATCGTAAATTACACTGTGAATGATAATGTATTTTCAAAATGCCTACTTTTAGAACAAAAATGTGATAGCAATGGAATCACGAAATTCCATATGAATGTTTTTCCGACTGTGTAGAAGTTTATAATTGCAAAAGAAATTGCAATCAATATATCTGAAAATACCGACAGTGACACTGTGGGGAAAATAGGCTGGACATTGTTTTATAATGGCATAGAATTATCGAGAGCTACAAGAAAAGAAAAACCTAACCAAAAACAAGTAAGGAAAGGCTAAAGTCGGGCGGGGCCGACTATATAATACCCTACACCACTCCCTGCGTATGTACCTCGCTTTGATTACTAAACCCAGGTATTTTATGGGAGCAATTTTATGTAGTTCATACAAATTATATTCATATAATTTATATGCTATAAATTCATCTTCAGTCAAATTTAACGAGTATGGTAAATAATATGGTAATTGATCTAATTGTCCGACAGACAAATACAAATTATACAGTAGTATACCAAAGTCATTTCAAAGTATGGACATATGGACATCACCCAAACAATTTTGCATTGCAATTCAATTCGGTTAAAAATTGAAATCGGGAAGGATTTTTGCATCCTGTAAATGTATGTGTTTGACAAAAAATGTTAAATCGGAAAGGACATTTGTATGGGGGTATATTGAAACCTGGAACGATGTGACCCGCTTTCACCATGTCTGTTTATTGGTGAAATATAATATGTAAAATTTGGCCAAAATCGGTTAAACATTCGGGAGCAACATTTGTATGAGGGCTATATCTAAATCTGAACCTATCTTACCCACTTTCACCATAGATGTTTCTAGTTCGATTATAAGATGTTGTGCCAATTTTAAAGAAAAACGGGTACAATGTGTGGATTTTTGAGCGGAAAAAGTGAAATCGAGAGCGACATTTGTATGGGGGCTATATCTAAATCTGAACCGATCTTACCCAATTTTTGCATACGTGTTTCTAGTTGGATTATAAGATGTTCTGCCAAATTTAAAGAAAATCGGGTACAATATGTCGTTTCTAGAGCGGAAAATGTCAAATCGGGAGCGACATTTGTATGGGGGCTATATCTAAATCTGAACCGATCTTACCCAATTTTTGCATACGTGTTTCTAGTTGGATTATAAGATATTCTGCCAAATTTAAAGAAAATCGGGTACAATATGTCGTTTCTAGAGCGGAAAATGACAAATCGGGTGCGACATTTGTATGGGAGCTATATCTAAATCTGAACCGATCTTACACACTTTCACCATTGGTTTTTTAGTTGGATTATAAGATGTTGTGCCAATTTTAAAGAATAACGGGTACAATATGTGGATTTTAGAGCGGAAAAAGTCAAATCGGGAGCGACATTTGTATGGGGGCTATATCTAAATCTGAACCGATCTTACCCACTTTCACCATTGGTTTTTTAGTTGGATTATAAGATGTTGTGCCAATTTTAAAGAAAAACGGGTACAATATGTGGATTTTTGAGCGGAAAAAGTGAAATCGAGAGCGACATTTGTATGGGGGCTATATCTAAATCTGAACCGATCTTACCCACTTTCACCATTGGTTTTTTAGTTGGATTATAAGATGTTGTGCCAATTTTAAAGAAAAACGGGTACAATATGTGGATTTTAGAGCGGAAAAAGTCAAATCGGGAGCGACATTTGTATGGGGGCTATATCTAAATCTGAACCGATCTTACCCAATTTTTGCATACGTGTTTCTAGTTCGATTATAAGATGTTCTGCCAAATTTAAAGAAAATCGGGTACAATAGGTGGTTTCTAGAGCGGAAAATATCAAATCGGGAGCGACATTTGTATGGGGGCTATATCTAAATCTGAACCGATCTTACCCACTTTCACCATTGGTTTTTTAGTTGGATTATAAGATGTTGTGCCAATTTTAAAGAAAAACGGGTACAATATGTGGATTTTAGAGCGGAAAAAGTCAAATCGGGAGCGACATTTGTATGGGGGCTATATCTAAATCTGAACCGATCATACCCAATTTTTGCATACGTGTTTCTAGTTCGATTATAAGATGTTCTGCCAAATTTAAAGAAAATCGGGTACAATAGGTGGTTTCTAGAGCCGAAAATATCAAATCGGGTGCGACATTTGTATGGGGGCTATATCTAAATCTGAACCGATCTTACCCAATTTTTGCATACGTGTTTCTAGTTGCATTATAAGATGTTCTGCCAATTTTAATGAAAATCGGTGTGGTTTCTAAAGCGGAAAAAGTGAAATAGGGAGCGACATTTGTATGGGGGCTATATCTAAATCTGAACCGATCTTACCCGATTTCGGCATAGGTGTTTCTAGTTGGATTATAAGATGTTGTACCAAATTTAAAGAAAATCGGTTTCTAGAGCGGAAAATGTCAAATCGGGACCGACATTTGTATGGGGGCTATATCAACACCAATGGTCCTTGGCCACAAAAAAGAACTTCTGCCAAGTTTCATGACAATCGGACGACAATTGCGACCTGTAGAGTGCGAACAAGCTTAGATGGACAGCAGACGGACGGACGGACAGACAGACATCGTTAAATCGACTCAGCTTGCGATTCTAAGCCGATCCGTATACTTAAAGGTGGGTCTAGCTCAATTATTTCTTGGTGTTACAAACATTTGGCGCGAAACTAACTTATAATACCCTAGACCACGAAGTGGTGTAGGGTATAAAAAGCTTCTTTTACAACTTCCAAAAGTAGTAGGTAAGTTTTGTGGATCAAGGACGAAAGCTATTTAATTTGAGGCATATCGGTTCATATAGACCCATACAAAAGTCGCTCCCGATTTGACATTTTCCGCTCTAGAATCCATATATTGAGCCCGACATTCTTTAAATTTGACAAAACATCTTATAATCCAACTATAAACACCTATGATGAAAGTGGGTAAGATCGGTTCAGATATATATATATAGCCCCCATACAAATGTCGTTCCCGATTAGACTTTTTCCGCTTTAGAAACGATTTTCTTTAAATTGGACTCAACATCTTATAATCCAATTAGAAACACCTATGCTGATAGTGAGTAAGATCAGTTCAGATTTAGATATAGCCCCCATACATATGTCGCTACCGATTTGACTTTTGCCGCTCTAGAAACCACATATTTTAGCCGATTTTCTTTAAAATTGGCACAACATTTTATAATCCAACTAAAAACACCTATGGTGAAAGTGGGTAAGATACATTTACACGATACAAAAATCCTTCCCGTTTTCACTTTACTACCGAATTGAATTGTATTCGGATAGACAGTGGAGTGTATCATATAGTCGTCCCCGCCCGACTTTAGCCTTTCCTTACTTGTTTTTTATGTTGCACTTTTGTCCAAAATTTTTTCTGAATTAATAGACCCATGGAAGCACTTTAAACAAAAAAAATATTCTTGTTTTAGAATAATTCATTGGTCGTATTATTGGACGTTTATATTGATTTTTTGTGGTTTTTCAATGTGACAGCTAAAAACTCATATTTCTTGGAAACATTCTGCAAGATGTTTTAGAACGAATGATTACCTTTCGAGTGATGTCTAAATGATGGATATCGAACAAAAAATGATGTCACTAACTCCATGTATGTAAAATAATTTAAAGCAGGAAATGGATTTTCAGAGCCAACATTTTCAAACTCTTTTTTCAAAAATGAGCGCTGCGGCGACAATTTTTATCCGATGTTCACCATATAGGCATCATTGGAAAGATCTTGACTGCTACTATTTATTTTTTATAATATACTAACGTCCAATTATTCGACCAATAAGTAACTGTAAGACCAGAATCAAAATTTATATTTAAAGTGCTTCCGAGGGTCTATTAATTCAGAAAAAATAATTGGATAAATATGTGACATAAAAAAGAATTACACGCGAAAACATGATTTTTAGGGTTATTTTCAGGAGCGTTTAGCTCACAGACGGCTTGATCTAGAAGCGAAATATTTTGCAAAACATCGTTAAGCAATCCAAACTATATTTTCCACTTGTATGGACAGCAACCCAGACTGATTATTGATCACCGCCCAGATCAAACGTCTGAAGCAAAGATCATGACCTTTTCTGGATAGTTCCCAAATACGACGGATACACGGACTTCCATAAAAATAAACCTCATAAATATAGCTCTGACAAAAAGAAAACTTTCATCCACTGTAAAAAGAAACTCAGACTAGCTGGACTATAAGTTTATTCTACAAAAAATATCTCCTGTTCCAAAAAAAGCTGTTGGACAGTGTAATTAATAAAAAATACTTATACAAAGTCTCTTAGTAAAACAAAAAATTATGACATTGTTAAAATTTATAGAATTAGACAACATTAAACATTGCTTATTTATAAAAATAATAAAAAACAAAAAAGATTTTTCCCGAGTCACGACTCGAACCCTAAACCTTCCGGTGGGACACCTTGGAAGACGTTCAACAGATCTTCATCAAAAAATGCGATTAAAATTTGCTTCTTCTGGAAGTACTTCCAATTTTTATGCTGGGGTAGTCGCGCCCTTTGAATGGACGGAGTCTTCAAAATGAATTAATTTATTTCAATTCAAAATTATATTATAAAATTATATTTATATTATATATAATATATTTACAATTATAAAATTATAATAGTTTTAACAATTATAATTACATTTAACAAATATCGCAATTAGAATAAAATTATGTATCATAATTTTCCTATGAATACAACGGACATACATACTCTTATTCCATGTAATAGGATTTCTTTTAATAAAAGAAATACGATAGAAGGACTGCATTTTCTATTTTATGCAAATTGTGCGTCCGTATTTAGACTCCCTTTATAACCACTAGTTCAAATTGCTTGAAAAATATTTTGTCATTTCATTAGGCAGAGGTTTGCTTGGACCATTTGGGGCACCGAAGTGTATTTGCGTCATTGGAAAGAAAGAACTATGAAAAAACCGCTAAGAACTTGAAACAAAAACGGACATCACTTGATTCAATCACTCGGAAATCATAAAATAACATAAGTAGCACTTAGGCCACTGAGTGTTATAATACCAGAGATCATTTCAAGTACCTTCCAGCAGATTTTAAGCCAAAATTAAACAAACATACCATAAATGTTACCAATTAAAAAATACCAGCAGCAACAACAACTACAACAAAAATCCATCCACTCTACGTATCGAATTAAAATTAAAAACTTCAAATTTATCACAAGTAATCAATTATTTGCGGATGTTGTTGGAGTTTTGCCATTTATTTTCGCGGACGGACGCCGACAGACGGACGTTTCTGATGTGGCTTTGTTTGTTTTAATTTGTAAAACAATAAAAAATGCCGCTCACTTCGATATGATGTTTGTTGTTTTGTTTTGTTGTGTTTTGTTTTTGCTTCAATTCGATATTTACTTTAGATTTGTTTTTTGTTTGTTTATTTATAAACCGAGAGAAAAATATACCAAAAATAAAAAATAAAGAATTAATGATGATTGCTTTTGATTGATAAGGTGGTGGTTGCTTTGCTGGTTGTATAAAACAAACTTTTTTGTTTTGTTTTCTTCATTCACTCACATTCATTCGTTCGTTCCTCATTTCATTTCATAGCATTTCGTTGGTTTGAATTCTCTTCTCTGGCGTATTTTGTTTCTGTTTTTTTTTTTGTACGGCGTGTTTTTTAATTTGACCCAAAAAACGAAACGAAAATGTTTTAATCGTCGCCTGGCGGCATTTTGATGCCAATTTTTGATAGTACTGATGGATTTTTATATTTCAATGATAAAGTATTTTTTCGTTTTTAAATAAACAAATGCCAACCAGCCAGCCAGCCAACCAGCCGGCCGGCCAAACCATCAACCAACAGCAAGCACCACAACGACAAAAGGCAGGCTGACAGCCAGACGGACGGACTGATTTTTTTGGTTACTTTTGTTGGTACGAGGAGCGAGTATTGTTACGATTACGCATTAATGGGAATATGGAAATTTCGATGATAAATGGTTTTCATCGACATTTCAGTGGTGGCGGTGGTGGTGTTGGTGCTGGTGGTCTGCGGGAATGGAGGAAGTTTGTGGTCACACGTGAACTAATGAAATAATGCTGGGGACAGGTGATAAGTGAAATTAGATTTCCACTTTGAATCCACCACAAGAATCGATTATTCATCTGATAGATATGTCAATGAAATGAATAGCTCATGGTAATCCAATAAAATGTCATTCACTGGGATATTGTGGCGAGGAGTTTTTGGATCATGAAGTGATTCCTGTGTTAAAGGATAGGATAATGAGAAATGAATGGAAATTTAGCCAATACACCGTTCTACAAAATCTATATTTTATTCGACCACATTAAGAAAAACATCAGATATTGAAACTAAAACGCAAAAAGGATAAGATTTTCTATTTTTGTTCCAGAATTTATTCCAATGGTGAGCTCACACTGGGCAAGTATTTGACTAAAAACATCAAATATTTGTTTGTCTCTGTTTAGTCACAATATATATCTGTGAGGCTAACAACAAATCGATAGATTTTACAGAAAAAATATTAATAGTCAATAAATATTATTACAATAAGGAGCAAATAAAAATAATAGGCTGGGTGGCGGTCCATACAAATGGAAAAACAATTTCCAGTCACCCCACGAAAATAAAGTTTGCATTGTTGCAAAATATTTCGTGCCTATATCAAGCCGTCTGTAACTAAAGCTCCTGAAATTAGCCCTAAAAATCATGTTTTTCCTGTGTATTTTAGTGCTGCATTTTTGTAATTTTTTTTCTGAAATAATAGACACTTGAAAGCTCTTTAAATATAAATTTTGATTCATATCATAGAGTAACTTATTGCTCGAATTATTGGACCTTTATAGTAGTTTTTTTACCCTCCACCTCCAGGATAGGGGTATACTAACTTTGTCATTCCGTTTGTAACACCTTGAAATATCGACCTGAGACCCTATAAAGTATATATATTCTTGATCGTCATAAAATTCGAGGACGATCTAGCCATGTCCGTCCGTCTGTCCGTCCGTCTGTTGAAATCACGCTAGCATCTACACGAAAGGAGTTAGAATGTTCAAATTTTCCATAAATGCGTCTTATAGTCGTAGATCGGTTGGGATTGAAACGGGGCGAAATCGGTCCAAAGGGAAAAAATTTATCCCTCACAAGGACTAAAAATACCCATAATAATCCCTAATATTTTAGCGTATTTAAGCATGTTTTTTGAATATGTCTGTTTATATTTGCTTGATATTTGGTATGCGCATTCCCCTTATAACAAAAACGTGCACCATAAAGTGATTCTTATTTGTAGGGGGTGAAATGGGGCAAAAAAGGGATAAAAATGGTACGTATTAAACGACAACAGCTAGAAACACGAAATTCGGTGTGTACATTCCTCTAATTGAGTAGATACATAATATAAAAGTATTTTTTCCAAATTCGTACTTTTAAGGGGTAAATGGGGATAGATGGATAAAAATGGTACCAACCAAACGGCTGTACCTAGAATAATCAAATTCGGTGTATACATTCCTCTGATTGCATCGACACGTAAGAGACATGAAATTCGGTGTGTATATTCCTCTAAATGAGTAGATACATAATACAAAAGTATTTTTTTTTTTTTCAAATTTGTACTTTTAAGGGATAAAATGGGAATAGAGGGATAAAAATGGTACAAACCAAACGACTGCACCTAGAATAATGAAATTCGGTGTATACATTAATCTGATTGCGTAGACACGTAAAATAAATGGATTTTTCGAAATTAGTACTTTTTTGGAGTTAAAATGGAAAAAGCGATTAAAATAGTACCAACCAAATGACCGCAGCTAGAGTCATGAAATTCGGAATATACATTCCTCTGACTGAGTAGACACGTAAAATAAAAGATTTTTTTTAAATTCGTACTTCCAAGGGATACAATGGGTACAGAGGGATAAAAATAGTACCAACTAAACGACTTACTACAATGATGAAATTCGTAGTGTATGATGTTAAAGCTTTTTGAACATAAATATAAAAATATTTATTTTTTGAATTGACTTGACTTGAACAATTATTTCGATATATAGTGTTAACGTATTGGTAACCTTGCCTTGTAAGCGTGGTTTGAAATAATAAAAATATTATATTTATTTTTAAAATTATTTTTTTAATTTTAGCTTTTTCGTTTGTATTTGTATTTTTGTATTTTTAATATTTGTTTTGCTTTGGCTATATTAAAACAAGTAAGGAAAGGCTAAAGTCGGGCGGGCCGACTCTTTGATACACTCCACTTTTAATCCGAATACAATTTACTTCGGTGAAAAAGTGAAAGCGGGAAGGATTTTTGTATCCTGTAAATGTATGTGTTTGACAAAAAATGTTAAATCGGAATTTTTATTTGCGCTATATCTAAATCTGAACCGATCTTAGCCACTTTCACCATAGATTTTTTACTTGGATTATAAGCTGTTGTGCCAAATTTAAAGACAATCGAGTACAATATGTGGTTTCTAATGCGGCAAAAGTCAAATCGGGAGCCACAATTGTTTGGGGGCTATATCTAAATCTGAACCGATCTTACCGAACTTCTGCATAGGTGTTTCTAGTTGGAATGTAAGATGTTGTGTCAAATTTAAAGAAAATCGGGTACAATATGTCGTTTCTAGAACGGAAAATGTCAAATCGGGAGCGACATTTGTATGGTGGCTATATCTAAATCTGAACCGATCTTACCGAATTTCTGCATAGGTGTTTCTAGTTTGATTGTAAGATGTTCTGTCAAATTTAAAGAAAATCGGGTACAATATGTCGTTTCTAGAACGGAAAATGTTAAATCGGGAGCGACATTTGTATGGGAGCTATATCTAAATCTGAACCAATTTGCCTCAAATTAAATAGTGTTCGTCCTTGATCCACAAAACTTACTTGTGCCGATTTTTGTTAAGATCGGACTATAATTGCGACCTGTAATTTGATTACAACAATAGATGGACAGACAGACGGACATTGCTAAATCGACTCAGAAAGTGATTCTAAGTCGATCGGTATACTTAACAATGGGTCTATCTCGCTTCCTTTTAGGTGTTACAAGCAAATGCACAAAGCCATAATACTCTCGTGGAGTGTATAAAAATATATTTTCCTGTAATATTACTGCACTTCTACGAAAATCGACAGCAATGGAATGCAATCCATGGTGGAAGGTATATAAAGTTCGGCCCGGTCGAACTTAACGTCGTTTTTACTTGTTTTTTCTTTAGTTGATATTCTTCATATGTAAATGTGTTGTACACTTCACATTGTGTAGCACGTTTTCTGTGAGATATCTTAAATAGCTTCACATTAAGTAATTTGAGATCTTCTCTGCCGTAAGCAATTACCTAACATATCAGCTTCCCGGCTGGAAGCATATGTTACAAAGCACACAGCACGTCCATCTGATTTTCCTAATTTTTATTTCTTTCAATTTTACTTTCTAAATAAATAATATTTAATTTGCAGCCAGACAACAGCCAGTTTTTAATCACACCCCTCCCCCAAATACAACGAAACAGATAAACTTCAGTCATTTAGATAAAAAGAAAAACATGCCGAGCGAAATATACGAGAGTATTCATTCGATTTATTTCGTATTGTTTCTTGTTTTTCAAAATTTCTTTCTAATCTTTTCTGCTTTCTACGAGTGTGTTTGTCTATCACCACTGGGCCATATGAGCTCTGTGTGTTTCATAAAATTTACGAAAACAAAGAAAAATAATGCAAACAAAGCTCTGGCACGTGCTAATCCAAAACACGAAATGAGAAGCGAGAAACGGGCAATAAGATGAAACTGGTTCATTTGTTCGCCGCATGCAACAATACCCACAACACGTGTCTGCTGGCTAATGATTAATTTTCATATGATTATTTAAAAATTCGAAATACCACCAGCAACAACGACAACATATAATGGTAAATATATATATGGTTGGTTGTATGTGTAAGTGTATGTGTACAATCTAGAATATGTGTCATATTCATAATTCTCAAAATGAGAATGTCATTAACACTGTGTTGCTCTGTGTGTAAATTGATACACCCCAACCGTTAAGAGGAGGGTGGGCAGCTGATACCTAATTTTGCACAGTGTTTCGCTGACAGCTAAGGAATGGAGAAACATTTAGTATTAAATCCTTATTTTAGCCATCTTCTCGGAGGAAATTTTGTTTGCTTTCTTTGAAAAGAATAAAGTTCCAAAGTATGTCTAAAATTTTCACTAAAGGTTTGAATTTCGCTACATTTGTGGGGTTAATGGTTGTTGTTGGCAAATACTTATTGTATGATATCTGTTGTTGTTGTTGGCAAAAAATTATTGTAGGATATCTGACACTTCTGAGTTATTGTGGTTACAAAGGGTTTTCATGTCGCTCAATATATCTTAGCAACGATTAGTCTCACTTTTACCTCAATGGCTTCGTTAATTCGCAAAATTGTAACAGTTGCTGTTCAGACAATCCACGAGCCTTTCGCCATAACATGTCACTGTTTTGCTGCAGACATTGGCCTGGGTCATCCTCCTTCTTCTGTAAAATGTAACCAACAGGTGTCAAGGTGTCTAAATTGCCAGATATGGCGTTTATATGTATTGCATATATTACATCATGAGTCATTTCAAGATATTCTTACAAATGCCTAAGAAGTATATATGACAAAGGATTGATCGTACTTTTCGAAGATCACCTGTCGAAGTTACCCACAATGCAATAGAGTGGAACCCCCATGGCAGCAGAAGAAAAGGATGAACGCTCCATACATGGCGAGGGCAACTAGACTTTCTTCGAGAACAGAACGAAATCAAGAACCTAACATCAAGTAGATGCTTCTTATACGAACCAAATGATATACGTAATATAAATCGATTTTTCGAAATTTGTACTTATAAGGGGTGAGCGGGACAAAAAGGGATAAAAATGGTACCAACTAAAGTATTATAGCTAGAATCGTGAAATTTGGTATGTAAGTTCTTCTGACCATGTAGAAGCGCAGAAAAATTGGATCTGTCAAAATTTGTACTTATAGGAGGTGAGCGGGACAAAAAGGGATGAAAATGGTACTAATTTAATAGCGGGACAAAAATGGATAAAAATGGTACCAACTAAAGTATTGTAGCTAGAATCGTGAAATTTGGTATGTAAGTTCTTCTGACCATGTATAAGCGCAGTAAATTGGATTTTTCAAGATTTGTACTTTTAAGGGTTGCGAGGGACAAAAAGGGATGAAAATGGTACTAATTTAAGTATTGCAGCTATAGTCGCAAAATTTGGTGTGTAAATTCCTCTCACCACATAGAAGCGGAATATAAATGCATTTTGTACTTTTAAGGGTTGCGCGGGATAAAAATGGTACCAACTAAAATATTGCAGCTAGAATCTTGAAATTTGATGTGTAAGTTCTTCTGACCATGTAGAAGCGCAGTAAAATTGGATTTTTCGAAATTTATACTTATAAGAGGTTAGCGCTACAAAAAGGGATAAAAATGGTACCAACTAAAGTATTGCAGCTAGAATCTTGAAATTTTATATTTTTGTTCTTCTGACCACGTAGAAGTGCAGTAAAATTGGATTTTTCGAAATTTATACTTATAAGAGGTGAGCGGGACAAAAAGGGATTAAAATGGTACCAACTAAAGTATTGCAGCTAGAATCTTGAAATTTGATATGTAAGTTCTTCTGACCATGTAGAAGTGCAGTTAAATTGGATTTTTCAAAATTTGTGCATATAATAGGTGAGCAGGACAAAAAGAGATAAAAATAGTACCAACTAAATCATTATAGCAAGAATCTTGAAATTTGGTATGTTAATTCCTCTGACCATGTATAAGCGCATTAGTATATGTACTTTTAAGGGTTACGAAGGACAAAAAGGAATAATAATGGTACTAATTTAAGTATTGCAGCTATAGTCGTGAAATTTGGTGTGTCAATTCCTCTGACAACGTAGAAGAACAAATCCAAATTGATTTTTCGAAATTTGTACTTCTAAGGGGAGAGCGGGACAAAAAGGGATAAAAAAGGTACCAACTTTAGGAGTACAGCTAGAATCAGGAAATTTAGTATGTAAATTCCTCTGACCAAATAAAAGGCTCTGCTGTTGTAATTTTTTGTTAAAAACTGGGTAGAAGATGATAATAAATATATCTACGAAGGGAGTTCAGCTAAAACAGTGCACATCGACAAGCACATTCCTTTGACTGTATGTGAGTGCTATGTTTCCAATTTACTATTTTAGAAAAGAAAATCAAATAAATACTATCCTAAAACAGAGACGAATAATACTAATAACAAATACCTGGCTTTTTCATAACAACATAAAATTACTTTTGTCGAAATGTTATGGTCATTTAATAACAATTCATAGATTTTCTATTAAAAATAATATCGATTAGTACTACCGGAAGGAGGCTTTAAGACTGTTTTTAATTAGTTTTTTTAAATAGTTAGAGTTTTTTCAGACAATTTTTAGAATTCCGACATAAACAATTGCTATATTTTAATATATTTTAATAATTTTCATATTTTAATTCCTAAAAAATCTTTAAATATTTCCCGGTCTACCGGGAATTCCAAAAGTACAAGTATGTCGATCAATTTTACATCATAACCACCTTAGATATTAACGAAATTGAATATATGTTGTGTACTGGTGTCTGTGGTTCCCAAACCATCTAACTTAAGTCCCAGCTGGAAGGTTCGTGAGTTATACACGAAAACGGTATTATAAACAAGTAAGGAAAGGCTAAAGTCGGGCGGGACCGACTATATAATACCCTACACCACTCCCTGCGTATGTACCTCGCTTTGATTACTAAACCCAGGTATTTCATGGGAGCAATTTTATGTAGTTCATATAAATTATACAGTTACTACAAAAACAT
The DNA here is from genome assembly GCA_947397865.1 of Polietes domitor. Taxonomy (NCBI): domain Eukaryota; kingdom Metazoa; phylum Arthropoda; class Insecta; order Diptera; family Muscidae; genus Polietes; species Polietes domitor. The sequence continues at coordinate 22,102,058 of OX377619.1, read as the reverse complement.
CTTTAGTCATATTTAACGTATATGGTCAATAATATGGTAATTGATCCAATTATCCGACAGACAAAAACAAATTATACAGTAGTAATAGGATGAATCGGACCGACATTTCAAAAGGGGGCCTATAACAACATTTTGGGCCTGGACCAAAACATGGGCCTATATATTTATCATTCACGGTAGGTATTCCTAGTTGAAAAATCTGCATGATCTTACCCACTTTCACCAAAGGTGTTTCTAGTTGGATTATAAGATGTTGTGCCAAATTTAAAGAAAATGGGGTAAAATATGTGGTTTCTAAAGCGGAAAAAGTCAAATCGGGAGCAACTTTTGTATGGAGGCTATATCTAAATCTGAACCGATCTTTCCCAAATTCTGCATAGGTGTTTCTAGTTGGATTGTAATATGTTGTGCCAAATTTAAAGAAAATCGGGTAAAATATGTGGTTTCTAAAGCGGAAAAAGTCAAATCGGGAGCGACATTTGTATGAGGGCTATATCTAAATCTGAACCGATCTTACCCAAATTCTGCATAGGTGTTTCTAGTTGGATTGTAAGATGTTGTGCCAAATTTAAAGAAAATCGGGTAAAATATGTGGTTTCTAAAGCGGAAAAAGTCAAATCGGGAGCGACATTTGTATGGAGACTATATATAAATCTGAACCGATCTTACCCAAACTCTGCATAGGTGTTTCTAGTTGGATTATAAGATGTTGTACCAAATTTGAAGAAAATCGGGTACTATATGTGCTTTATAGGGCGGAAAAAGTCAAATCGGGAGCGACATTTGCATGGAGGCTATATAAAGGGTGATTTTTTAAGAGCTTGATAACTTTTTTTTTAAAAAAACGCATAAAATTTGCAAAATCTCATCGGTTCTTTATTTGAAAATGTTACATTGGTCCATGACATTTACTTTTTGAAGATAATTTCATTTAAATGTTGACCGCGGCTGCGTCTTAGGTGGTCCATCCGCTTAGTCCAATTTTGGCATTTCCACGTTTTTGAGTAACAGAGACCCAATTGGTGCGAACGGCGACGAATCGAAAATTGGTGGTCATCATTAACACTGGCCGATACAGCTGCGATATTTTCTTCAGTTCGCACTCTACGTAAGCGTGTTGGTGGTTTAATGTCCAACAATGTAAATTTGGTGCGAAATTTAGTCACAATAGCCCGAATAGCCGCTTCAGTGGGTCGATTAAACTGACCATAAAATGGAAGCGCGCAATGAACTTTCTTAACAGAGCACGCATTTTGATAATAAAATTCAATAATTTGCAAGCGTTGTTCGTTTGTAAGACGATTCATGATGAAATGTCAAAGCATACTGAGCATCTTTCTCTTTGACACCATGTCTGAAATCCCACGTGATCTGTCAAATACTAATGCATGAAAATTCTAACCTCAAAAAAATCACTCTTTATAAATCTGAACCTATCTTACCCAAATTCTGCATAGGTGTTTCTAGTTGGATTGTAAGATGTTGTGCCAAATTTAAAGAAAATCGGGTACAAGATGTGGATTTTAGAGCGGAAAAAGTCTAATCGGGAGCGACATTTGTATGGAGACTATATCTAAATCTGAACCGATCTTTCCCAAATTCTGCATAGGTGTTTCTAGTTGGATTGTAATATGTTGTACCAAATTTAAAGAAAATCGGGTAAAATATGTGGTTTCTAAAGCGGAAAAAGTCAAATCGGGAGCGACATTTGTATGGAGGCTATATCTAAATCTGAACCGATTTCCTCCAAATGCAATACCGATGGTCCTTTGCCAGAAAAAATAACTTCTGCCAAGTGTCATGACAATCGGACAACAATTGCGACCTGTAGAGTGCGAACAAGCTTAGATGGACAGCAGACGGACGGACAGACAGACATCATTAAATCGACTCAGCTGGTGATTCTAAGCCGATGGGTATACTTAAAGGTGGGTCTGGTTTTCGTACCTTTGCACATTTATAAGCCAGTAACTTAGTTGGTTATCAAACGATTTTCCCTTTAACATCGGAATTTAAATGAAGAACCCCGTAGAAAACTTAAGAATTATGTTTTTTCCAGCAAACGCATTTTTAAACATTTTCTAGACATTTTTTTCAAATTTGACAAAATTATTGCACATTATTTTGTTTGATAACCGTTCCACTTGAAAATTTATTTAAATAACACATTTAGTAAGTAGAACAACGCCGCTTTGTCTTTAAAAATCCGTCAGAAATTGACGGAGTTATTGAAGTTTACGATAAAACAAAATTTTTGCAAAAGTACAAGTATTGGTCATTCCAGTTCAAATATCTCACAATTTAACGAATTGATGTCCAAAATACTTCAAATTCATCAAAGCAGATAAAAGTGATAAAAATGCATGACGATTACTAAAAAAGTCCCAATTTTGGTACACATTTTCCCCACTTTGGGATTTTGGGATTTTTAACGGGTTTAAAAATAAAAGAATTTAAATGACATGACGATAGCCGGTGACGTATGTGCAAAATTCATTATTCATTACATCCTGCAGAGTTGCAGTAAGAATTGTCTCAATTGTTGTTCGAATGCATTGCTTTAAATCATCCATTTTTTTGATTTGGTTTGTAAACTTCCAGATGAAATAACCCCACAAGAAAAAGATAGGTGCAGTGAGGTCACGAGACTTTGTGGGCCAACGAAATGTCGAGTGTCTAGAAATCACCTTCTTGGGGAACTTTCGCAGCAATTCTCTCTCATAGCAGGACCTGGCTATGTGACAAAGTCGCATCGTCCTGTTGAAACCACACAGTGTTGAAAGGGATTCACTTTCGATGCAGTTCTGCAAAGAATAAGTCATTTAACAACAGCATTAAGTAGCATGGTAGCAGTATTCATCAGCCACCCGTAGATGCAAAAAGGTCTTGAGCCAGGACAATATCCCAGTTCAAATCATATATTGATTACAAACAAAAGAAATACAAACGAAAAAACTAAAATCTGGTAATTTTTTCATCGTTTTTATATGTTTGTAAAATTTTAAGTTTTATTGAACTTCAATTCGTAAAATTATGAGTGTTGTATACGTGTAACATTTCTATGGATAAATGTAGAAGTTATGACATTTTTTGTAAACGCAAATACATCTAACTCAAGTCTCAGCTACCATAAGGTTTATAGTCTTCAAAATATGTTCGCCTTTGCACTTTTTTTTCTGAATTTTCCTTCGCGATTTTAATTGATCTAATTTTCTCAAAATAAATCAATAGTTTAACCTTTAGTTTTTCGAATACTTCAAATATAACAATTTCATAAGGAAACATTTCATTTCTGTCATGTAGTTCAGAAACACTGTGCCAGGTGAAATTGGTTGTTGTTATTTTCGGTGAGTGGTGATTACGTTCTCGTTAAAATAATACCAACCAAACTTTCGCACACAAAAGTTTGTTAAGCCTATTTTCCTTTTCCTCTGAGTGTGCGTTTGTGTGCGTCCTTTGTTTTGCTTTGTTGCTTTTTCTACATTCATTCTCTTTTGCTTGTGGTTAACTTTAGGCGATGTATGCGTTTATTGCCAAGCATGTCTGTTATCCTGTTAACCGCGCTGCCTTAAAAGGGAAAAAATATATGTTTTCAATACACTCACAAGCTCACAAACATGACGTTGAACCAGCGTGGGCTTGTGTGTATGTGTATGTGTGTGTGCGTATCTTGCACACTCCTTTTCGTGTGTGGAGATAACAAACCCAAAACATATGGGAATTGCAAATATACGTGGCACAGTGGTCACATGCGACGAGAATATAAAATAAAATTGAATTGGAATAATTTCGCGTTCCACCCTAAGGCTCGAGTTATCGAGTACTGTTCGCATTACCATTCCGCCACTGATTAAAAGGCCACCTATTTCTGTTTCACTTTTTTTTGTTTTTCTGTGTCAACTTCCTTTGCTTAACTCCCACAGCAATTGTCAACCTCAGGCTGTGCTCTGCTGCGCGTGTGTGTGTGTATGTGTCATTTATAACTCATACGACACCCTTATAAATACATGTTGTTGTTGGAAGTCTCTTATGCTTGGGTTGGCGTTGTTGTTGCTGCTGAATGACCGACCGACCAGGAACATTCTTATCACTTTAGCCATATCGCATGGATATGAATGGCATGCCATGCTGTTTTACAAATGATAAGAGCTTTTTTTAACCCCCACCCACCCATCGAATATGGCAACCATAATACAGACACAGGCACTCACACACCCATGCACACAGTCAGTCGAGCGCCCAGCGCAATACAACAAACTCAGTATCGATTGTACTTCGTACCTATGTTGGCATGTATAGGTGTGCTAGTGTGTGTGTGTGTGGTTGTATGACCTAAAGTATGTGCGACATGCAGTCGTAAAACTATTTTCGAAAAGAAAAAACACACTCACTCACACACACGTGCAAATACCGACCATCAAAAAAAGGGGTTATTGGTTGGTCGGTGGGGTGTGTGTGAATTGCTTTGGATTGACAAACCGAAAAAAATCAAATGAAACAAAACCGCAGGAGAACAACAGCAAAAAAAATACCAACATTTCATTCATTCGTTCATTATCAACGTTGAAAAGATATTTCGGTATTACGAAAATGAAAACTCCTCAAGGTGTGTGCGTGAATCTACCGAAATGGCAGGGTTGCCAATCAATTTGTTTCGTCCTATCCGCATATTTCTGTCCCAAACGTAGAAACAAAACAATGTCAGACTTTGTGACATTTTTATACAAAATTCTATTCAAAAATAATCACATTCATATGGCGAGTCATATGCCGATTATGGGAAAATAAAGAAAAAATGCGAAAATCAAAAATTGCGTAATGTGACGCTTGTTGTGGGAAACTGTTGAAGCACGTCTTCTTAAATTTCCCTTTTAGATTTTCCCATAACATTCGCCACATTGTACAACTTTTAAGATCAATTTGTGAAAAAAAAGTATTTTGAACGGAAAAAAAATTGGATAACGTTGTTTGTTTGCTGGACAAAATAAAAAACTGCAGCAAATTTATATTAGTTGATATCGTTTAAAATTTAATAGTACAACTAAGACAAATTTGCAAAGATTTTTTCATAGAAATAGTTTTTCTAGGCTTCAAAGAGTGGGCGTTTCGTATATAAAATAATTTGATTCTGTACTTTCGTTTGTGAGTAGCTGAAGGAAAATATTATTCAAAAATAAATTTTTGGACGGAATTTAATATTTTTATATTTTCTGATACGAATTTTCTATGAAAATTTAAGGAACATCGAATTTTCTCGAAAAATCAACAAAAAAATATTTTCTATGAAAATTCTAGAAACATCGATTTTTCTATAAAAATTCAAGAAACATGGAATTTTCTATAAAAAATCTAGAAACATGGAATTTTCTATGAAAATTCTGGAAACACTGATTTTTCAATAAAATTCAAGAAATATAAAATTTTCTATGAAAATTCAAGAAACATTGAATTTTCTATGAAAATTCAAGAAACATTGAATTTTCTATGAAAATTTCAGAAACATCGAATTTTTTATGATAATTCAGGAAACATTGAATATTCACTGAAAATTTAAAGAAGATCGAATACTTTTATGAAAATTCAAGAAACATCGAATTTTATATGAAAATTCAAGAAACATCGAATTTTATATGAAAATTCAAGAAACATGGAATTTTCTATAAAAATTCTACAAAGATAGAATTTTCTACGAAAATTCAAGAAACATCGAATTTTTTATGAAAATTCAAGTAATATCGAATTTTCTACGATTCAAGACAAATCGAATATTCTATGAAAATTCAAAAAACATTTATTTTTCTATGAAAGTTCCAGAAACAACGAATTTTCTATGATCATTCAAGAAGCATCGAATTTTCTATGAAAATATAAAAAAAATCGAATTTTATATAAAAATACTAGAAAGATTGAATTTACTATAAAAATCTAGAAATATTTAATTTTCTAAGAAAATTTATGGAACATCGAATTTTCTATGAAAATTCCAGTAACTTTGAATTTATCCATGAAAATTCAAGAAACATTGAATTTTCTATGAAAATTTAAAAACATCGAATTTGCTATGAAAATTCATTAAACGTCGAATTTTCTATGAAAAATCAATAAACATCGAATTGTCTATGAAAATTCATGAAACATCGAATTTTCTATGAAAATTCATTAAACATCGAATTGTCTATGAAAATTCATTAAACATCGAATTGTCTATGAAAATTCAATGAACATCGAATTTTCTATGGAAATTCAATGAACATCGAATTTTCTATGAAAATTCAATGAACATCGAATTTTCTATGAAAATTCAATGAACATCGAATTTTCTATGAAAATTCAATGAACATCGAATTTTCTATGAAAATTCAATGAACATCGAATTTTCTATGAAAATTCAATGAAAATAGAATTTTCTATGAAAACTCAATGAACATCGAATTTTCTATGAAAATTCAATAAACATCGAATTTTCTATGAAAATTCATGAAACATCGAATTTTCTATGAAAATTCATTAAACATCGAATTGTCTATGAAAATTCAGTAAACATTGTCTATGAAAATTCATTAAACATCGAATTTTCTATGAAAATTCATTAAACATCGAATTTTCTATGAAAATTCATTAAACATCGAATTTTCTATGAAAATTCATTAAACATCGAATTTTCTATGAAAATTCTTTAAACATCGAATTGTCTATGAAAATTCATTAAACATATAATTTTCTATGATAATTCAAGAAACAGAATTTACTATGAATATTCAAGAAACAACGAATTTCCTATGAAAATTCAATAAACATCGAATTTTCGATCAAAAAATAAAGAATCATTGAATTTTTTGTGAATATTATACGAAAAATCGACGCGATATCACTCTATTACTCGAGTTTCCTATGAACAACGTTCTCATTATTGTCATGCCGTCGAATAAAGTCAAATTGACTCTCCCCAGATTTGCACCTGGATATCAGTGCATGTCACAAGCAAACACCACTGCATGCGATAGTTCTTCCTTTTCGAATTTTCTACCCCCATTGTTTGGCACTTTCTTGAATGTGAATGTGGATAATCAGCATATTTTCCATCACAATTTATTCCATCGCAACACCAACACCAACAACAGCGAGCGGCAAACGGCAAACAAACAAAAAGTTAATCCATTCACAATTTGATTCAATGAATTTCACATTTTTGCATGCAATGAAAAGTAGTGTTGCCAACATCGCCACTCCCCACCCCCTCCTTTATTCACAATACAATAGCAGAGGCAGTGGCAGCACAATGCCACTGATGATGCCATACGCCAGTTTGTCCGCCCATCCGCTCGTTCGTTCGTCCGTCCGTCTGTGCCACCATCCTGTTGTGTGAAATAGTAACAAACGAAATGTATCTTAAACGAGACTACAACGAGTGGTAAGTACTCGTAGTGAACGTGCAACATAAAATACAATTCCTATTGTATTGTCCTCGTAGTTGTTGTCCTGTTTAATATAAATGCGTGCATTGGGTCTTCCTAGTCCCCCACCTCCATCTCCACCACCTTCAACTACTCCTCCTCTATTTGGCTCTTGCCATGTGTGCCAAGGTGTGTGTTTTTGGGTGGGTGGTTGGACGGGTGTTGGTGCCTTGCGCCTGGTGCCGGTGCCTTTGGTGCTGGCCGATATCAGCCTGTCGTAGTCATCGTCGGTAGGATGTTTGTTTGCAAGATGAATCCTTTTTTGTGTATAAGATTTCTGTTGTTGTTGTTGCTGCTGCTGCTGAACAGATAACAAAATGAAATGTGTACATGCTACGTACAGACACACACATACACAGAAGGTAAACCTGATAAGTAATGGGAGCAAAGAAATATCTGCATACAGAGAATACTCATACTCATACTCACCCCCGCTCCCAACGCAGTCCACAGAGGAATGTTACCACCGCAATGTTCCTTTAGCCTGAATACCCGAGGAGGGCGGGGACATTAAGGATAATAAATTTATACTCGCTCATACACACACACACTTGCACACAAACAACGGGGTTTGTGCAAAACAATGAAAACTATAAAATATATATATTTCCAAAAACGATAAATTTATACGAAATTTATGAACTTTATACAAAGAAAGTCTTGCCGATCGACCACAGCTTTAATGAATCCCCTTTAAAGTGGTAATGGCCACAGCCAACCACCACCAACGCAGCGCGACGCGCCGTCTTCATCACTGCCACTTGGACGATAATAATCCTGTTTTACTTTTCTTTTTGGGTCATCTAATCAATTAAGCTGATTCATAACCAACCATTTTTTATGAGTTTTTAACAACAACGGCAGCGGCAGCAGCAACAACAACCACAACAAAACATTCTAAAGGAATTTAACCTTTGTCGGCAGTTGCCAGCGCCTGAACAGAAGACAATGTGTGTTTTACACACAGAAAAAGAGAAACGCAACGATTCCAAAACTCTGGCACACCTCGTTCAATGGCTTCTCCACCCTGTGTGTGCGAATGCGGGACAGTGGTTCGAAATTCCTGTCTGGAAATAAATTTGCTAAAAATCCAACATAAACTTCCTTGGACATCACGATTTGTATGAAAATTCAAATTCTATAAAAATTAAAAAAAAAGCAATAGCAAAAGTTTTTATATAAAAAATACCAGAAAAATAGAAATCTCTATGAAAATTCAAGAAATATAGAATTTGCAAGGAAAATTCAAGAAAGATCGAATTTTCTATGAAAATTCAAGAATTATAAAATTTTGTATGAAAATTCCAAAAACATAAAATTCAATTCAAAAAATTCAAGACACAAACCTGTCTATTAAAATTTATGAAATGTCGAATTTTCTATGAAATTTCCAGAAACATAGAATTTTCTATGAATATTCAGGTAATATTAAATTTCTTCCAGAAGTATTGAATTTTCAATGAAAATTCCGGTAACATTAAATTTTCTATGAAAATTCAGGAATCATTGAATTTTCTATGAAAATTCAGGAAACATTGAATTTTCTATGAAATTTCAGAAAACATTGAATTTTCTATTTCATATTCAAAAAACATCGAATTTTCTATGAAAATTCCAGAAACATCTAATTGTAAATGAAAATTAAAAAAACATTGATTTTTTATGAAAATTCAAGAAACATTGAATTTTTATGAAAATTCAAAAAACATTGAATTTTTATGAAAATTAAAAAAACATTGACTTTTCTAGGAAAGTTACAGAAACATCAAATTTTCTATGAAACATTGAATTTCTAATAAAATTCCAGAAACATTGAATTTTCTTATAAAAATAAAAAAAATGAATTTTCTTATAAAATTCAGAAAAATATCGTAGAATTTTCAATGGATATTCAAGATATTTTATGAAAAGTTCAGAATTTTCTTTAAAAATTCCATAAACATGGAATTTTCTTTAAAACTTCCATAAACATGGAATTTTCTTTAAAAAGTCCATAAACATAGAATTCCAGAAATAGAATTGTTTATGAATATTCAATGTTGTTCAATTCAGAAACATTGAATTTCCTATGAATATTCCAGAAACATTGAAGTTTCTACGAAAACTTAATTCGTAGAATTTTCTATAAAATTTCCAGAAACATCGAATTTTCTATGAAATTTCCAGAAACATCGAATTTTCTATGAAATTTCCAGAAACATAGAATTTTCTATGAAAATTCCAGAAACATAAATTTCTTAATGAAAACTTCAGAAAAATGGAATTTTCTATGAAAATTCAAGAAACATCGAATTTTCTATGAAAATTTCAGAAACATCGAAATTTCTGTAAAAATTCCAAAAACATGGAAAATTCAGAAAATATAAGTTTTTTTTTAAATTCTATAAAAATTCCAAAAACATCAAATTTTCTGTAAAAATTCCAAAAACATGGAAAATTCAGAAAAAAGAAGTTTTTTAAATTCTATAAAAAAACATACAATTTTCTATGAAAGCTCCAAAAACATGGATTTTTTAGGAAAATTCCAGAAAAATTGTATTTTTATGAAAATTCCACAAAATTTCAATTTTTATGAAAATCCGAAATTTCTCTGTAAATTGTGAAAACGTTGAATTATCTATTTCGAATTCAAGGAACATTAAATTGTCTTTGAAAATTGAAGAAACATCGAATTTTCTATAAAAATTTCAGAAACATCGAATTTTCTATAAAAATCCCAGAAACATTGAATTTTCTATAAAAATCCAGAAACATCGAATTTTCTATAAAAATTTCAGAAACATCGAATTTTCTATAAAAATTTCAGAAACATCGAATTTTCTATAAAAATCCCAGAAACATTGAATTTTCTTTAAAATTTCCAAAAACATCGAATTTTCTATGAAAATTTAAAAACAGAATTTTTTATGAAATTAAAGAACGAACCATCGTATTTTTTATAATATTTCCATCGTATTTTTTTACAAATTTATGAAAATTCCAAAATCATAGAACTTTCTATGAAAATTCAAGAAACATAAAATTTTCTATGAAAATTAAAAAATATTGAATTTTCTACGAAAATTAAAAAACCATCGTACTTTTATAAAATTTTAAGAAACATTGAAATATCTATGAAATATCAAGAAAACTGTAATTTTCTATGAAAATTGCAGAAACGTCTAATTAAAACATTGCATTTTTTTCTATAAAAATTAAGAAACGTCGAATATCAGAAACGCCGTTTTTATGAAACTTCAAGAAACATCGAATTTTCTATGAAAATTCCAGAAACATCGATTTTTCTTTGAAAATTCTGAAACATAGATTTTTTTGAAAATTGCAGAAACTTGGAGTTTTGTAAGAAAATTATGGAAATTAAAGAAACATCGAATTTTCTATGAAAATCCCATAAACATAGAATTTTCTATGAAATTTTCTACGAAAATCACAAATACATCGATTTTTTATGAAAATTCCATAAATATAGAATTTTCTGTGAACTTTTAAAAACATCGAATCTTCTTTGAAAATTTCACAAACCTGGAATTTACTATGAAAATTCCAAAAGCATCGAATTTTTGATGAAAATTCCAGAAACATCAAAATTTATATTTCAAATGCAAGAAATCACGAAAATTCAAGAATCATTGAATCATTTTGTATAAAATTTCCAAAAACATCGAATTTTCCCTGAAAACTTAAGATATTCGAATTCTTTATGAAAATTGACATAGAATTTTCTGTTAAAATTCTGTGATGAAACATCGAATTTTCTATTTCAAATTCCAGAAACATAGAATTCTCTATGCAAATTCCTGAAACATTGAATTATCTTTGAATTTTATTTTAAAATTTTTATGCCAGTTCATCATACATGTAATTTTATATTACATCTTGTCTAACGTTGAATTTTCTATGAAAATTTATTTTAAAAATGCAACCACTGTGTTTTGGGGTTCGTGCACCACCCATCCATTCATTCGTTCAGTCGTTCGTTTGTTCGTTCATTCATTCATTCATTTATTCATCATGATTACGATTTTGACTGACGGTGGTGGTACATTCTCTATTTGCAATCTCTCTTTACTTATCGCACTATGCCTGATTGATGGCCATAGATAAAACAGTTTGCCAGTGCCAGTCGCTCGTTTCGTTTATATTCTACAAAATAGAACACAATACACTCGCACTCTTGTCGGTGGGGGGAGAGGGGGTGTGGGAAGGAGAGTCGAGTCAGTCGGGTTGTGGCGGTCGGTCGGTATCTAGTAGTTGAGTGTGTAAAAATATCCTAAATGCTGACTGACTGTATATACTTTGGAGCGTTGGTAGCCGACGCAGCAAGGACGTAGTTAGAATTGTATTTGCAACACAAACGGCAATATAAGGGAAAGGATATTTAAATGTCAGTAGGGAACTGATCGAAAATGTTTTTTTTTCATTGAAGAACGACCAAGGACAACTATCAACTTTTGCAAAAAATTTCCATTTTCAAAATTCACTTGTTCATCCAAATTTGGGCTGTTGGGAAAAATGATAATTTTTTATATTTTATACATGGCGTATTACACGCAAAGAAAAAAACATTTGGTGGTTGTTTATCGCAAACATAGTTTGCAGAAACATAGAAATTTTTTATAAAAATTCCAGAAATATAGAATTTTTTTATGAAAATTCCAGAAGCATTGAATTTTCTTTAAAAATTCGATAATCATATATAAATTTTCTTTGAAAATTCAGGAAACATCATTTATAAATTCAATTTCAGAAAAATAGAATTTTCTATGAAAATTCAAGAAACACCATTTTATATTTCAATTTCAAAATCATTCTATGAAAGTTCCAGAAATATAGAATTTTGTTGAAAAAATCCCAGAAATATTCAAGAAACATTGCATTTTCTATGAATATTCCAAATACATCGAATATTCTATCAACATTCCAGAAACACTGAATTTTCTACGAAATCTTAATTCGTCGAATTTTCTACAAATATTTAAGAAACTTCGATTTTTCTAAGAAACTTAATTGAATTTCAAGAAACATTGAACTTTCTATAAAAATTCCAGAAATATTGAATTTTCTTAGAAAATTCCAGAAACTTCGAATTTTCTATGAAAATTCCAAAAACATCGTATAACCCATGAAAATTCTAAAAGTATCGAATTTTCTAAGAAAATTTAAGAAACGTAGAATTTTCTAAGAAAATTCAAGAAACATAGAATTTTCTAAGAAAATTCAAGAAACATAGAATTTTCTATGAAAATTCAAGAAACAGAATTTTCTATGAAAATTCAAGAAACATACAATTTTCTATGAAAATTCAAAAAACATAGAATTTTCTATGAAAATTCAAGAAACATCGAATTTTCTATGAAAATTCAAGAAACATCGAATTTTCTATGAAAATTCAAGAAACATCGAATTTTCTATGAAAATTCAAGAAACATCGAATTTTCTATGAAAATTCAAGAAACAGAATTTTCTATGAAAATTCAAGAAACAGAATTTTCTATGAAAATTCAAGAAACATAGAATTTTCTGTGAAAATTCAAGAAACATAGAATTTTCTGTGAAAATTCAAGAAACATAGAATTTTCTGTGAAAATTCAAGAAACATAGAATTTTCTGTGAAAATTCAAGAAACATAGAATTTTCTGTGAAAATTCAAGAAACATAGAATTTTCTGTGAAAATTCAAGAAACATAGAATTTTCTGTGAAAATTCAAGAAACATCGAATTTTCTATGAAAATGCAAGAAACATCGAATTTTCTATGAAAATTCAAGAAAAATCGCATTTTCTATAAAATTTCAAGAAACATCGAATTTTTTATGAAAAATCAAGAAACATCGAATTTTCCATGAAAATGCAAGAAACATCGAATTTTCTATGAAAAATCAAGAAACATCGAATTTTCTATGAAAAATCAAGAAACATCGAATTTTCTATGGCAATTCAAGAAACGTCGTTGGGAACAATGTTCGATTTTTATATTTTATACATAGGGTATTACACGCAAAGAAAATAGTTTGGAGCTCGTTTATCCCAAACATAGTGTATGTGTCTCAAACGATATACTTTTACCATAACAGTTGAAACATTTCCCAAAAATTAAAACGTTTATCCTAAGCGTAGTTTCTATTGTTGGGCACGAACGTTCTTTTTGGTCAAAAATTTGCATGATTTATGTTTATGGCAAACGAAAAACGTTTAAGAATGCCTATTGTATTTAAATATGATTGTAAATAAATTAAATTCTATAAAATATAGATGCAAAATAATATATAGATAATCCAGGACAATATCCCAGTTGAAATCAAACATTATTGAAAATTTTAAAGATAGTTGAGAGAACAAGGAGTCATTGTGTGAGAACAAGGAGTCTTTGTGTGAGAACAAGGAGTCTTTGTGTGAGAACAAGGAGTCATTGTGAGAGTGTGTTTTTGTTTGTGGCAGTGTTGCCGTTGAGAATTTTCAAATAGTGGCCCAAAAGGTATCATATTCAAGAAAAAGTGTCAAAAAAGGTATATATATTTTTTAAAAAGTATCAATCGTTCTTTTAGTTAAAACATAGCTTGTAATAAGGTACAGAAGTAAAGTAACAGTAATCCATAGTAAAAAAATTTTATTCATATAAAGTAACCCAAAACAAAATAAATAATTTATAAGCAATTCAATAGAATAATCAGTAAAATGTTTGGTTTATTTACACATGAAGATTTATTGTACAAGATAGAATCTTATTCTACTTCTGTGAAGACTTCTTAGAGAAAAATATTGCTTCATTTAGTTGATATAAGAGTTAATAAACTGATAAGGCCTTTTTTATAAAAAAATACTTGTATTTTCAAATTTTCGTATTAATCGACTTTAAAATTGTAAAATAAATGTTCATGTGTAAACAACCCTATTATACCTACAAAACAACAGTAAAAGAAAATGTTTGTACGAAGTATATACTTGAGTTTTTTCTGTCACTTGTCAATTAGTTCTGAGCTAGGTATCCATTCTTCTAGGTCAGTATCTATAAAATTAAGAGCTGACAGCCTCTCATCACAGGTCTGAACCTATTGGTCAATTTATTTTTCATTAAGGATAGCTTTGAAAATTGCAAAAGATATGCAATTTAGCATCAAAATAAATAAGTGGCAAAAAATGGCAAGACCCAAAAAAAGTGTAATTTTGTTAATTTAGTATCACCAACGGCAACGCTGGTTTGTAATCATTGCTCTGTTTAGTTTCTTCAATACAAATCATATGGGTAAGAAATTGTTTTCTTTGCTCGTCGATATGGTCTCGCAAACTTGGGCAATATTAAGCTAGATACCTACATTCGTTAACATAGGATAGCCTCACTTAAACTTTATGGAAAATTCATGGATGAAGGACAAAATAATAGTTTGCAAGAAACGTTTCACGGGGTTCGTGATAAGCATACAGTCGAAAACGTTTATAGCGTCAGTCAAAGGACCGACGAGATCGGTCGTTATTGTCGTTAAAAGCGACACTATTCTATATACAATATGACATTGTCGGGATCTGGAACCATCGTCGTTATAACCATCATGATTTTATAATTGATTTCTACTGTATATAGTTTGCGGTAAACACACTAAAAGTTTGTCGTAAACGTTTCATGGGTTTGGAATAAGTATAATTCGTTTGCGACAAACAAATTCCACAAATTTTGAGTAACGAGTTTTTTCTTTGCATGTATAGGGTGGGCCATTTAAAACTTTAAATTAGCATCAAATTTTTTCAAATTTCTGATTTTATCGGAAATTTCCTTGTTGCTTCATCAGTTCTTATCCTGGATTTTTGGGTACTTATATCTGTCTGAGAAAACGGATTTATAATAACACTCCTATCGATATCGTAATCCTTTCGATCCTTTCACACAGCCACAGCCCTGCTCCAATCCTGTGTCCTGGTGGCAGCTTTGTTCTCGCTTTCGTTTAACTCACTCACAGAGCGCCGGCAACGGCGGTGATGGTCGTCGTGGCTGCATGAATATCGCATCCGTGTTAGTTGTGGCACTGCGCGCCGGTAGTAGTGGGGCAAGGAGTGTCGTCGTCGTCAACGTCATCGTCATCGTCAGAATAGCGGTATTGGTTGGGGGTTTAGGGGCTTTTCACTTTTGCGAATTGTCGCATTCTCTGTTGATTTCGTTTCGTTTGGTTTGGCTTTTTTGTTGCTGTTGTTTCTCGTTCGTTTGCTGGTTCGTTCGCTCGTTCATACAACATTTACTTTTACCATTGTTTGGTCCCATTAGCGCGCGAATATTATCAGAAAGGCTGTCGTGTTGATTTCATTCCCTTTTTTCCTATTCCGTATTGTTGTTGCCGCTGATTTCCAGCTTTGTTGGCGCTCGGTGTGCGAGTATGCGATTGTGTGTGGGTGGGTGTAGCGTGTTGCTCTGAGTGCGTCCGTCGTCCATGTTTTGGGTGGGTAGACGGAGCGAGCAGTGCGCTGAGTGTGGAGTCGGTGATAAGAATATGAAAAACATATAAAAATATATCAAAAGTAAGCAAATACTGAGGAATGTCCTTTTTTGCTTCAGCGTCAGCGACGTCGTCGTCGTTTATTTCCGATTGCGAATTGTCGTTGTAGTGGTCGTGGTGGCAGTGGTGGTGGCTTTGTCGGTGGTTAAACTAAAGGGGTTTATTGTTGTTTCATAAAAAAATGCTGTTGTTATTTTATTGTCGCTTAATGTTAAGGTATGTTGTTGCTGTTGGTGGTATTGGGGAAGTACATACCATTTCGTATTTATTGGTCGCATTGACCGGGATCATATCTCAAACACACACTCTCGTGGGTTAAACTGAAATAAAAACTCAAATTGAAAAAAAAAGTGTAAAACTTAGCAGTTGTGATCAACGAAATAGCAAATAATTCTTGTGAAAAACATTTCCATTTTATTTCCGACAAGAAAACTTGTCGAATGACAAATTTTCTCTGAAAACTTGTTGAATGACAAATTTTCTCTGAAAACTTGTCGAATGACAAGTTTTCTCTGAAAACTTGTCCAACAAGGAATTTTCTTAGAAAACTCGTCGAACATCGAATTTTCTTAGAAAACTCGTCTAACATCGAATTTTCTTAGAAAACTTGTCGATCATCGAATTTTCTTAGAAAACTCGTCGAACATCGAATTTTTTAGAAAACTCGTCGAACATCGAATTTTGTAAGAAAACTCGTCGAATTTTCTAGGGAAACTCGTCGAAACACCAATATTCTAGGAAACTAGTCGAGAAACACATTTTCTTAGAAAATTCGTCGAACATCGAAGTTTCTTAGAAAACTCGTCGAACATCGAATTTTCTTAGAAAACTCGTCGAACAACGAATTTTTTAGAAAAATCGTCGAACATCGAATTTTGTAAGAAAACTCGTCGAATTTTCTAGGGAAACTCGTCGAAAAACGAATTTCTAGGAAACTCGTCGAGAAACAAATGTTCTAGGAAAACTCGTCGAACAACGAATTGCATTCGAAAAATTGTCCTTTGAAAACTTGGCACTGCCCTTTTATTGCACCCAAGTGTCTCCACATATTGTGCTGGGCACAATCGTCTCGTTGCCGCCGAGTTCGTGTGTGTTTTTTGTCACTCATTTATCATAGGAATGCATAAAATGTGATAAGAATTTATGGTATTTTTGTCATTGTGAAAATTTCCACACAAACTCAAACGCAAAAAAATAAGGAAACATTTTTCTTCATTCTCTTTTGTGCTAAAGTTTACAGCAAAAGCAACAGCAGCAGTCGTCGTCGCAGCATCAGCATCAGCTGTGCTGTGTTGTTGTGTATGAATGGTAGCTGATGATAACGTGTTGCAACCTTTTTGTGTCTGCATGTGTGTGTGAGTGTTTTGATTCTTTTCGACGAGTATTATGATGTGACACAGTGGGTGGTCGGTCGGTCGGTTGGTCGGGGCTGAATGGCTTTCCCATCTCAATCATTGAATGTGTTGTTTTATACCAGTCGCATATGTACGATAGGAGCATAAGAACATAATCCTTGACTCATTATTTTGTATTTGTATTTTGGATTATGGGTTGCTGGATTTTTTTCCCAAGATTGCCACCAACTTCTTCTGCTAACCCACCGAGGGCGAGTCCGCCCAATAACAATAACAGTTTAAACCAATTTGTAAATTGGCCCAAAATGAAAAAAAACGCACACACAATTGTTGTCATTGACATTAAACTAATTTTGTTTGTTTTTATTTCGTTGTGTGATGCTGTGTGTGTTGGGTTGTCACTCCCTTCTTCTCACATGGACGTGAGTAGCTGTTCGGATTAGGTCACTTTTGTGTGTGGAAGTGTTTCTGTGCCATGGGTGTGTTAGCAAATGATGCTATTTAAGTGATAAAAATCATCCATTTGAGTCATATCAACGGTCACTGGACATAATGTAGTGGTCGGTCAATTCGGAGAATAGTCAACATTTCTTTTTTTAAGACCGAACCATTTAAAGGGGGAATCAGTTTTGTGGACTGTTTGTTGCTTCACACAAACCATGTCGAATTATATTAATTATTTTTTTTTTTTTCAGAAAAACATAAGCCTTTTTGGTATATCGTCTAACTCTAAAACATTCATAGAATGATCTTTTGGCCACATCTACAACATATGGATGAAGGATGAGTTCAACTGGCATAAAACTAAGTTTTATATCAACCATATGCAAAACATAGTGAAATGTAGACATCCAACTAACTGCAGCTACACTTGACTTGTGCTGAAACAGATTTAGAGAAAGATTTTTTGATTATTTGTAATTTAGCTACGTTCCACACCCAAGACACAAGTCAGTGGTATATTTGGACTTAACCAAAAATTGAGTTAAAAATCAATAACAATGAGAGGAATACGCAATTATTTTTGTAACAATTTAGAAAACTTGTCGAACAACAAATTCTCTTAGAAAATTTGTCGAACAACGAATTTTCTTAGAAAACTTGTCGAACAACAAACTTTCCTTAGATAACTTGTCGAATAACAAATTTTCCTTAGAAAACTTGTCGAACAACAAATTTTCCTTAGAAAACTTGTCGAACAACAAATTTTCCTTAGAAAACTTGTCGAACAACACATTTTCCTTAGAAAACTTGTCGAACAACAAATTTTCTTAGAAAACTTGTCGAACAACAAATTTTCCTTAGAAAACATGTCGAATAACAAATTTTCTTAGAAAACTTGTCGAACAACAATTTTTCTTAGAAAACTTGTCGAACAACAAATTTTCTTAGAACACTTGTCGAACAACAAATTTTCTTAGAAAACTTGTCGAACAACAAATTTTCTTAGAAAACTTGTCGAACAACAAATTTTCTTAGAAAACTTGTCGAACAACAAATTTTCTTAGAAAACTTGTCGAACAACAAATTTTCTTAGAAAACTTGTCGAACAACAAATTTTCTTAGAAATCTTGTCGAACAACAAATTTTCTTAGAAAACTTGTCGAACAACAAATTTTCTTAGAAAACTTGTCGAACAACAAATTTTCTTGGAAAAGTCGTCTAACAACGAATTTTCTTAGAAAAGTCGTCTTACAACGAATTTTCTAACAAAACTCGTCGAACAACGAATTTTCTAAGAAAACTTGTCGAACAAAGAATTTTCTAAAAAAACTCGTCGAACAAAGAATTTTCTAAAAAAAACTCGTCGAACAAAGAATTTTCTAAGAAAACTCGTCGAACAAAGAATCTTCTAAGAAATCTCGTCGAATAATGCATTTTTTATTAAAAATCGTCGAATAACGAATTTTCTATAAAAAAATCGTCGAACAACGAATTTTCTATAAAAAATCGTCGAACAACGAATTTTCTATAAAAAAATCGATGAACAACGAATTTTCTATAAAAAATCATCAAACAACGAATTTTCTATAAAAAAATCGACGAACAACGAATTTTCTATAAAAAATCGATGAACAACGAATTTTCTATAAAAAATCGATGAACAACGAATTTTCTATAAAAAATCGATGAACAACGAATTTTCTATAAAAAATCGATGAACAACGAATTTTCTATAAAAAATCGATGAACAACGAATTTTCTATAAAAAATCGATGAACAACGAATTTTCTATAAAAAATCGATGAACAACGAATTTTCTATAAAAAATCGTTGAACAACGAATTTTCTATAAAAACTCATCGACCAACGAATTTTCTATGAAAACTCGTCGAACAACGTATTTTCTAAAAAAACTCGTCGAACAGCGTATTTTCTAAAAAAAACTCGTCGAACAACGTATTTTCTAAAAAAAATCGTCGAACAACGTATTTTCTAAAAAAACTCGTCGAACGACGTATTTTCTAACAAAACTCGTCGACCAACGTATTTTCTATGAAAACTCGTCGAACCACGATCAATTTTATTTTCTGAAAGACTATCTACTCCTCATCAGAAGCCTCCACAGAATATTTGAATTTATTTTTCTTCATATGCACCACTGTCATTGGTATTCGTGCTACTGCAATCTCTTGGCACACACTGTATTAGCATTTAATTCAAAAGGAATGTCTTACAGAAATCCACTACAAAACCTTGAAGGAGATACATTTCATAGTCTTTTCAAACTCATTCAACTCTTTTGAATTAAGAAAAAGTGGGTGTATCCGTGTTTTAAAATGAGAAACGCTTCTGTATGCTTGTAAACAACAGCAACAGCAACAACGACAACAACACAACCGGCAAACAAATGCTTAGTGCACGTGTAGAGCATAGAGACCTTTTAAAACAATCACACGAACACACACTCACACACAGATAGCACAGATATCAAGAGGGATATGAGAATTTATACATTGTATATAGTTTCCGACTGATCAACGCTGATAAGCAGCAAATGAAAAATTTAATACTTTTTCATGATGAAGCACCAATGATGATGATGATGAAGATGATGATGATGGCTATGATGTTGATGATTTGAAACTGCGATAAAATTCAAATGTTTATTGTTTGGCTTCGAATGCAAACTGAACGAATGGAAAAACAAAAACGAAGAAAAATTAACTGCAACTAAAATTTGAATTAGCAACCACCGAAAAGAAATGAAAATTAACAATCATTCCAATGCAGAGGGGCCGAAGGCAAACCAGATATGCAAAGCAAATACCATCACACATAATCATCATAATCAGCAGGAATATCATGATGATGATGATGATGATCACCATCATCATTATTTCACTGAAAGCAATTGTGGCAATATTCATTGTTACAACTTCAATGGTTCAAAGAATACATGTAGCACAGTGTTTCAAAATGAAACAGAAATAAGTTTGCAAACATGACAAGGTTCGCCGACCCCACTGAAATTTTCGATAATTTTCGAAGTTCATTTTAATTTTTTAATGTCCTTTTTGAAAGGACTTTTTTTGATTTTCTCAAAAAAGCCTCAAATTGACCCATAAAGAGAGAAGCTGGAGGGTTAAAATCTTCCACAAAAATGATCCTCATACGATTCCACAATATAGTTCTGACAATAAGAATTCTCTCAGACATTATCTTACAACAGTTTTTTTCGCTTAGTATAATGCTTCCTTCGACCAAAAAATTAAAACTTTGACCCACTGTAAAAAGAAACTCAGGCCAGCTGGACTATATGTTTATTCTACAAAAATAATCTACTCTGCTCTTTCGGAATTATAGGGTCGCTATTTTGCTCCAAAAATGCTGCTGGGCAGTGTTATTTGAATTTACTCAAATCAAGTAATATTTACTCAAAATGAGTTTTAGTTACTCATCGACGCTACAAATGTACTGAAATTATGTGAATTTTTTGGAATGGGTCACCTTGTCATTTTCCAATAAATTGACAGTCTATAAGGTCTTGAGTCGGAACAATGTCCCATTTCAATTCAGTTAATTGTATTCCAAACTATTTCAAATGCAAATTCTATTTGTGTCCAAATAACACTGTGCGACATCGATGACGCCGCTGACGACTTCGCCATCACCATCAGGGGCAGCGGCAGCAACATCATCATCAACAGCACACAATGTGCCAGCCTTCTGCCATAACCCCGGCCGGCATTAACCAGCGGCTGTGGCAGCGTTAAGCAACAGCATTTTAAGCGCGTCTACAGATTGTTTATATTGATAAGATCCTGATTTTGATAAGGAATTATATATATATATACACACATACATTCGTACAGATGTATTTTGTTTATTAAACTCCAGCCATGCTTTGTGTCTACTCACTCGTACATACATGGATCTCTAAAAATGTTCGTTTGTAAAGAGTGATTTTTTTGAGGTTAGGATTTTCATGCATTAGTATTTGACAGATCACGTGGGATTTCAGACATGGTGTCAAAGAGAAAGATGCTCAGTATGCTTTGACATTTCATCATGAATCGTCTTACAAACGAACAACGCTTGCAAATTATTGAATTTTATTATCAAAATGCGTGCTCTGTTAAGAAAGTTCATTGCGCGCTTCCATTTTATGGTCAGTTTAATCGACCCACTGAAGCGGCTATTCGGGCTATTGTGACTAAATTTCGCACCAAATTTACATTGTTGGACATTAAACCACCAACACGCTTACGTAGAGTGCGAACTGAAGAAAATATCGCAGCTGTATCGGCCAGTGTTAATGATGACCACCAATTTTCGATTCGTCGCCGTTCGCACCAATTGGGTCTCTGTTACTCAAAAACGTGGAAATGCCAAAATTGGACTAAGCGGATGGACCACCTAAGACGCAGCCGCGGTCAACATTTAAATTAAATTATCTTCAAAAAGTAAATGTCATGGACCAATCTAACGTTTCAAATAAAGAACCGATGAGATTTTGCAAATTTTATGCGTTTTTTTTAAAAAAAAAGTTATCAAGCTCTTAAAAAATCACCCTTTATTTTGCTTTTTTTTGGTTTTTATAGGGTTTCGTTTTTCGTGTGTTTTTTTTTGGGGTTTCGTTTTAAATGTTATAAATGCAGTTGTGCTCAGTTTCAGTTTGAGTTTCTTCTTTATTCATAGTTGATATTATTTTGTATAGATTTCGATTGTGATAGCACCTCTGTATTTTTTTTGTTTGGTGGCTGCTTAACCAAACCAACAACACACCAAAAAATTGAAACCGAAAAACACCAGCCAGCTCAACTCAGTTCACCCCGTATGTTAATCAGCGGTCTGTCTGTTAAATAACGAAAACGAAATGTTAAAATTACCACATTCATTTATCATTTAAATAAATCGAAATAATTCATTGATTCGTTCGAAAAAAAACTTAAAATTGAAAGCCAGCGAACAGATGCAAAAAATAACATCAGGCGAAAATGATTGAAGAGTCAATCAAGTTTGAATTGACTGAATTAAATTGCAACGTATCACTATGAATGAGCAAGCATTCGGTTTTACTGGGTCAAGTTTGATTTTGTTGAAAATTACACATGAACTACTAACTGAGCTGAATATTCTCGTTCTTTGACGAAGCAATGAAATTGGCAAGAGTATCACATACAGGGATCCACTAGCTGATTAAATATTTGGAGAGAGGACCTCAAAATAAGAAAAAAATGGTGGGGATGTTATAGATATAGCGAGTAGTTAACGAGTTATCGGGCGATAAAAAAAATAAATAAATAAATCCAAAAAAATATATTTTTTGTGAAAATTAAAAAAATGGAAAAATTAAATGGATAACTATCTTAGTTATCGAAAATTAAAAAATCGATTTTTGTAGTTATTTATTATATTTAGCTCATTTGCATGAAAAAAGCGAGTCATCGAAACTTAAAATATCAGAAAAACTGACGTCTATCGTTTAGTTAGCGAGTTATCGAACGTTAAAGTTTGGAAAAATAATAAATGATATTTTTTGTTAAAATCAAAAAATAAAATAAAAATTTTCGATAAAAATCGATTTAAATATTTATAAAATCAAAAAAAAATGATTTTTTGTGAAAATGGAAAATAAAAAATGGGATTTTTTGTGAAAATGAAAAAATAAAATAAAACTTTTCGATAACAATCATAGTTATCGAAATCAAAAATCGATTTAAAGTTTTAAAAAAATAAAAAAAAAAAATTTTTGTAAAAGTGAATAAATGGAAAATAAAATAAAACTTTTCGATAACAATCATAGTTATCGAAATCAAAAATCGATTTAAAGTTTTAAAAAAATAAAAAAAAAAAATTTTTTAAAAGTGAATAAATGGAAAAATAAAATTAAACTTTTCGATAACTATTTCAGTTATCGAAACACCGAAATCAAAAATCTGTTGATTTTTATTATTTTAGCACATTGGAATGAAAAAATCTTTGATAACTTTCGAGTTATATAAACTTAAATATCGGAAAAAAACTGGCTTATATCGCTTAGTTAACGAGTTATCGGACTTTAAAGTTTGGAAATATTAAAAAATTGAATTTTTTGTGAAAATTAAAAAATGGAAAAGCAAAATAAAACTTTTCGATAACTATCTTAGTTATCGAAATCGAATATTGAAAAATCGATTTTTGTAATTTTTTATTATTTTTAGCTAGTTTGAATGAAAAAGCGAAGAAAAAACTTTCGATAACGTTCGAGTTATCGAAACCTAAAATATCGAGCAAAAAATAAAGTAAAATTTTTCGATAACTAGCGTAGTTGTATTGTACAAAGTTTCAGAACTTCGAAGAAATTTGAAATGAATAGCCCAAAAGCACATTCAGTATTCAACCAGAGTAACTTACATTTCTGCATTCTATATTGAAGGCGACAAATTGTGGAAAGCGATTGAAAATGGCCGAGTCAGAGAGGCATCGTCGTCCACTTTTACAAATAATAATAATTTTTTTATTGTATTACTTTGCAATTTCTAAGTTTGCTTTAAATAAAATTATGCATAATTTGTATCTTATTTCCACAATCGACAGAAGTTATCGATTACTCAGGCAGTTATTAATAACTAAAAGAGTTATGAACTTTTCTCGATTTTTTTCTTTCTATTTTTTTTTCTTCAAATTTTCGATTTTAAACTTATGGGAAAGATAAAAACTTAACGTCGCGATCAATTTTTTCTCATTTTGAGGTCATCTATCCAAAAATACATTCACATTTTGGGGTCTCGGGAGAGTATGACATGTCTCTACATGAAATTTTAGGTATTTTCCAGTTTAGGGTCATAACAATAGAATTCCAAGAATCGCCAGCTGAGTCGATTTAACGATGTCTGTCTGTCCGTCTGTCCGTCCGTCCTCTGCTGTCCAGCTAAGCTTGTTCGCACTCTACAGGTCGCAATTGTTGTCCGATTGTCATGAAACTTGGCAGAAGTTATTTTTTCTGGCCAAGGTATTGAATTTGGAGGAAATCGGTTCAGATTTAGATATAGCCCCCATACAAATGTCGGTCCCGATTTGACATTTTCCGCTCTAGAAACCACATATTGTACCCGATTTTCTTTAAATTTGGTACAACATCTTATAATCCAACTAGAAACACCTATGCAGAAATTGGGAAAGATCGGTTCAGATTTAGATATAGCCCCCATACAAATGTCGCTCCCTATTTCACTTTTTCCGCTTTAGAAACCGCATATTGTACCCGATTTGCTTTTAATTTGGTACAACATCTAATAATCCAACTAGAAACACCTATGCAGAAATTGGGAAAGATCGGTTCAGATTTAAATATAGCCCCCATACAAATGTCGCTCCCTATTTCACTTTTTCCGCTTTAGAAACCAAATATTGTACCTGATTTTCTTTAAAATTGGCACAACATTTTATAATCGAACTTAAAACACCCAGGGTGAAAGTGGGTAAGATCGGTTCAGATTTAGATATAGCCCTCATACAAATGTTACTCACGAATGTTTATCCGATTTGGGCAAAACTTTACATATTATATTTTACCAATAAACATAAATGGTGAAAGCGGGTCACATCGTTCCAGCTTTCAATATAACCTCATACAAATGTCCTTTCCGATTTAACATTTTTTGTCAAACACATTCATTTACAGGTTGCAAAAAACTTTCCCGATTTCACTTTTTGATTTGTAATTTTTTGATAGAAAGTCCGTCCATCTTTAACTTTTCCTTACTTGTTTGGGAGATGCCCATATGTCCATACTTTGGTATAACCCCATTCTGATCTATTACAGCTCCAGAAACTACATCTTACATCGGATCTTCATCAAATTTTGCAGATCATTATATGTTTCTACTTCGAATACCTACCGTGAATGAGAAATATATAGGCCCATGTTTTGGACCAGGCCCAAAATGTTGTTATAGGCCCCCTTTTGGAATGTCGGTCCGATTCATCCTATTACTACTGTATAATTTGTATTTGTCTGTCGGATAATTGGATCAATTACCATATTATTAACCATATACGTTAAATATGACTATTGATGAATTTATAGTAACTGTATAATGTATATGAACTACAAAAATTGCTCCCATGAAATACCTGGGTTTAGTAATCAAAGCGAGGTACATACGCAGGGAGTGGTGTAGGGTATTATATAGTCGGCCCCGCCCGACTTTAGCCTTTCCTTACTTGTTTTTTTTTTTTTTTAATTTTATATATTTAATTTTTAAAGATAAATATTTGAACTTTGCCAATTTTCATGGTAAAAACATCATAAAATTCGGTAAATTTGTTCAAAAGAATTTATCAAAATAAAACAAAACATTCTAAAATTTTTTTCTAAAATTAAATTTGTAATCGTTAGTCAAGTATGATTTTTTCTTTACTTAGTTACTTTAAAGCTACTTTAAGTATTTCCTACAATACATTTTCCCACTACCAGACAGAACATTAAATTATGAGGCTATTTGTATTTTATACGAGAGGAGTATGCGAGAAGTATTAACAAAATTCTAGATACTTATTTTCTATATTAAGCCAAGGATACATATGTTCTCTGAGAGTGAGGGTATCTATAAGGCGGTTTAGCCGACTGGAACTTACTTACTTGTTTTTTAATAGCTGACATCCCAACTAAGAAATAAATAAAATCTATAAATAAATAGAGAACGAATGACAATTCTAGTAGAAGTAATATAATTAAAAAAAAAAAGTATCTTTATGAGAATACGACGAATGAAGCCACAATTCTATGATAATTGCCGAGGCTGCGACAACAAAATTATTTTTATGGGGCTTTTCAAGTTAATAATGAAAACTTTGAGTTTTCAGTTGTTTTCACGTATGACTAAATAAATTTAAACAAAAAATTGTAAATAAAGTGACACGATTTTTTGAAAATTCCTCTCTTCTTACAATTTCATAATCTATAACTATAGTCCTATATATGTATCTCTAGGATTATGTAGACCAATTAATATCGTTTCTTTCGATTTTTACAATACAATTCAATAACACAGTGCATCAACAAAATTTCAGAAGGGTCAGGTTTAATATAATCTGGTATATTTCGGCTTTCTGGCATATTTTGTTATCGGTTTTCTTTATAAACAATCAATATTTTTAAGAGACGTATAACCGAAGTGAGATCTGAGTTATATTTCCAAAATGAGAGTACAATGAAAATATCCTCCGAAGGAATGGTGATGAATGTTAGTAAATCTCCAATTGACTACTATTTTCTTCGGAAGAAATATCCTGCCATTTCAATAAAATATATTGACATTAAAATATTTCATTTTTAACTAATTTGTATTCTCTCTTTTTTCAGGTATGTTAATAATATCATCAAGATTATGAATTTGAAAAATTCTTAACAAGGTAAATTTAATCAAAATACAGTGCAAAACAAACAAGTCTCGTATCTCCAAGATATGGTTTCACGAACAATTGATTTTTAAACTGAGTAAATTTTACTTAATTTTTTATATACTAAATTCAAATAAAAAATATACTTAAAATGAGTGAAGTCTACTGTATGCCAAACAAAATCAATTTTCTTAATTTAAGTCCATATTTCGTTGGTTTTTGTTTTTGGAAGAGTAAATCACATTATGAATATGATGGTGGCTAAGCTTTTTTCCAAATTCTCCCAACTTCATGGTCTCCAACTTTCAAAAAAATGATTTTGTGGAAAGAGATTAAACAAAAGTGATGAATTTGACTGAGAAACTAAAGCTTACTTTGAAGGACCTGAGAAACTGAACTGAAAAGATGACCTAATTAAGAAAGCAATGTTCTGGGCTAAGTGTATCGAGCGAGAAGGAGACTATAGGAGACTATTTTTGGAGGGAATGTGTTTCATCTTCAGAACTGCCCTCGTATACTAACACTAAAGCCACAAATAGCCACACCAAGAATTATTCTATAAACTTTTTACATTGCCTAATCCTGT
The DNA here is from genome assembly GCA_947397865.1 of Polietes domitor. Lineage (NCBI taxonomy): Eukaryota > Metazoa > Arthropoda > Insecta > Diptera > Muscidae > Polietes > Polietes domitor. The sequence goes on along the minus strand of OX377619.1, from coordinate 22,074,350 downwards.
GGAGAGCCGTTAATCAACTTTCCATTATCCAAATTTCGATATCGATCACACGAAAAACAATTTCTTAATTACCAATACTCTCCACTCATTTAATAGCAGTTTAAATTCATAAAAACTTCGAGTGTCTAGCCCGATCTAATGACTACACTTAGCACTGGCACCCAATCCATTTTCCAATTTACCAACCAAGCAACCAAACATCATCTACCATCAACGACGGTCATAAAAATCAAACGAAATTTAAATGTTCTCAAAACTGGCGACGCTCAAGACTTGAGCGAGACGAGCTCGAGCAAGGAAGGAATAGTGCTTAGACAAGCAGGCGATTTATCGCTCGCATCACATATTCACGGTGTCTCTTACGCCAATTAGTAACGACAATAAAACAATGAAAATAAACCATTAACGAAAAAAAAGGAGAAGCAACTCAGGCACCGATGCGAGTAACAAGAACGAACGAGCGAACGAACGAAAGACAGACAATCACACCTACTCCTCGTAGGAGTAGGTACGAACGGAAGACGGCGCGCGGAGCGCCTATAAAATAAAGTGCGAGTTAAAGTGTTTTTTATTGATTTATAAATAGAGATAAAGAGATGGGTGGGATGCGAGGGCGAACGACGAAAATCAGATGAATGGAAGCGATAATAAAAAAGATCGTAAAAACAAATCATGCAGGTGGAATGATTGTGGTAAGAAAAGGAATGTGGTATAGGATTTCATAGATTTTGAATGAACTACTGATGCGAACTTATAGTCAAGACTTGGAGATATCTAAGCCACGATATATTATAACAATCCCGTAAAGAAAGAATTTTATTTTGTTTCTTTCAGAACACCCAAAAGAAGCGTATTTATCTCTCGATTAAGGGGAAATAAATAAAACAATCTTTAAATTTCGGTTACGTCAAAATTTCCAAAAAGTCCCAAATTTGGTGTCAAATTGCCAACATAACAAATCGCCCGAAAATAAATTAAAAATCAGCCAAAACAAAAAAATCCCATTTTTAGTATGGTTCTTTGGGTCATTTTCTATAATTTTTAGACGATTAGTCGCGCACCCGTCAAAATTAATTTAAACAAGTAATAACAGCGTTGAATCATATAAACCCTCATCCACGGAACACAATCCTAACGTAAACTAAAAATTAAAAAAATAAAATAATAATAATAAGGGAACCAAATCCGCAGTATAATCGGCAAATGAGAGGCTGTCGACTTTAGGTAGAGATTCAGTAACATATTAGGAAAATTATGATATATTTTAAGCAAATTGTGATACTAAAGATTTGTTAGCTAATATCTTTTTGGCAACACTGGTTTAAACAGCGAACGCACGTTTCGTGTTTTGTTTCAATGTCAAACATCTTCAGTTTGCTCTATAAATTAACCATGAATCGTCTTACAAACGAACAACGCTTGCAAATTATTGAATTTTATTATCAAAATGCGTGCTCTGTTAAGAAAGTTCATCGCGCGCTTCTTCTGTTCAGCGACGAAGCTCATTTTTGGCTCAATGGGTACGTAAATAGGCAGAATTGTCGATTTTGGAGTGAATATCAGCCAGCATTGCAAGAGCTACCAGTGCATCCAGAAAAAGTCACAGTTTGGTGCGGTTTATGGGCTGGTGGCATCATTGGACCGTACTTTTTCAAAGATGATGCGAATCGTAACGTAACTGTGAATGGTGAGCGCTACCGTGAGATGATATCCAACTTTTTTTTGCCCAAAATGCAAGAGCTTGACTTGCATGACATGTGGTTTCAACAAGACGGTGCCGCATGCCACACAGCACGCGCATCAATGGACTTATTGAGAGGCGAGTTCGGTGAACATTTTATTTCACGTTCGGGACCGGTCAATTGGCCGCCTAGATCGTGCGATTTAACGCCTTTAGACTATTTTTTGTGGGGCTATGTTAAAGCTCATGTCTATACAGACAAGACCGCTTCAATTGACGCATTGGAAGACAACATTGAAACATTTATTCGTGAGATACCGGCCGAAATGTTGGAAAGAATATGCCAAAATTGGACTAAGCGGATGGACCATTTGAGTCGCATTCAAGGTTAACATTTGCATGAAATAATCTTCAAACATTAAATTATATGGACCGTACTATCGATTCAAAAAAAGATTTCATGCATTTTTCTGAATTTTATGTGTTTTTTTTTTTTTTTTAAAACTTTCCTATAGCTTTTAAAAAATCACCCTTTATTGCAAACCACCTACCTACCGGGGAGGTCAGGAAAAATCCAAAAAATTAATCATATTAAAATTATCGTGAAATGAAAAAATTGTCAGTTTTTTGCGCTTCTGAACAATTAGGAAAAACACTTAGCTACTTTTGCTACGACGGTGACAATATGTGTATTAGAGTGGCTTCTTTTGTGAGGAAGGAAAAAATGTTGTTGATGTTCCCGCCTAAAATGAAAGATTGGTTTGTTTTATGTGTTCTCCCAAAATATTTCGCGTTTATCATTGCCCATTCGTGAGCTGGACGCATTCAAAATAACCTTAATAAATCAGTTTTTCCTTGAATAAAATTCACCATGAGAATGGTATTGAGAAAAAACCTCTAGAAGTTAAAATCCGACCCGAGCCTTATCAAACCATATTAAAAACTTGCAATATGACCCAATACAAAAAGGACAGATTTATACTAATTTAGTGCAATTTTTGATGCATTTTTTATAAATTCCGCAATAACTTCCATATTTTTAGTTCGATTTATGTTTTTAGGGGCTCGTTGGAGAGGTATTGATAACTAATCGCAATTTTTAGAATTTTCTAACCCTTTAACGGGCGCACATTTTTTCATTCTGTTAATAGTCAGTGGGTTAAATGTGAAGTGAAAACTGAAATATGGGGTTATTTGCATCGTAAACACATTCTAGTCTTATATAAAGCTAATTTTTTGGAAAAGAATTCAACCATTTCAAATTTTCCCCCTTAAAAATTAAAACATGAATAATCTATATAAACTTTTTAAAGGGGAAAAATTGAACTGGTTGTTACTGTTAAATTAACATAGATAGACGCATGAAATTTAAAGTATATTTAGCAGATGTTCTTCTCTTTCATTTGATACCCATATGACACGCAAAAGTACGAAACTAAATTATTGAAACATTTACATCCTTTGGAAATTAAAAGTCCTGTAAAAAAGGAAAACGATCACGAAATAAAAAAACTGAGTATGAGTTATCCAATTAGTGACCTATAGTTTCACTTCTATATAATCTCGTTCTTGGGAGGGAAATCATGTCGCACGGTTTTATTGTAACATCTTATGTGAAGTTTTCCTCCCAATTAATGCATCGAAATACCACAATTTCAGATGTTAATTTTCAAAAATTAGCATTTTGTAAGACTATAATGTGTTTACGATGCAAATAACGACATATTTCACTTTCTACATCACATTTAACCCACTAAGAACCAACAGTAAGAAAAAATTGTCGGCCCTTAGGAAGTTCTAAAAATTGCAATTGGTGATATCTATACATCTTCAACGATCCAACAAAAATTATTGCGGTTTTTATTAAAAATGCTAAAAAATTATTTATTCTATTGTGGATTAAAATGCATATGGTCTGATAAGGCTCGGACCAGATTTGAATTTCTAGCAGGTTTTTTCTAAATAAATTTTAGCTGCAACAATAAAGGTCTCACTTTGCCTTTTTGCTAATTTTGGGTTCTGCTGAAGACTTCAGCACAACCTTTGGTCTTAAAACAAAATAAATGACAATACATACCATTCTCACCGTGAATTTTATTCAAGAAAAACCTGATTTATAGAGGTTATTTTGAAATCATCCAGCTCACGAACGGACATTGATAAAAGCGAAATATTTTGGGAGAACACATAAAACAAACCAATATTTCATTTTAGTCGGGAACATCCACAACTTTTATTTTGAAGACACTCTAATATATAGTGTACAAGGTCTCAGGTCAATATTTCAAGGTGTTACAGACAGTATGGCAAACTTAGCCCATGGCAAACTAACCGCATCATATGGTGGAGGCTTTACAATTGTATTGTGAATTTTGTTATGGAAAACACAACCCTTATTGTAGAAAAATATACTACAAAAATACCATTACTTTTACATTTATCTATAGATTTTCTTCAATTAGGCAATTTTTTCTTCGTTGAGATTTTTTAAAGTAAAACTAAGTATTCTGTTATTTTATTTACAAGTCCTTCTTCGTGCTATTCCACCATAAATTTAGAAAATCATGATTTAAAAAACTTTTGCGTCTACAAACATTTATCCATATATCTTTTACATGCAGACAACGTTTTCTTCATTATAATGTTAGCTATTAAAAAATCAAAATAAATAAAAAATAATTTTTTTTCCGATTTTTTTATTTTTATGATTTTTTTCGTGGCAACAAAAAAAATTCGGAAAAAAAATAATTTTGTTTGGAAACTGTCCTGAACCACTTTTTCTGTGTGAAAGTGATGGTCACAACATTTGTTGCTATCATAATTATATTTAATGTGGCATAATAAAGTGTGTAATCGGACTTATATTTCTAAAATAAGAGTACAAATATTAAAGACAGCTCAGCGCAAATTAGAATATTGATAAAAAATATTAAAAAAAAATATGGATCCATTAACAATTTTTTACAAAGTTTTTAAGTTTAGAAAGGATTTTACATCATATTTCATCATAACATATTTCCTTTGACAACATTGTTGATGCCTAGTGTTTCCACAAGGCGAATTAGAAAAATTAGCGAAAATGTAGATAAATCTGTAGAATTCCGTAGGTCTGAGAGGTTATTTTGGATATATGTTGCGATCATTTTTTACAATACAATACAATAATTAATTCCTGAGCCAGAAAAAAACTCAATTTATTCATTTGAGACGATTCGTTTGCTCTGAAATGTGGCACTTAATTGTTGGTACTACATTCATGATATTAATTAAAAAATCCTTAGGTACTTATTTGCTTATGGTTTTTTATTATAAAATTAATATTTATACATAATTGTCGGTATATAATTCCAAAGGAAACAATATGCCCAATTCGAATTCAATAAATTCCGTGTAACACTCTTTCGTAGAAAATTCTTCTTTCTTTTTGAGAAATTATACCCAGACATGTTTTCCAAATTTTTTGTCCGCAAAACAAAAATGTTCTAATTTCTTTCAATTTCCCACACGTCTCCTCTGTTGCTCCTCTGTTTGCGTGTAATTTTCCAATTATCATCAAGCAGAGCACCAATCACCAGACAAAAACACATCATTGACACACAAATCATACGGCTCATTTTCGCAAGAGCAGCCGCCTAATGATTCCTGTCCTGCCTGTCTGATTGACTTGTCTGACTTTGACTGGCTGACTGAGTGACTGGAATGCAACAACAAAACAAAACAAAAAACAACTTACCTAAATAGGACCGCTTAGTGGCTACGACGTACAACAACTACAAAAAAAGACAGAGGAATGCAAAGGAAACTAAACGAAGGAAGACTCACCGCTCACTAGTCACTAACGAGTAAACAAGAAAAGAAACCGGCAGGAGGACAACGACTGCAAAATTACGTGACATCGAGACTGACAGACAATCAATGAATATGATGGCTTTTGAATGACTATAAGTGAGTGGATTGGTGGTTGACGGCGCTGCTTGCTTGCCTGGTGTTCTGCTATTCTGGCTGGAAGTGGAAGTAGTTGTGGCGGCTTTACTTGATGATGATGAGATGACGACGACGACGACGACGATGACTGCTGATGACGAGACGCGTCATACGTAAAATGACGTTGTTTTTGCGAAAAATATTTGTTGTTTTTACATAAAGAATGCAATGAGGTAGACGACTATGCCAGCATATATGGCTTACATACGATGGCTGAACCATAAGTCGTGCAAAATTCGAAATTAATTATTCATAATGGCATTTTTAAGGAGGAAAGAGGACATATGGAATTTGTTATTTTTAAACTAAAATGCACGTTTCTATGATTTCGTTATCGTTTTTCAAAATGTAAGAAAACTTTGTGTTTTCATTTTTAAAATATCAGAGAACAAATAATATTATCATACAATATAATCAACACCAAAGTATTATTTGCATTTCAAGGTTTTGGACAAAAAGTGTGGAATTTCCTTTTTATACCGTTCACTAGGGTATTATGAATTTGTGCATTTGTTTGTAAGACCCAAAAGGAAACGAGATACACCAATCGTTTATTATACAGATCGGCTTAGAATATTCTGAGTCAATTTAGCAATGTCTGTCTGTTCGCTCTAGAAGACATACCTTTTAACCGATTTTCTTCAAATTTGGCACAACAACTTATATTCGAACTAGAAACATCTGAGGTGAAAATGAGTCAAATCGTTTCAGATTTATATATAGTTCCCACACAAATATGTTGACTTTTTCTGCTCTAAAAACTACATAAAGTAACCGATTTTGATCAAGTTTGGCACAATAACTTACATTTTAACAAGTAAGGAAAGGCTAAAGTCGGGCGGGCCGACTATATGATACACTCCACTTTCTATCCGAATACAATTCAAATCGGTAAAAAAGTGAAAACTGGAAGAATTTTTGTATGTTTCCTAATCATAGGCTATTATTACCTGTTCCAATATGTCAAATCGGAAATATTTATATCGGTGCTATATCCAAACATGGATTATAGTGACTAACTTTCACAATAAGTTCATCCAGTTCAAATATAACGTGTTAAGCTCATTTTGTGAAAATTCCTGCTTTCTGGTGCGGAAAAAGTCTATCCGAAATTTGTATGGGAAATTTTTGGGGCGAAATTTGTATGGGAGTATGTAAATCTGAACCGATGGGTGTATCCAGTTGAAATATGAGATATTTCGAAAGATCTGAAGAATATCTGTTAAAATATGTGGTTTGATTGATTAGGATCTGTAAAAAATATGTGGCTTCTAGAGCAGAAAAAGTCAAATCGGGAGCGAAATTTTAATGGGAGCTATATATAAATCTGAACCGATTTGACTTATTTTCACCATAGGTGTTCCTAGTTTAAATATAAGATGTTTTGCCAAATCTGAAGACAATCTGATACAATTTGTGGTTTCTAGAGCGGAAAAAGTCAAATCGGGAGCGAAATTTGTATGGGAGCTATATATTAATCTGAACCGATCTGACCTATATTCACAATGGTGGAAATATAAGATGTTTTGCCAAATTTGAAGACAATCTGATACAATATGTGGTTTCTAGAGCGGAAAAAGTCAAATCGGGTGCGAAATTTGTATGGGGGCTATATCTAAATCTGAACCGATTGAATCCATTTTCAACACAGATGTTTCTAGTAGAATTATAAGGGAATTATAACGTGAAGTGAGGTCCCAAGCAATTGTGCCACGTAAATGAGCATCAAGTTCTATCATTTTATGGAACATAAAATTCTAGAAAACTCCAAGTTCAATCGATTTATATTTATTAATAGTCGCTGGTAAAATAATATTACAAATAACAACTAATTGATTTATTCCTTAAGATAGCAGTCATAGAAAATAATACAATAGCTTATTTTTAATGTTTTATTGGTAAAATTCAAAATGTTTTTAAACTATTGTTAGTGCGCTGCTTGAGTCTACCTATTAGCATTTTGTGCTAAAAAATCTAAAACCCATTTTTGAAATCCAAGAACTTGAAATGGGGCAAAAAAGGTATAACAATGGTACTTATTAAACGACAATAGCTAGAAACACGAAATTCGGTGTGTACATTCCTCTAATTGAGTAGATACATAATATACAAGTATTTTTTCCAAATTCGTACCTTTAAGCGGTAAAATGGGAATAAAGGGATAAAAATGGTACCAACCAAACGGATGTACCTAGAATAATGAAATTCGGTGTATACATTCCTCTGATTGCATAGATAAGTACAATGCACGGATTTTTCAAAATTCGTACTTTTTGGGGTTAAAATGAAAAAAGGGGATACAAATAGTACCAATCAAATGACCGCAGCTAGCGTCATGAAATTCGGAGTATACATTCCTCTGACTATGTAGACACGGAAAATAAACTGATTTTTCGAAATTCGTACTTTTTGGGTCAAAATGGAAAAAGGGAATAAAAATAGTACCAACCAAATGACTGCAGCTAGAGTCATAACATTCGGAGTATGCATTCCTTTGACTACGTAGACATGAAAAATAATTTTTCCAAATTCGTACATTCATGGGATAATAATGGGTACGGAGGGATAAAAATGGTACCAACCAAACGGCTACACCTAGAATAATGAAATTCGGTGTATACATTCCTCTAATTGCGTAGACACTTAAAATAAACAGAGTTTTCGAAATTCGTACTTTTTGGGGTTAAAATGAAAAAATAATACCAATCAAATGACCGCAGCTAGAGTCATGAAATTCGGAGTATACATTCCTCAGACTGCGTAGACACGGAAAATTTTTCGAAAACAATTTTTAGAAATTAGTATTTTTAGGAAGAAGGGACCAAAAAAAAAGGTACCAATCAAACGAATGTGCCTGGACTAACGATATTCAGTGTATACGATGATTTGACTGCGTAGACGCGAAAAATAAAGAATGAGACACTGTAGAATGCACTCAAATGAAAATTCATGTTCAGTCATATTTGTTTCGCTTAGATTAAAACCGATTAAGACCCTAAAAAGATCAAATAAAAGTTAAATTTCTGAAACTTAAATGATGTCTGAAATGACAAGTAAAAACCAGCGTGACTTTAAATAACATACGTCCCTCGTAGGCATGTTAAATGAAGCATCAGCATAGTCAGTCTCCGGCCATGTCAATATGTTGCTGCCGATGATGACGACAATGATGATGTCGTTGATGTTAAGGTGACACACAATCATAAGTGAGCAATTTCTGGATGCCTCTGTTCATTCTAAATAAATGGAGTGAGTACCTCCAGATGGGTTCATGTTACGTCCTTTTTACTGCTGTTACTGCTTCCCTTCGCCCTCCTCGTCCTTGGTTCGTACTGCTGATCAAGTGGATAACATCGCTCTTTGTTGTTGTTGTTTCAATTTAAAGTGTTCTCGCTCGTACATATGCCTCGCCCTGGGTATGTGCGTTTTTTACGATTTCGTTTTTTTTCAGTTTCTGTTTTTGAAAAGTGTATCATATTGCTATTTGTGGCATTTCAATGATTCCTTTGCATTGATTTTTTTGTTCTTCGTCTTTTTTCGAGTATTCATTCATTCGCTTGGGTTGTTGTAAATGAAACACTTCTGTGTCTTATCTTAACCGGAAAAAGACTTCCCATAAAAAATAATATATAACACACACACACTTGTACGTACACACACTCACACCCATACTCGCACAAGAGAGGAAGGTGCAATAAAAATTCATTTTACTCGAGCATATTTTGTTGCTGCGTTGTTGTTCTATCAGCATTTTCGTTTTCCTTTTTACCATATCGATTCAATGGGTTTCCAGGTTGTTGTTGCTCTTGTTGATGGTGACGGTGATGGTGATGCACCACCACCAGCACCACCAGGAAGCATTAATGTGTGTCTGATAAGTTTCTTATATTTCAAGATATGCGGCTGCTGCTGTCGCCGCCGCCTTCTCTCCATTTGATATTCTTTATTTTACATTACAACAACAACACAGAAAGGAAAGCGGAAGACTGTGAACAAGAGAGAAGGTAAAACAGCGACAATTGAGTCATTCAATTACATGCACTTGATAGGCATGCACAGCACAGCGTATGAATGCCACGTTAATACTTTCCATTTACAGTGGGTGCAAAAAGAAAAAGGACGCGTGACATCAACGTGAAGTGGGATAATGACTAATGAATTGTATGGTAAAACAAATTTTCGGCATATTTTTGCTATATTTTTGGATAGATGATCACAAAATAAGAAAACATTTGTTTAGTTATCGAGTTATCGTACGTTAAAGTTTGGAAAATTTGTTTTTTTGTTGTAAAATGATAAAAAGGAAAAATAAAATAAAATGTTTCGATAACTATTTTAGTTATCGAAATTGAAAATTAAAAATATCGTTAAATTATTTTTTAGCTCATTTAAATAAAAAAATAAAACAAAATCGGGTAAATGTTTTCCATATCTTTCAAGTTATCGAAACCAAACAAATAAAAACTCAAAAATAGGCAGAAAAAAAGACAGGAACCTTTTTCGATAACTGTCGTACTTATCGAAAATATTAAAAAAATATATATTGTTTTTTTTTTATCGAAACATCAAAATTGAAAGTTAGAAAATCTAACTTTTAAACTGTTTTATTATTTTTAGCTCGTTTAAATAAAACAAAAAAATCAAAACTCATATATAGGCAAAAAAAAAGTAATTTTTTTCGATAACTGGAATATTTAAAAAATCTCGGAGATCGAAATGAGACAAAAATTGAAAAAAAAAATAAAATATTTTTTTAACTATCGAAATTGAAAATTAGAAAACATCGATTTTTTAAATGTTTTATTATTTTTAGCTCTTATGAATGGATAAAACCGAAAAAGTCAAATAAAATTTATCGATAACTTTCTAGTTATCGAAACCAAAATTTTCGATAATTGGAGTAGATATCGAAATTTAAAAAAAAATGTTGGTATTTTTATACCTTACACCTCAGGATGTGGGTATACAAAGTTTGTCATTCCGTTTGTAACACCTTGAAATATTGACCTGAGTGAGACCCTATAAGTATATATATTATTGATCGTCATAAATCGATATAGCAATGCCCCTCTGTCCTAACTAACTAACTAACATCTAAACGAAAAACCCTAATATTTAGAGTATTTAAGTATGTGTTTTCGATATATCTGCTTACATATACTTGATATTGGGTATGCACATTCCCCGGGGGTGAAATGGGTTAAAAAGGGATAAATATGGTAACTATCAAACAACAGCAGCTAGATATACTATAAAAGTATAATATAAATATATAATATAAATGTATTTTTTCAAAATTCGAACTTTTAAGAGGTAAAATGGGAATAGAGGGATAAAGCATCGTGTCAACCTGTGTATACATATCTCTGATTCCGTAGACACGTAAAATAAATGAATTTTTCGAAATTCGTACATTTAAGAGAGTAAAATTGATAAGGGGATAAATATTTTACCAACCAAATGGCGGCAGCTAGAGTCATTAAATTCTGAGTATAATTCGGGTAAAATGAGAAAAATGGGATAAAAATGGTACCAAACAAATGGCCGCAGCTAGAATCATGGAATTCGGTGTATACATTCATATGACTGTAAAATAAAAATTCGCAATATTCTTCTTTTACTGAAAAAAATGGAATGGCAAGGATAATATCCCAGTTCAAATCAAAACTAAAACAATTACATATGCAACTCAATGAGATGCTTGAAAGATGGCATGTGTACTTTATTACTTGGTGCGATTTTTTAAACGCAAATTCGGCAACTGAGCTGTGCTTCTCGTTCGTTTGTGAGAATCATGTCCTTATAGAGGCCGGGTTTGATGTTGAAAAGTCACTGCGAAGCCACTTGAAAAGACGTTTGACATGGTCGAAATCATGATCGTGGTAGTCTGCATCCAAGTAATAAATGTCACCATGGCATTTGTAAATAAATTTGCATTCTATTAAATATAGATGCAAAATGGTCTTGCTTGAGCCAGGACAATATCCCAGTTCAAATCAAATATTGATTACAGACCAAAAAAATACAAACGAAAAAATTAAATTAAAAAATAATTATAATATAAAGTTTCTAGACGAACAACCTGTAAATATTTATATATATTTTATTTTTTGAAATAAAATATTTTTGTTTACTTTCATTGTTGGTAAGGAAATATTACTTTTGGGGGAAAAAAATAAAAACTGTGTGTTCAATTTTTTAAATTTTAAGAAGAATGGAAGTGGTCGAAGGCAGTACATCCTCTGAAAGCAGTGGTTCTATTAAAGGTACCAACGTTGTCGATTTTTTATTAAAGTCCGATACATGATTTTTAGGGGAAAAACATGATTTTTAGGGGTATTTTCAGGAGCGTTTAGCTCGCAGACGGCTTGATCTAGGGACGAAATATTTTCCAAATCACCATTAAACAATCTAGACTTTATATTCGTGAGGTAACTTGAAATTGTTTTTCCATTTGTATGGACCGCAACCCAGCCTAATATATATATAAATTAAAAATTCTCTTCCGATTTTTTGCACAAATTATAAGTAGATGTTAGTACGGACGTCTTCTATAAATTTTGATTCGTGTGAGAATCCATGAATTCCATTTTTGCTATTGAAAGTAAACACATTGGGCTAAATCTAGAGAAAAAATTGTTAAAATCGAAGGTGACACAAGTAGAGTGATCAAAAACGAGGTTTTTCAGCAATGTCGGGTTTTCGGGTTTTTCGAAAACCGTGATTTCAAAAAAACCGGGTTGCCCGGATTTCTATTTATAAAAAACCGGTCGAACCGGGTTTTTCTTGAAACAGTAAAAAATTGGGAAAGTATTCATTATAGGGCAATTCCGAAATTCGAAAATGACTCCAAATATTCCTGTAGGATCGTTTGGCGATTTTTTTAATAATATATCAACCCATCATTACTTTTCGTCCTGCATCTATTACTCCCAAAATATCTGTTTAGATAGAACACCGTAAAAACTACAAATTATGACTTGCTGAAATAGGAAATCATTTTGAAAAAGAGCTATAATATCTGGACCAGTTACCTCATTCTGCTATTCACATATTTAGTAGAGAATAAAATATATAAAAAATAAATATATAATAATACAAGGACCTTCCACTTTTTGCTTATAAGCGCAAAGTTCATCAGCCTTATATTACCTGCAAGGGCGAGTATTGCTGCGGTCACCCCCAGAAATTAATTCCGGTTTGATGATCTGCAAAATATTTCGTCCTTCAAAGGTCAAATCGTCTGTAAGCTAAAAACTCCTGAAAACACCTCTAAAAATAATCTCATATATTCTTATATGTATACATAGACATCCGTCGCAGCAACTGGTCAGCGGCGTCGATTTTCTTCTGGCCATAAGAAAGGCATGTGAAACCTAGTACGAACATCTCCATTTTTAGACTCGCAGTATTGCTGTGTTCGTAAATTTAAAAAAAATGCGATGGGAAAAAACCCGACGTTCGGTCTGAGATGAAAAACCCGGTTGAACCGGGTTTCGGTCTCGGGTTTGATCACTCTAGACATAAGTTTATAAAAAATGTTTTTTTTTTTTAGTTTTTATTTTTTTAATAAATCCACAAGAAAATACCTTGCAAACGCATCTTCGCGCGTCAAAATATCTTAACTGTGTCAGAAGTTATGGAATTTAGAATACAGTAATCTCTATTGATCATCCCAAAATTCCCCCTCACGTTGCGCTCTACTTTCAGCAAAAATATTCAAAAAAATATCATTTTTTCTAATCTAGCCATGTCCATATGTCGCGTACATACAAAAACGAACTATGGGGTTCACATGTCAGCCACAATTTTTAATTTGTCTCTAGAACATCGAAAGTTTTGCTGGGCAGCAACCACTTATCAACTGCAAACATATAACCCCCCTTTCTCAGACTCCTGCCATGCCGCATTTCATTTTCCAACTGCATGCAGGCAGTACTCACATGTATATGTACATACAGTATAAAACCGTCATTAATTATTATTCTCTTTCGGTAAAAGCCAACTTTTATACGCTACGGTTTTATGGCCAACGTAATAAAAAACCAACAATAACAACAATCATTTGAATCATTCATACTAACTCAGTCATTGCCTCATTCACTCACTCACTGGCTGGCTGCTTGGCTAGCTGGCTGCCTGACTGACTTACAAATACGAAAAATTCACTTAAAAATTCACATTTTCATAGGCGATAATTACATACTCAGAAGAGTGTCTTATCGCGACTGCAGATCAGGCAATTTTTAATGAAAGCGTTTCAACGAAGCATCATAAACAATAAGACCAGAGACCAGAGAGACCAAAGACAAGATATCCCTCAGATATGTATGAACGTAGTGCGGCGAACACGATGAATGGATATGAATATCTGCCGCACAGACCAATACATAGCAGGCAACTGCTGCTGCTACTACATTTCACTCATTTCAAGTCAATGAAAAACGAAAAGACGAATAAAATTTAAATAATTTTGATTGATTGCAAGATTAGCAAACAAAAGTTGAACGCTGCCACTGCTGCTGCTTCCACCCCACAAATGTAGCAATGCCAATAGCACCCCCCAAATGACAAAAAGTATGGACATAATTCCACTACAGAAAATTTTGAAATACAGTACGAAAAGTCGGTCTTTGTGGGAAAATAAACTGTCCCAGGATAAGTTCTTCGACTTTTCTCTATGTAAAAGTGAAATTTTCAACATTTGTAGCCACCGTAAGGACCTTCAATTGAACGTGTGGTATGGGATTTATATTTTGAAAATGAGTGTTATTTAATGAGATTTTTAAAAATTTAATTTTAGTAAAAAAATTAAAAAAAAATAACAATTTTTTAATATCTTTGTTTAGAAATCCAAAATACATCATAAAATCTGATCGACTGATGTCAGGCTCAAGGAATTTTCAGGGTAATTCCCAAATATGGCGTAGACGCAGACTAAGAAAGTTTTACGAAATTCGTACTTTTAGGGGATATCGATATCATATCGAACCTTCGCCCTGACTAAACGACAGCAGTTAGAAACATGAAATTCGGTGTGTGCATTGCACTGTTCACGCAAAATAGCTACAAAAAAGAGATTTTTCGAAATTTGTACTTTTAAGGGAGAAAGGGACAAAAAGGGATACAAATTGTACCAATTTAAGTAATTCGTGAATATCAGTATTTACATTCTCTGACAAATTATACTTGCAACATAAATTAATTTTTCGAAATTTGTACTTTTAAGGAGCGAGCGGGACAAAAAGGGATAAAAATAGTACCAACTAAAGTATTACAGCTAGAATCGTGAAATTTGGTATTTATATTCCTCTGACCATGTAGAATCGCAATAACATTTTCGAAATTTGTACTTATAAGGGGTGAGCGGGACAAAAGGGGATAAAAATGGTACCAACTAAACTGTTGCAGCTATTGTCGTAAAAATTGGTGTGTAAATTCCTCTGACAACGTTGAAGCGCAAATCGAAATGGATTTTTCGTAATTTGTACTTATAAGGGGTGAGTGCGACAAAAGGGGATAAAAAAGGTACCGACTAAATTGTTGCAGCTAGAATCGTGAAATTTGATATGTGAATTCCTCTGGCCACGTAGAAGCGCAGTAAAATTGGATTTTTCAAAATTTGTACTTTTAAATGGAGCGCGGGAAATAAGGGATAAACATAGTACCATAGTTACTAGTATTTAAGTATTACAGCTATAGTCGTGAAACTTGGTGCGTAAATTCCTCTGACAACGTAGAAGCGCAAATTTAATCGGATTTTTCGAAATTTTTACTTATAAGGGGTGAGCGGGACTAAAGGGGATAAAAATGGTACCAACTAAGGTATTGTAGTCCACGTAGACGCACAACATAAATGGATTTTTTTGGAATTTGTACTTTAAGGGGCGAGCGGGACAAAAATGGATAAAAACGGTACCAACTAAAGTATTACAGCTAGAATCGTGAAATTTGGTATGTAAATTCCTCTCGCCATTTAGAAGGGGTAAGCGGCAAAAGAGGGATAAAATTGGTACAGCTAGAATCGTGAAATTGTATATGTAAATTCCCCTGACCATGTAGAAGCGCAGTAAAATTGCATTTTCGAAATTTGTACTCTTAAGGGGAGCGCAGGAAAAAGGGATAAAAATAGTACAAATTTAAGTATTACAGCTATAGTCGTGAAACTTGGCGAGTAAATTCCTCTGACAACGTAGAAGCGCAAATCTAAATTGATTTTTCGAAATATTTACATTTGAGGAGGGAGCTAGACAAAAAGAGATAAAAATAGTACCAACTAAAGTATTACAGCAAGAATCGTGAAATTTAGTATGTAAATTCCTCTCACCATAAACAAGCGCAATATAAATGAGTTTTTGTACTTTTAAGGGTGAGCGGCACAAAAAGGTATAAAAATTCTACAAACTAAAATATTTCAGGTAGAATCGTTAAATTTGATATGTGAATTCCTCTGGCCATGTAGAAGCGCAGTAAAATTGGATTTTTCGAAATTTGTACTTTTAAGTGGTGCGCGGACAAATGGATAAACATGGTGTACAGCCCTTTAATTACGTAAACGTTTGTACTTATAAGGAGGATGCGGGAGGAAAATGGATAAACGTGGTACTAATTTTTATTTGAACATTATCGGTTGTTTTTAAATTTGTTTACGAATATTTTTTCCACTCAAAAATTCAACAAAATCTCTCGAAAATTCGAAAATCCACTCCAGTTATATAACAAAAAAGTCCCCTTCTTAAGAAGCGGTTAGACAAATAAAATGAATTTTTTTCACTTTCTAGTAAGTACCTGTGCGAAAAGCTAAACACATTCGTGGTCAAAATTGTTTTAATTCAAATTAAATGTGAAACAAATTGAACATGCAACCTCAAATTTACATCTGAACAACGCGCAGTTCGGATTATTATGTCCAGATATGTTAATCCCCCCGCTACCGAAAGCGGTCACGAAAGAAGAAGCTAACCTACAAACCAGCCAGCCATCCACCTAAACAAACGACCCAAAAGATGAGGAAACAACGTTAACCTTTAAATTAAAATGTAAATATTTAGATGAGGAGGAAGAAGAAACATGACTTCAAATTCGGCTACTGTTTCACCTTCACCCGGCTGCAGGTAACACTGCTGCTGCGTGGTAGTTGTTGTTATTCTGTCTTTCTTGTTGGTGGCACATACCCTTAAGGCAGCAAGCTGGCTCGGTGGTCGGCAGTCGGTGGTGTGTGTATGTTAAGGTGTTTCGGTGTTGTTGAATTTTCCCGCTGCTTTTAGTGGTGGCGGCCACTGGTGTGCTGTGTGTGTACTTGTTGTTGTTGGCTTGTGTCAACCTTTCAACAGCAACAACAAACACCACAGCCATGCCACATTAGAGTCCAGTCCAGTATAGAGCCGAATACCGGTAGTGAAGGGAGCCACCAACCAAACAAATCAAGTGTTGGCCGCCGTCGCTGTCATTATCACCAAGTTAACGGCGCGACTATGTTGATTTTTATTTATTATGACCTTTATTTAGTTTGTTCGTCTCAGAAATTGGTCGTCGTTGTTGTTGTTTTTGTTCCTGTTTGTGTGTGTCGGTCGGTTGGTGTCTTCGTTGCTCTTGTTAAATTATGGATTTATTTGGCGTAACCGTTTAAACGTTAATGACTTTGAGACGAGCTAATGCAAATGAGGACACGGAAGGGTTATTGTCTATGGACGGACAGTTAGTCTGTATATCTGTATTGGTAAGACAAAGGAAAGGCCAAACGCGATTTATATCTTTCTCGGGATTTGCGATAGGACTTTCCTATAAGGAAAATATCCCTTAGGTGTGTTTGTATACAAAAAATAATTTCGAGATATAATTTTTCTAAGGAAAATCGCACGGAGACTTATTTTCTCTATGGAAAATGTTTCTATGTAATATATTCTCTAGGGTAAATAATCCGGAGATATCTTGTCACTATTAAAACGAAATCGGATACATATTTTCTCCGACATATTTTCTTAAGTTTTCCCTATTTTATATTTGAATAAACATTTAAAAATGTATTAATTTTTATCCATTTAAATAAGAAGATAAAATCGATTTTTAGAAAATTTTGTACTTGATTTTAGCCACAACATTGAGAATTTATTTTGGTGGCATGAATAAATAACCACAAAAAAGAATAGCTAGATCCTAATGAAGCAAACAAAGTCCATTTGAAGCTAGGGCGTTTCTTATTTTTTGGCAGCCATACTCCATGAAAAACAAATATGGTAAATTTTCATTAATGTTTAGATAGTGTTAACATACGACGAAAACTTTAAATATACATGAGGCAAATTTTGTGTGAAGCGATGAAATTTTTCAGTTATGTACTTTTCTATAAGGCTATTTTCAAAAAATAAGAAGCAACAATTTTATAAAAATAACATTTTTGTGGTATGAGATACAAATATATATATCTTTTCTAATTTCAAGCAAATTTCTTCTAGTTTTACAGAAAAGAGTCAAATCTCAAAAACTTTTTTTTCTTTTTTATTTTGTACTTATTTTAAAAGCCATATACCTTAGATTTTTGTAAAATAAATTGTATTAATTGTTATTATTGCCAGTAAGACCCTCCATTAGTTTCTCGATGGAAATAAAAAATATTTAATATAAAAACAAGTAAGGAAAGGCTAAAGTCGGGCGGGGTCGACTATATGATACACTCCACTTTCTATCCGAATACAATTCAATTCGGTAAAAAATAGAAAACAGGAAGGAATTTTCTATGTTTCCTAATCATAGGCTAATATGACCTGACCCAATTTGTTAAATCGAGAAGAATATTTGTATCGGGGCTATATCCAAACATGGAATTATGTAACCCACTTACACAATAGGTTCTTCCAGTTCAAGTATAACGTGTTATGCTCAATTTGAAATTTGTATGGGAGCTATATATAAATCTGAACCGATCTGACCCATTTCACCATGGGTGTTTCTAGTGGATACATAAGATATTTTGCCAAATTTGAAGAAGATCTGTTAAAATATGTAGTTTCTAGAGCAGAAAAAGTTAAATCGGGAGCGAAATTTGAATGGGAGCTATATATAATTCGGAACCGATTTAATCTATTTTAAACGCAGGTGTTCCTAGTTTAAATATAAGATGTTTTGCCAAATTTGAAAACAATCTGATAAAATATGTGGTTTCTAGAGCGGAAAAAATTGGGAGCAAAATTTGTATGGGAGCTATATCTAAATCTGAACCGATCTTACCCACTTTCTGCATAGTTGTTTCAAGTTAGATTATATTCAATTTAAAGAAAATCGGGTACAATATGTGGTTTCTAGAGCGGAAAATGTCAAATCGGGAGCGAAATTTGAATGGGAGCTATATATAAATCTGAACCGATCTTACCCACTTTCTGCATAGGTGTTTCCAGTTGGACTATAAGATGATGTGCCAAATTTAAAGAAAATCGGGTACATTATGTGGTTTCTAGAGCGGAAAATGTCAAATCGGGACCGACATTTGTATGGGGGCTATATCTAAATCTGAACCGATCTTACCCATTTTCTGCATAGGTGTTTATATTTGGATTTAACGACGTCTTGTCAAATTTAAAGAATATCGGGCGCAATGTGTGGTTTCTAGAGCCGAAAATGTCGAACCGGGAGCGACTTTTGTATGGGGGCTATATCTAAATCTGAAACGATATGCCTCAAATTAAATAGCGTTCGTCCTTGATCCACAAAACTTACTTGTGTCAATTTTTGATAAGATCAGACTATAATTGCGACCTGTAATTTGATTACAACAATAGATGGACAGACGGACATTGCCAAATCGATTCAAAAAGTGATTCTAAGTTGATCGGTATAATTAACAATGGGTCTATCTCGCTTCCTTTTGGGTGTTACAAACAAAGACATAATACTCTAGTGGAGTGTATAAATAGGAAGAAATTTGAATAAATGTTTTATTTTATTTTTAATAGCTAAAGAAGAAAAAATGTCTGTATGTAAAAGATCTGTGGACAAATGTTTAGATTTAAAAAAGAATCATGAGTTTTTTTTTTTTCATTTTTTTTTTGACAGCGCCAAACTCCGTTTTACAAGTTAGATATATATATATATATAAATCTATGGCTAATTGTAGAAGTACATGTCGTCTTCAAGTATGACTAAATTCATTGAACAAAAACTTGGTAAAGATGACACACGATTTTTTATATTCTGTACTTCTACATAACTTATACTTTTATCCGCATATTTTTTCAAAAATTTTCGCTATTGCTCATAAACTATTTTTTCTATGTGAAATTCGCAATATTTGTAGTTCGTATAATTCCAAAGAGGGCGTGATCGGCCTTATACTCTCAAATAGACCAAATACCTCCCAATAGTTCAAAATTGGGATTTCAATAAAAAAAATAAAAAAGTGTTATTTGCATAATGTTCAATAGAGCATATCTTTTGAGCCTATAAAGGAGGATATATTTCTCTGTAATGCTATTGCGAAGTTCATTCAAATGAAAACCAGGATGTGATTACACCAGACACTACTCAGCATAAGAAAAATTGAGATAGTCAATAAAAAAAAAACACGTCAAAGATATAGATCGACATTGAGCGTCTTTAATTTCCCTAAGAATTCTCATTCTATTCCACCTTTTGTCCGTTTGGTTTTTTTTACACAATATCAGTTCATAAATTTTGAAACCAGCAGACAAATACCCAGCACACAAAACGAATAGGAAAACTTCAAAAAGAACAACCATAAAAATTATCTGCAAATAGATCTTACGAAAATTGGCCTGCAGGGGAAATAGATTATTTGGAGGAAATAAAGGAAATGCCAATTTATAACGCATGCGCAACACAAGCAACAACAGTTGTTTTTTGGCTACAACAACACACAACACAAAATGCACTAAAGAGCTGTTGGGAAAACACTCGAACCACACACACACGCACACATATCTTGCGCTCTCTCTCTCTCTCTCCGTCTCCAAGCAGATATTAGCCAACTCTCAAGAGCCAAGAAACGACACCATGGCTCTCTTCCCATTTTCCAGAAACAGCAACAACCAAATAAACCAACTCTTAAGAGATTTAGATAAAGAAGCCGGAGTGAGAGAGAGAACGTAAAAAAAAACAAAACAGAAAAGATTTTAAGCAAAGATATCCCCGCCAAACTTATTTTTCTTTCTTGAAGGCAAAAATGAACGGCTCTGTGGAAATGTATGTAAGCAAAGCAACAAAAACAAGACGAAACGAAAAAAGTACTCTGCTGATAAGAATTTGTGTTCGTCAGTGTTCGGTCGTTGGTTCCTCTGCTTCAACACAACACAACAATAACAGCAACAGCAACACTGAAATGTTTGATCAAAGGATGATGATAACATAACACAAAAACCCATCTAGTCTAAATATATTTCAGTGTGTGTGGCTGTGTGTATGTGTTTGCGGGGTGATATCTAAAATCTATATGAATGTTAAGTGTATCTGCAACTGTGTATCTGTGTTTGTGTGTATGTGTGTGTGTGCGAGTGAATATTCTATACCGAAAAAGCTACAACAACAACAGCCAGTGAAAAACACAAAAATTGTTAGTCAGCACAAAACTTAACTCCAACATGCACACACCGCCACACACACACACTCGTGCATTCATCCATACATACGAACAGACACCGAGCCGCACACACACACACACCCATCCGTACATACATCCATACATACATACGTTTAGAGAGAAAGATACAGATACAATTAAACAGAACTGTGTTATCACAACGCAATAATCAGAATTCCATTAGCTGGCAATGTTTGGATATATCATGGATGGATGATATGGGTGTTTGCATTCGTATCACAATTGATTGACGAACTTGATAACAAGACAGCCAGCCAACCAGCCAGCTAACCAGCCACGAAGAGAAGACGAGTGAGTGAGTGAGCGAGCACACACAGGAAAGGGTGAAATTGTCTTTGGGATTACATCGAAGGCTGTTATGGCGGGTTCATTAAACTTTATTATTGTTCTGAACTTAAGACAAAGGATTATTTTTACATTATTTGCCACTTCCGCTGCCCGAAATGTCTAATCCGTTTAATCATTTGTTCCTTATTTTAATTGTTGCATTAATTACATTCAATTGCTTGAATTAGGGGATATTTATTTATTGGAAATTCTTCATACTATATTATGTGAATAGAAAATATTCGAATGTTCGACATGAAAAAAATTTGAAAACAAAATTGTGGAATAATAAATCGCTTGGGGTGGAGAGAATGGTATCTGAGGTCCCAAGATCGGACTATATTTTTTGATGGAAAAGAAAAAAATGGTCGGGATCTTTTTCATATCTCGCTTAGTTATAGAGTATCGGTCGTTAAAGTTTGAAAAAAAACGGATCAAAATCGATAACTTGTTAAGTAACTTCCATAGTTATCGATTATGAAAATTCGATAAAAATAATTTGCATACATTTCAAAGAAAACTAAATAAAAAGGAAAGAATATTTTTAAAAATCGGGCGATTTAGATATCCGTGGCCCATTACTATATATTTGGAAACAGGACTTCAAATTAAAGAAAATGTTATCGATATCTCACTTTGGAAAAATCGAAAAATTAATCTTTTTGTGACTTAAGGTCAAAATGAAAGAAAAGGAATAGGTTTACGTGGCCTCTCTCACAGGAGCGTCAAGTAGTGCCTCAAGGCATATTTGCTATATTTTTTCGATAACTACACAGTGCTACAGAACAGAATGAAGTAGAGAACTCCGGGAAGTGATAGTATTTTTCTGGTAGGTATTGTCGAGTAGAACAGGAATCTGTATTGGAAATTTGCCAGACACCCCCAAATTTGTAAGTTACGGGTAAAAACCGAATTTTCGCAGCTTCGCACACTTATAAGACTGTAACTTATTTGCTTGTCAACCGATTTTAACTTTCTCTACTGATTTGAAAAGAAAATACCTGGAGCTTTCAATATTTGTATATTGCTTAATTAAGAATCTTAAGAAGTCTTTGTACTTTTGTCCAGCAAACACCAACCAGTTTTTAAAAAATGTTCAACTTAGGCAATGATTTTACACAATATTTTGTTTGGTAACCGTACCACAAGTAAACTAATTTAATTAACACATTTAGTAAGGAGTAAAACGCCGCTTTGTATTGAAGTTTTTATAAATAACAATTTTTTTGCAAAAATACAAGTTTTGGTCATTCCAGTTCACAGCTCTCATTATTTTACGAATTGAAGTCCAATAAAAATACTTAAAATTCATCAAAATCGATAAAAAAAAATGGTAAATTTTAAAAAATCACCAATATTGGAATACATTTTCCGCACTTTGGGAATTACGGAATTTTTTGGAAAAAATGGGAAATCTAGTAATATTTTCCTAGTTCATGTTAGGTATTTCTGCAAAACTCGCATCTGTCTGGTGTGTGAATTGTTGACATCGTTGGCGAGTGAGTCCATGGTCCAGGACTAAGTCTCACACTCTCGGCTCGACAGACTTTGTGTTCGCGACCTGTCTTTATGTAAAAGATCTACGAATAAGTGCGGAAGTTATGACCCATATTATATTTAGAAGTAGGGAAATTTTAAAAAAATCATAATATTTATTTGCGAAGTTTTGCTTAAATTGACGACATAACTTCTACATTTGCTCCTAGTTTTTTTATATCCTCACTCTACAGAGTAGTGTATACAAATTTGGGACGCATTGAAGGAGTGACTTAAGACCCTAAGTATGTTTGGACCAAATCCGACGATACGACTTTTTAAGTTGTTTGAGCTAGAGATGGACGCAACTTACGTGAATTTCGTGAATCACGCGTGAGTAAAATTTATTTTACTCACGTGAGGAACGAAAAAATCATCGTGTGCGTGATTCACTTTTTTCCTTCTTGAGCGTGAGCCAATAATCAGTCACGCGCCCATCTCTAGTTTGAGCAATGTCCGTCCGTCTGACTGGTGGACACGATAACTCTCGATAAGAGTTCAAATTTTGCACATGGTAATATTTATTGCAAACTTAGTTTAAGTGTGAAGATGGGCGAAATTGACACGCCCCTTCTGTCAGCTTCCACACATATGACCAATATTCCTATGTTAAATTAAAGCAAATATAATCACTCTAAGCGTACAAAATAGGGCGGATATTGTCAAATTACTTTAATCTGTGTAAAATTAACGCTGTTATAAATTCTGCACGGAGGAACGGAATACTGTGAAATTTGATATTTGGCAATGCTTTTATAGAGGTTACATTCGCATGCAATATGGGCGAGATTGCCACACCCCTTCTGGTACCTCCCATACAAAGTGGAATAAATTTTGGTTACAATAAAACCGATATAACATCCATACGGGTAGTCAAAATCATTTGCAATTTGATATTTAAAAATTTTCTTATAATCACTTTAAATATAATAACAATACCAATTCGAGAAGATTATTTGTATCGGGGCTATATCCAAACATGGAATGATGTGTAAGTGGGTCACACAATAGGTTCTTCCAGTTCAAGTATAACGTGTTATGCTCAATTTGAAGAAATTCGGTGAAAATATGTGGTTTCTTGGGCTGAAAAAGTCTAGCCGGGAGAGAAATTTGTATGGGAGCTACATACAAATCTGAACCGATCTGATCCATTTTCACCATGGGTGTTTCTAGTTGCAATATAAGATATAATAATAATATTTGCAAGATTTGAAGACGATCTGTTAAAATATGTGGTTTATAGAGTAGAAAAAGTGAAATTTGTGGGGAAGCTATATATAAATCTGAACCGATCTGACCTATATTCATCGTGGGTGTTGCTAGTGTATATATAAGATATTTTGCCAAATTTGAAGAAGATCTGTTAAAATATGTGGTATCTAGAGCAGAAAAAGTCAAATCGGGAGCGAAATTTGAATGGGAGCTATATATAAATCTGAACCGATCTAATACATTTTCACCACAGGTATTCCTAGTTTAATTATAAGATGTTTTGCCAAATTTGAAAACAATCTGATAGAATATGTGGTTTCCAGATCGGAAAAGTGAAATTGGGAGCGAAATTTATATGGGAGCTGCTATATATAAATCTGAACCGAGCTGACCCGTTTCCACCATGGGTCATTCTAGTGCAAACATAACATTTTTTGATAAATTTGTAGAAGATTTGTTAAAATATGTGGTTTCTAGAGCAGAAAATGTCAAATCGGGAGCGAAATTTGAATGGGAGATATATATAAATCTGAACCGATCTAACACATTTTCACCGCAGGTGTTTTTTCTTGTAATATAAGATGTTTTGCCAATTCTGAAGACAATCTGATAAAATATGTGGTTTCTAGAGCGGAAAAAGTTAAAGTGGAGCAAAATTTGTACATATAAATCTGAACCGATCTGACCCATTTTCACCATGGGTGTTTCTAGTGGAAATATAAGATATTTTGCCAAATTTGAAGAAAATCTGTTTAAATATGTGGTATCTAGAGTGAAAAAAGTCAAATCGAGAGTGAAATTCGTATGGGGGCTATATCTAAGTCTGAACCGATTTTCTTCAAATTAAATAGCGTTCGTCCTTATGCCGAAAAACTTCGTTGTGCTAAGTTTCGTTTGGTTCTGGCTACAATTGCTACCTGTACTTTGATTACAAGAATAGATGGACAGACAGACAGACGGACATTGCTAAATCGATTCAAAAAGTGATTCTAACTCGATCGGTATACTTAACAATGTGTCTATATCGCTTGCTTTTGGGTGTTACAAATGCACAAAGTCATAATACTCTCATGGAGTGTATAAAAATAGATAAAATTAAATGTTTCATAACTCATTTACCCGTGCCTAAAATCCATTACGACTTCATATTTGATCACGTTTTTTACAATTATTAACAAATGTGGAAGCTGTCCAATTGGCAAAATTTAATTATAAACAGACTAGCGTTTTCTTGCTTGTTTTCTGTATATTTTATAGCTTTTCCGATATTTTTCGAAAGTTATCGAATTATTTTACCCGATTTTTTCGCTTTTTTCATTCAACTGAGCTTCAAATAATAGAAAATTAAAAAAAATCAATTTCGATGTCTCGATAAATAGGATAGTTATCAACATATATATCTTTTTGTTAGTTTTGTGTATAGTTAACCTTTTTTAATTTTCAATTTTTCTGGATGGTCTGGCTCGAGGTCAATAGCAAACAATAGCTTTTTAGTATAAAAATAACTTCGAGAAAGAGAAGTTCATTGTTTGTGCTCAAATGTAATTATTGTGATATTTTGTCTTGTCTTTTTTGTATATTTATATTTTTAAGTGAATATCCCTGAGGATTATCGTCGATGACGATCGAAATATTGTAAGAAATAAAAAGAAACCAATCTGAGAAAAACTAAAAACAACGGTTTTTTGATTTGTTCCTAACCTCGAGCCAGACCATCCAGAAAAATAAATAGAATATATCTTTTTTCCTCTTTTTCATATTGACTTCATTTTCACTTTTTTCTCGATTATTCGATAACTAAGGGGACCTAAACCTCGGTTTCTATGTGAGAGTGCAATTCGCAACATTTGTATCCATTAAAGTACTTTTTTTAACATATAAGCTGTATTATCGGACTTATATTTCAAAAAGTGAGAGTACAAATTTTACAGAAAATTGAAAAATTGAATTTTTAGTAAAAAAAATATCCATTTAATTTTTTAATATCATATTCGAGTTTAAAAATCCAAAATACATCAGAAAATGTTATGTGCTTCAGAAAAATGTTTGTCGCATAGTGTAATCGTAATTTGCAGGAAATTTTTACTCTGTGTAGCTGGCTTTGGACATATCCCTGGATGGATGATGTCTTTAATTCTTATCGAAAATTATCCTTTTTCGTATCTAAATTGCATGAAATGAGTGTGGACGATATGAGATTTAAAGAAATCGTTGGCATACAACCATAGAAACAATTCAATCAATGCATGCATTAATTCATGATAGTATATTTGACCGACGAGATCATTCGATTTAACAACGATGAACATGTCGTTGGGTCATATACTATAGTCACATTAATGCAGGACCAAAAGTCGCTTGTCGTTTAAAAGAAGTCTTTCTTCTCCTTGTTTTATACGCACAAAGGATGATTGCGTCAAATCTAAAGAGTGATTTTTTTGAGGTTAGGATTTTCATGCATTAGTATTTGACAGATCACGTGGGATTTCAGACATGGTGTCAAAGAGAAAGATGCTCAGTATGCTTTGACATTTCATCATGAATAGACTTACTAACGAGCAACGCTTGCAAATCATTGAATTTTATTATCAAAATGCGTGCTCTGTTAAGAAAGTTCAGAAAGAAAGAAATTGTGTTCAGCGACGAAGCTCATTTTTGGCTCAATGGGTACGTAAATAGGCAGAATTGTCGATTTTGGAGTGAATATCAGCCAGAAGCATTGCAAGAGCTACCAATTCATCCAGAAAAAGTCACAGTTTGGTGCGGTTTATGGGCTGGTGGCATCATTGGACCGTACTTCTTCAAAGATGATGCGAATCGTAACGTAACTGTGAATGGTGAGCGCTACCGTGAGATGATATCCAACTTTTTTTTGCCCAAAATGGAAGAACTGAACTTGGTTGACATGTGGTTTCAACAAGATGGCGCTACATGCCACACAGCTCGCGATTCTATGGCCATTTTGAGGGAAAACTTCGGAGAACAATTCATCTCAAGAAATGGACCGGTAAGTTGGCCACCAAGATCATGCGATTTGACGCCTTTAGACTATTTTTTGTGGGGCTACGTCAAGTCTAAAGTCTACAGAAATAAGCCAGCAACTATTCCAGCTTTGGAAGACAACATTTCCGAAGAAATTCGGGCTATTCCGGCCGAAATGCTCGAAAAAGTTGCCCAAAATTGGACTTTCCGAATGGACCACCTAAGACGCAGCCGCGGTCAACATTTAAATGAAATTATCTTCAAAAAGTAAATGTCATGGACCAATCTAACGTTTCAAATAAAGAACCGATGAGATTTTGCAAATTTTTTGCGTTTTTTTAAAAAAAAAAAGTTATCAAGCTCTTAAAAAATCACCCTTTAGTTCTATGCTGTTTTTTTAATATGATGTAGACAATTTTAATTCCACCTACGAAATATACCACGAAATCCTGTCCTGTCACTTGTATTTCTTTGATGAATGAAAACCATTTGAATTAAGTTCAGCTTCAGTGTTATTTTGCTAATTCTAGTATTTCCTTAAGTATTACATTCCACATTTGGCTTTACGACTTACTACAATACCTAACATTAACGGGGGGATATCTAAATTTACAATCTCTTGTGGAAACACCCACATCGGTTGGTTAGTTTAGTTATCATTTTATAAAATCGCGCTCCCGCACACTGTTGTGTGTTGGTTGTGTGGATAGATGGATGGATGTATGTTTGTTTGTCCGCTTATGCATATAC
Source organism: Polietes domitor (assembly GCA_947397865.1). NCBI lineage: Eukaryota > Metazoa > Arthropoda > Insecta > Diptera > Muscidae > Polietes > Polietes domitor. The sequence continues at coordinate 22,046,268 of OX377619.1, read as the reverse complement.
TACCAACCAAAGATATCAGCAACAAAACAACAACAACAACACACTTTTGTTGTTGTGTACGATATAGCATATAGTAGTGGTATATGAATATACATACTATATTCATTCTGTAGATCTCGAGACTTCAATTCAAACAAAACAACAACAGAAATTTCAGAAAAATGTTGAAATGTTTTGTTGCTTTTGTTGTTGTTGTTGTTGCCATATGACAAACGTACATTTTCATACCATCAAACTCATACCATCACAACAACCACCTCGACTCGACTCGACCATTAGAGAGACGACGATTCTGACTTTTGAAACAACATTTGTACGAGTATTAGTATATCGTCGTCGTGGTGTATCGTGTACAATCCAACCAACGAAGAGAGGAGTTAACCATCTACGATGATGGTGGCGATGACGATGATGTCGAGTTATAAGCAAAAATCATTATGAACAACACGTACGGGGTACCTACGTACCGACAGTCAGACAGACATGTATGAAAGGAAATCTATGTGTCAGTGAGTGCGTGTGTGTGTGTGTGTGCGTACGTGTGCTATATCCGTTTTGTGTTGTTAATTTAAACTACGACAACGATGATGACGATGACCGCGGACGTTTGTGTGTTGGTTTGTTCGTTCGCTTGGCTGAGTTGAGTTGAGCTGGTTGGCTCGACGTCTGCTCGTTTGTTTGTGGGGTTTGGTTTGGTTTCTCCGTTCGGTTTGGCAGTGTGCAGCAGTGTGTGGATTGGATTGATGTTATCTAACACTTGGGCTGCTTTGCTTATCAATGCTTTTATCAGTTTTTTCGTATTTCAAACGAAACGTTGCACAGTGGATGCAAAGTATCAAAAGGGGTAATACGTACACTGTACAACTGGGAAATAACAGGGTATGGTTGAAGGATTCTGTTAGAGTGGATTAATATAATATACTCGCAGCTGCGTTTTGGCCGATTTCGTCTGAAACTATTGATTTTTTGCACAAAAAGTCGCCAACCTGTTGCGGAAAAAATCTTATTTTGAAATCAAATTATGGCTCGTTTATTAACTGTTAGGTTATACAATAAGATTGGAGGACCATGTAAAATTTATTCGAATTCGATTACGACACACCAAATTGTTGCAATGACTAAATTCAAATTTATCCATGTCCACTTTCATTAATGTTATAACTAAACTTGTCTATTTCAAATCAAAGACTGTCAAAAAATCTATAATTTGAGATATAACATTTCAATCTTATTTCTCTTAGTATATAAACCAAATCAAGAGACATGTATATGGATATACTAGCTGAACCCCGCCCGCTTCACCAGGCAAAAAAAATGGTAAAATTAAAATCTGGCTTCATATTGATATTATCGTGGTCTGTAATATATACGTTCCAATTTTCAGCCTTCTAGCTTAAAAAACACTGCTGCCACGCCCACTCCGCCCACAAAACGAAAATCCAAATTTCGGCATCATATTTATTATGATGATTATTGTGGTCAATAATATATATGTACCAATTTTCAGCCTTCTATCTCTCAAAACACTATTGCCACGCCCCCTCCTCCTACAAAGTAAATTTTTGAAAATTTTAAAATTGAAAATTTCAACAACATCGGTTCAGCCGTTTACACGTGATTGCGGAACAAACAAACAGACTTACACTAAGGTTTCATAATATTAATAGGGATAAATCTGAACCGATCTTACATACTTTTTGCATAAATGTTTCTAGTTGTTGTGCCAATTTTGAAATTGGATAAATGATGTGTTTTCTAGAGCGAAAAAATTAAAATCGATATTCAATAAATTAAATTGATTGACGCACAAAGTCGAAAACAAAAGTCGAATTTTTGACAATGGAAAGTCGATTTTTCAACTTTTTGATAATGGTAAAGACGATTTCGAATTTTTGCGACTAGTTTTAATGCATTTTTTTATAAAATCCGCTATAACTTCTACATTTTTGGTCTGCTTTGTATTTTAAAGAGCTCATTGGTCCCTAATGGGTTAAATTTGAAGTACAAACTTAAACATTGAGAAATTAGTGTAATGTGAATATCTAGCCAAAGATTTAAATACCTATGTAAAAGCTCAGATTTAGATCATAGCAGTCAAAACTCTTATTCTAGAAAGAAAGAATGTGGAGGACATACAAACATATCACAAAGTTCTTAGAAAATTACTGCATTTTCATTAAATATTAAATAAAAATTATACAAATTTCAACTCCAATCCATATTTGAGATTTGTGTATAGGTTAACTCACTTTAGACCTCTAGGTCCTTTTAAAAGGACGTTTACTGCGGACTTTTAGCATCCTCAAAAAGAAAAATCCAGCTCTGAGTGAGTCGGAAGTAGTAAAAATTAAAAAAGAAGATAAATGCGCTATAAAACGTATATGCTATTCGGTCTATGGAATACAATACGAACTTATATCGAATTCTAAAAATGTATAACATTTTTTGCCTTCCGTCTTTAATTGAATAAAATTGGAACTCAATATAAATAAATTGGAACTCAATATTTACTGGGGCAATATGGGTATCAAGAATATCAAGAATAGAAGAATATCAGTTAAAAATACTTTAAGCTTCATGCATTTCAAGTTTTCCCCTTAAAAACTAAAGCATGAATAAACCAAATAAACAAGGGGGAATTTTAAGATTGTGCCAGCAAATACAGCTAGAATCATTAAATTTCAGGTATTTTAACAGATATTGTGCTCTTTCATTTAGCATCCAATGACCCGAAAAAATACGAAAATAAATTATTAAAACATATATATATGCTTTAATTTTTTTATTTTTATGGGATTTTTTGTGCCAGCAAAACATGATTTTTTCTCGAAAAAAATCTATTTACCTAAATACCTTTAATTGAACATAAAAGCGAATAGTACAAATATCAAAAATGTCTTATGTAAAAATTTTAATTTTAGTGAATATCCATACATTTTTATACCCTACACTTCTTTGTGGAAACGGATTTGAAACTAACTTATGATACCCAAATAAGTTAGTTTCAAATCCGCTTCACGACTTTTTAAGCTGTTTGAGTCATATCCGTCCATCCGTCTGTCTGGCTGGAATCAATTCAAACTTTGCACATGGTAATATTTTTCCCAAACTTTGTTTAAGTTCGAAGATGGGTGAAATTACCACACCCCTTCTGGTACCTCCCACGCAAATAACCAATATTCCTATGTCATATTAAAACTAATGTAACTTCCACACGGATCTTCGGAATCAGCTCTATTTAGGTATTTGATAATGTGTTTGTTACCCTAAACTACGTAAAATTAAAGCTGTTCTAACTTCCATACGGATGTGATTGTTTGATTTTTTACAATGTTTTTAGGAACGTTTTATACACTTGAAATATAAGCGATATTGCCACACCCCTTCTAGTACCACCCACACAAAGTGGCATAAGCCTTGCTTGAAATAAAACCAATATAATTTCCATACGGGTAGTCAAAATCAGATCCATTTTTATATTTGAATTTCTTTTTTATAATCGCATTAAACCAAATAAATGTTTATGCTTTAGTCACGCCCCTACTAGTACCTCCCACACAATTGTCTCTACCCTAGGTAAAATTAAATCCTTTATAACTGCAATACTGGTGCCTGAAATCCATTATCCATCACTAAGTAAAATGTAAAACCTTGCATACCGGATAAAAGTAAAAGTTATGACCCTTATTCCAGATGCCAGGGAATTTAAAAAAGTGCGTCATTTTTTAAGAAGCCATACTTAACATCTACATTTATCCATAGATTTTCGTCAAATAGGTCTTGTTTCCTTCACTAAGATACAGCCTATTACAAAATAAAATATTACTGTATTACAAAAGACAATAAATTGTAAAGTATATGTATTAATTGTTATGAGTATACGATCTTTAGTTAAGTATCATTTGAAAAAAAAAAATATAATAATTCAAGGTGATGTTTTTTTCTTTGAATTTTGTTTTATATATTCAATATTTCGTCCCTCGTTGAGAAACATCTTCAGGAATTCTATTAAAAAAACAACAATGAAAAACATAAAACCGATAATTTCACATCATCAAAATACGTATGATCCTAAACTTACGAAAATTTTTACAAACAAAAAACAATTATAAATTGTAAAGTTCATTTTCGAGCTATTAAAATATAAACAAGTAAAAGCGGCGTTAAGTTCGGCCGGGCCGAACTTTATATACCCTCCACCATGGATTGCATTCAAAAGAGGCTGTCGATTTTCGTAGAAGTGCAGTAATATTACAGGAAAATATATATTTTTTTAATATAGCCAAACCAAAACACATATAAATAATGAAAAAAATATATATAAATAAATATAATATTTTTATTATTTCAAGGCAACGCTACCAATACGTTTCCACTATATATATCGAAATAATACTTCAAGTCAATTCAAAACATAAATATTTATATTTTCAAAAAAGCATAATTACCATAAATATTGGTAGATAGTGGGTGCTAGAGTTGGTTGTATTTCCATTCCATTTTAATTCCAAAAGTAAACAATTTTGAAAATCCATTATCTGACGTACATAGTGCAAAATAAACTAACCTCATGATTCAACCAATTTTTACAGTAAAGTGAAGTGAAGTGGAGTGAAAGAAATGTATACACCGAATTCCATGATTCTAGCTGCGGCCATTTGGTTGGTACCATTTTTATCCCATTTTTCCCAGTTTACCCCCTTAAGAGTACGACTTTCTAAAATCTCTTTACTTTACGTCTCTACGCTATTAGAGGGATGTACACACCGAATTTCATCATTCTAGCTGTAGCTGTTTAGTTGGTACCATTTCTATCCCTCTGTTCCTATTGTATCCCTTGAAAGTACGAATTTGAAAAAAATCTTTAATTTTTCGTGTCTACGCAGCCAGGGGAATGTATACTCCGAATTTCATGACTCTAGCTGCGGTCATTTGGTTGATACTATTTTTATCCCCTTTTTCCATTTTACCCCCAAAAAGTACGAATTTTGAAAAATCCCTTTATTTTTCGTGTTTACGTAGCCAGGGGAATGTATACTCCGAATTTCATGACTCTAGCTGCGGTCATTTGACTGGTACTATTTGTATCCCCTTTTTTCATTTTAACCCCAAAAAGTACGAATTTTGAAAAATCCGTGTATTTTACTTGTCTATGCAATCAGAGGAATGTATACACCGAATTTCATTATTCTAGGTACAGCCGTTTGGTTGGTACCATTTGTATCCCTCTATTCCCATTTTACCCCTTAAAAGTACGAATTTGGAAAAAATACTTTTATATTATGTGTCCCAACCGATCTACGACTATAAGACGCATTTATGGGAAATTTGAACGTTCTAGCTCCTTTCGTTTAGATGCTAGCGTGCTTTCAACAGACGGACGGACATGGCCAGATCGTCTTAGAAGTTTATGACGATGAAGAATATATATACTTAATAGGGTCTCAGGTCTATATTGCAAGGTGTTACAAATGGAATGACAAAGTTAGTATACCCCATCCTGGAGGTGGACGGTATAAAAATCATGATTTTTTAAACATTAACGTCTACATATATCCATAGATCTGTTACGTATAGAATTTTCGTTAGAATGTTAGCTATTAAAAAATAAAACAAAATATTTTTACATTTTTCTTTTAGTTTTTATGATTTTTTTATGCCAGGAAAAAAGATTTGTTTCCAAAAAAATCGCATTTTTTTTTGGATATTATTCCTAAATTTGTAGCCATCATATGTACCTTTAAGTGAACATATAAACTTATATTTCCAAAATGAGAGTACACCTGCGGTGAAAATTGGAATTTAAAAAATATATTCATACGAAATTAATATCGTTTTCGGGTTTAGAAAGCTAAAGTACATCAGAAATTGGTATACACAGCCTTTCGTCAGTCCATTTTATATTCAAACACTAATGACAAAAAATGATTTTTCTAATAAAGGCAAAGCTTATATTTTTAATTCAGGCAAATTTGAATTACCATTTTTTGTTTGCTTTGAAACACTGTGCTTAGGAATAAAAACGAAAAATTGTACTCTCGCCCATGTCCTACACTGAAAGAAAGACATTGGTGATTTGTATGTTTATATTTTCCAAGAGAGTGAGAGGGGTGGAATGCTGCTTGTTGTTGTATTGTGTTGGAGTTGTGATGTTTTGGGCGCTCTGTCGCGTGATATAATTTTGCACTGCACTGGATTGGATATCCTTGGAAACTTGCGATAAACGTAAAAATAAAAAGTCTGCTTTTGGAAATAAAAGATAAAGATTTCGAAAAAACTTATTTATACGCGTACATACATATTTATCTTGAACTCATTTCATCATCATCCGACTCATACCTTTACACATTACTGTGGCGGTGTTGTTGTGACTGACACTTCAACTAAAGATCAGACCGTCTGACATGCAGGCATGGCAAGGCAGCCAACCAACCTAGCCAAGCAACCGGAGACGAACGAACCAAACCAAACCAAACCTAACCGAACCCAACCAACCAAACAAACAGTCATCCATCCAAACATCATCGAGCCAACAACGAAACGAACGAACGAACGGCGAACGGCGGCACCACCAGAAGAGATAAAGATTGTTGTTGTTGTATTGTACACTCACTCACTTGCTCACTCACTCATATTATCACACAAATATCAGCTGTTTGCCAGCAACAAAAACAACAACAACACGAACAACAGCACCAACAACCAAATGAAAAATCAACATGCGCTTCGTACGTTCGTACGTATCTTTGTATCTGACAGTAAAAATTTCATTACTTAACGCTCATTCGCTTTTCAGTTTACTACAGAACGTGAAACAAGCAACACAAAAACGCCGCCGTCGTTCCAGCGTTCATCGTCGCCGAGTCTCGCTCATATTCGTACGCGTTTCTTCGAAATAATACAAAACAAGCAAAAACAAAAAATATCACAAAGTGTGCTGGTGTTGATTGATAAATCTCTGTTTATAAAACAAAATAAGAAAATCGCCAAGAAAAACAAAGAATGAAGAAAACGTAAATAAACGTAAAAATTTACGAATTTGCAAAAAGAAAGAAAAAAACAAACAAAACACAAGTAAAAGCGCGGGAGAAAACGCCAAAATGGAAATTTTAAAAGGAAATCTATTGGCCAATGCAAATATTAAAAAGAAATAAAAATATTTTGAAAAAATTAAATACAAAAAATATTATGAAAGCCACACTGTGACCCCAACCAAACAAAATTATCAATACCACGAGTATTATGGAGCACCAAGTGTTTTATCATTAAAAGTGTGTTGTGTATTTATCACTGCAAGTGTGCAAGAAAGTATTACAAAAAAAAAAACCAACAACAAAAATTCTTAAGAATTTCCATAGCTCAGCTCGTGTTTAATGTGTGACATCTGTGAAAAAACAAAACAAAACGAAACCTGCAATCACCACTAACCAACCAACCAACCGAGTAATGACTGACCACAGAGTCAGTTCGTGAATGAATGTCTCTTATAACAACAACAACATCAGCTGATTAGAATAAAAGTGGATATTAAATAACAGCAGCAACAACAACAACACCAACCAGCTGGCAAAAGCAACAAAATAAAACCATCACCTCACCTCGTACAACAACTATGTTTGGTAATGCTACTACTGCTTTTTTGTTTTTGTTTAATTATCATCAAACCAATATCGCATTTCAACATTTGGATAATTCAGTTGACAAAGTGATTAACTCCCTTTGCAGAGAAAGCCAGGGAAAATGTGTTTCGTTAAGCAAAATTATTTCTTATTAAATTTGTATAAATTGTGATTTGAAAAAGAAAAGAAAAACAGCAAAAGGAAGTTAATCATTTTAAGCGAGAATACCGGCACAAGTGGATTTATAATTTGAATTTGTTGTCACAGTCTTCAGTTTATTGGATTACTTAGCTGTGTTGGAATTCCCTGAATTTATTTTTATATTTTTTATTTTGGAATAAACAAAATGATATCGAAATTACGTAAGGATTAATTTATTTGTAAATAAAACAAAAAATAACACAAGTTGAACGGAGTATACCTAAAACTTTAAAAGTTAAAAAAATTACCTACAAATTTAAAATTTTGATAAAAACATTGGTCATTTTAAGGTTTGTTTTTTATTTTTTTTTTAAATGAAATACATTCGAATGTCAGCTATTTCCAGCAAGTTTTTTCTTCTTACGAAGGAAATTGTTTTTGTTTTGGTAACAATACACACTTTGGGCATATATGTATTTCATATCCTGTATGGGGATAACTCATCAGTGACCTTCTGTCGAACTTTCATAAGGATTAATTCATTTGTAAATGCAAAACAAATAACATATCAAGTTGTGCATTGAAACAATCAAAAGTCTTCAGAAATTAAAATTTTTGATGGAAATTTGACAAGTTTTATTTCGTAAAACATTTCATTGCTTATATCGAAATTCCTCTATTTTGGAATTTTAATGCAAAAGTGTTTAATTATGCATATTATATATATATTTCCTTTTCCTGCAAAGAAGAGTTTAAATGTTGTATGAAAGTATTTAGGCTCTTCTGAACATTTTCATTTTTCGAGATAAGTGTTTAAATGTGAAAACCACAGATTTCTAAAAAACAATTTATTTAACGACCTGCTTCCTTCTAGGCGACTTTACACTTAAAGATTTGCGGTCTAATTCATAACAAGTAAGGAAAGGCTAAAGTCGGTCGGGCCGACTATACCCTATACTGTTACTCCACTACAATTCAATTCGGTTAAAATCGTGAACTACATTTGTATGGTAGCAATATATCTCATCCACTTTTACCATAGATGTTTCTATTGTAAATATAAGATGTCCTGCCGAATTTGAAGAAAATCGATTAAGGTAATCGGTGGTTTCTACAGCGGTTAACCTCAAATCGAGAGCGAAATTTGTAAATCTGAACCGATTTGACAAATTTTTACCACGGACGTTTCTAATTGAAATATGAGGTGATGTGCCAAATTTGATCAAAATCGTTTAAATTATGTGGTTTCTAGAGCACCATACATTTGTATGGGAGCTATATATAAATCTGAGCCGATTTGACCCATTTTCACCAGAAATGTTTCTACACCTTTTCCAATTGTAATTCAAAAGACATCACTTGAAATTCAAAAGACACCAGTTGAAATTCAAAAATTCCATTTGCAATACAAAAAATATCACTTGAAATTCAAAAATTCCATTTGAAATTCAAAAAATGTGAATTGAAATTCAAAACTCGTCATTTGTAATTCAAAAGACATCATTTGAAATTCAAAACTCTTCATTTGTAATTCAAAACTCGTCATTTGCAATTCAAAACTCGTCATAAGTAATTCAAAAGACACCATTTGAAATTCAAAAGATTTCATTTGAAATTCAAAAAATATTCCATTTGCAATTCAAAAAGGATAAACAAAATTATTTAAGCAAAATATACATTAGGTTGGGTAGCATTTATTTATTTCTGTAAACTTTAATATTCTGCTCTTAAGAAAACAGATTTACGTATCTCTCACGCAAATCACTCTAACCTATTTAAATTTAAAGATTTTATAACTTCTGTACGGACGATCGGAATACTCTGAAATTTGATCTTTGGTAATGTTTTCATAGATGCAATATGAGCGATATTGCAAGACCTCTCACACAAATAGGCATTTATATGCGGATGCTCTCTGAGCTTGTGAAGGTTATAAACTATATATGAAATTACCGACATTTTACATGATTATAATTATTAGTTGCTTATCATTTTATTAAATCTTAAAAAAATGCTACCCCACCTAATGTATATTTTTCTTAAATAAGTCTGTTTACATTTTTGAAATTCAAATGGAATCTTTTGAATTTCAAATGGAATAATTTTTGAATTTCAAATGCCAACTTTTGAATTTCAAATGGTGTCTTTTGAATTTCAAATGAAATTTTTGAATTTAAAATGGTGTCTTTTGAATTACACTTGAAAATGGTGTAGTTGAAATATATGGTTAAATTTGAAGAAAATCTGTTAAAATGTACAGTTTCTTGACCGGAAAATGTCAAATCGGGAGTGAAATTTGTATGGTGGCTATATCTAAATCTGAACCAATTTTCACTACAGATGTTTCTAACTTAGATATAAGGTGTTATGCAAAATTGGATCAAAATCGCTTAAATTATGTGGCTTCTAGAGCAGAAAAAGTCAAATCGGGAGCAACATTTGTATAGGGACTATATCTGAATCTGATCCGATTTGCTTTAAATTAAATAGCCTCCGACCTCGACGTGCAAAAATCGTTTGTGTTAAGATTCGTTAGAATCGGAAAATAATTGCGACCTGTATCGTGATTATAAGAAGAGATGGACAGACAGACGGACATGGCTAAATCGATTTAAAAAGTGATTCTATGTCGATCGTAATAATAAACGATGGGTCTATCTCGCTTCCTTTTGGGTGTTACAAACAAATGCACAAAGACATTATACCCTTGGAGTAGGGTATAAAAAAGTAGGGTATAGAAAAAAGTCACACGTAAAGAGGACATAGGAGTATATTCTACAAGAAGGGACAACAGGACGAGGAAATGAAAAACTGAAAGCGTCAATTATCTCAAATTGGCCTAAAGTTTCAGACGTATATCACCCGGTTCAAGTATAATATGGCTGTACGATTGCCATTTTGGTAGGATAGGCATTGTATTCTCATCTCTACTCCTATATCTCCCCATCGAACGTTAAAGTTTGATAAAATAGTTTTTGTTTTTTGTTCTATTGGAGTCAAAATCGAAAATTAGAAAATAACTATTTTAGTTATCGATAATTGTCTTGGTCATCGATAACTATCATAGTTATCGGCTGTGGAAATTCAATAAAAAATGTGTATATATAAAGTGTAAAAATAATGTGTAAAATTTATATATTATATTATAATTACAAAGGAATTCGGCAACAAAAATAATTATTACATGTACTTCACAGAAAACTAAAAGGGGAAAAATATTTTTAAACTTGCTCGATTTTTTTCAAAGTGGTTTTACAGTTTTAAAACTATAACAAAAAATAGTACAAAAAAACTAGCGACTTCATTCGTGGTCTTTTTAGAGTGGGCCAACATTTCCCTCTTGCGATCCTTACATTTTAAGTATAGGATGTGTTCAGCAATATTACTTAAAACATTAGGAGGTACATTATTTTGCAACATTTGAACATTATAGTAATCAATATAGTCGACCTTTGGTCGCTTTTGTGCTAAAGATTAAAAAATCTTTAAAACAGGGGTTTAAAGGGTTAAAGTGCAAAAAATGTTAGCGACCTTTTGGTCGCTATTGTGCAAAAGATTAAAAACACCTTTAAAACTGGGGTTTAACGGGTTAAAGTGCAATAAATGTTATTATAAGTCTCTGAATACACCAAAACTCAAAACTGAACTTAAATGCCAGAAATAAGTCAAAACTTAAAATTCATTTCAGGGTTAATTTCGTACTTTTTCCAAATTGGTGCTAAATTGTAAAAAGTTAATGTTTTAATTTTCAATTTCGAAAACTTTTATTTAAAAAAAATCTATTTTTTATTCGGTAAATACTAACAATTCTTCTGCATAAAAAATCACACGACAAAATATATGGTACATTGAAAAAGTCTCTTCTCTAAATATGTAAAATTTGTTTGCTAAAAAATAGCAAAAAAGAAAATTGGAGGAAATTTGACAGCGAAGACATCCCAATTTCCCTTTATGAAGCAGTTTTCAAAAGTGAGTTGATCCTTTTGTTTTTATTGTCCAAATTTCTTTCCACTTACTTTAGGACGAAAAAAAAAACAAAAATAAGATCAAAGCATTTTGAAAAATCTCATTTGATGTATACATTCGTTCAAAAAATATGGCTTTCAGTCGACTACATTTAGTAACTATTTTTTAAAAATATAACCCGTTATTTCTCCACTCTCACATTTTCAGGGTTTGCTTAGAGTCATGTGAGAATACGCCTATATTTTTTCTGAATTTTTAGGTTGGTGTTTTCATACTGAAAACCACAACAGAAAATGAAAAATTAGAAAATATAAATATTTGGTCAGCAGCAATCAACATTCAAGTCCGCTAATAAAATACAACTGCAATTACCTTTAAAATATGCTCCCATTTTCAATTTTCGTACCTCTGCACTTTTTTCTTGATTGTACCAATTTTAAATTGGCCATAACTTAAAAAAATTTCGGATTCTTCGTATTAGAAGAAAAAATTAAATAGATGAGTTATTGTAAAAAAAATTTATGAAGATCGCTTTCATTAAAAGTCATGTCCCTCATATTTTATAACTTCGTGCATTTGATTTAGTCTTCCGATTGCCCAAAACTGGGCTTGCTTTTCTAATTAGCCTTTAATGTCATTTATCCTCACTGAATATTAGTTTTAAATGAGACGCCGCCGCGGCCATACACAACAAATGTACACAATTATGTACATATATTCAGACACATATATTGTACTCGTACATAGTATGTACTATTAGTAGATGTACAAATCCCATTTAGTTTTTAATAACCAAAAACTGGTTATCAGTTGGTAAACTAATTAAATTTAAATAAAATTCTATTTAAAAACATAATTTCGAAAGCATTTTTGGCTTAGTTTTTCTAATTACCCAACAACAACAACAAACACCAACCAACAAAATAAGCCAAACAAACACAAACAAAGTGAAAAACAAATCCTGGAAAACACACCCATTGAAGAAGAATGTGAAGGAAATGAAATGAGAAAAAACGCAAGGATACGTAAATACTACCTGCATGTTTTGGTGAAATGATTAAAAACCAAAACAAACACACAACACATATGGCAATGGTTGGTAAAACAACAACAACAACTGGGCACACATACATATGCAATTGTAAACCACCATTACGTGGCAGGATATTCCTCGCTGCTATCTCTTCGCATTATCTGTGGAAAAACTGAATCATACTAAAACCGACAACATGCTGGGTAGGGGGGAGAAGAGCAGCCACTTAGTTAGCCGGGAGTGTTGTGCGTACCTAGGACAGGATATGCGCTTGTGGAGGGTCAGCTACGAAAGTGCTTTTTGCGCTGAACGAATTTTGAGAGCATTCTTTTCCGATTAGCCAAAAGGTTTCAGGAGAAATGTCGTTTTGAAGTGCAAAAGGATATTGTTTACGTGGGTCTGGCGACCAACGTTCATGTGGGAAAAGCCCACCCATGCTGTGAAGTCAATTCTTTGAGACATTTTTTACAGATTTGGTCTTATAACTCGGCTAATATTGAGGGCATAATATTGTCCGTATTCATCTCTATTTTTATAACATTTGAATTGGAGCGTTGGGCGCCATTTTTTTGTGGAATGCTGTTATGATACAGTCCACAAAAAACTCCGTGCGATAGTACTTTTTCAACCTGAGCTAGAAATCGTATGTAGAAAAGCTATGTACTCAGTATTTCATTTGGTGATATTTTCTCCCTTTTTTACTGGACTTTAAATTTCCAAGGAATATAGAAAGAAGTTTTAATTAATTAATTTATTTTCGTACTTTTGCGAGCCACATAAGGATCATAAGGGTATCAACTGAAAGAGAAGGATTTCTGTTAAAAATACTTAAAATTAATCTTTTATTGGACCCGAAGAAGACCATATACATATGCAACTAGGGATCGTATGCAGAAAAACGGTATACTCAGTTTTGTATTTGGTGATAGATGTATATGTCTTAATTAATTTATTTTCATACTTTTCCGAGTCATGCAAAGATGGTATGGATATTAAAGGAAAGAGAAGAACAACTGTTAAAAATACTTTAAATTTCATATTTTTATTCGACCTGAACAAGACCATATACATATGAAACTAGAGATCATGTATAGAAAAACTGTACACTCAGTTTTTCGTTTGGTGATATATGTAGATAGTTTTAATTAATTTATTTCCATACTATTTCGAGGCATACAAAGTTGGTGTGGGTATCAAATGAAAGGAAAGAATATATGTTAAAAATAACTCAAATTTCATGCTTCTGTCCATATTTGTTTAGCATTAACGACCTTTTCAATTTCCTATTTATTATCTATTTATTTATTTTATTAATATTCTACTAAGGGGGAAATTTTAGATGGTTGACAATCCTAAACTAATACAGGTATGGGCATCAAATGAAAGAGAAGATTGTCTGTTAAAAATACTTAAAATTGAATTTTTTATTGGACCTGAACAAGACTATATATATGAAACTATAGATCGTCTGTAGAATATCTGTATAGTCAGTTTTTCATTTGGTGATATATGTAGATGTTTTAATAATTTATTTTCATACTTAACCGAGACATACAAAGACAATATGGATATTATATGAAAAAGAAGAATATCTGTTAAAAATACTTTAAATTTCATGCATCTAACTCTATTAGTTTAGCAATAACAACCTCTTCGATTTCCCCCTATTTATTTATGTTCTTAATGTTCAACTTTTTACGGAGGAAAACTTGAAATTGTTGTCAATCTTAAACTAATACAGATATAGGTATCAAATGAAAGAGAAGAATGTCTATTAAAAATACTTAAAATTGAATTGAATTATTGGACCTGAACAAGACCATATACATATGAAACTAGAGACCGTATATAGAAAAATCATTTGGTGATATATGTAGATGTTTTAAATAATTTATTTTAGTACTTCTGCGAGTCATACAAAGACGTTATGGGTATCAAATGAAAGAGAAGAGTGTATATTAAAAATATTTAAAATTTATTTTTTTTGTTGGACCTGAACAAGACATATGGAACTAGATCGTATGTAGAATAACTGTATACTCAGTTTTTTATTTGGTGAGAGATGTATATGTTTTAATAATTTATTTTCATACTTTACCGACACGTACAAACACGATATGGGTATTAAATGAAAGAGAAGGACTTCTACTAAAAACATTTTAAACTTCATGTTTCTATCTGTATTAGTTTAGCATTAACGACCACTTCGAGTTCCCCCTATTTATTTATTCTATTAATGTTTTACTTTGTAAGGGGGAAACTTTAAATGGCTGTCAATGCTAAACTAATACGGACGGAAACATGAAATTAAAAGTGTTTTTAATAGATATTCTTCTCTTTAATTTGGCACACATATCGACATTGTGTGATTAGCGAAAGTGCAAAAATAAATTATTAAAACATATATGTCATTTGGAATTTCCTTTAAAATGGAGAAAAGATTAAAATGGCTGTCAATCCTAAAATAATACAGATAGAGTAGTGAAATTAAAACTGTTTTTAGTAGAAATTCTTCTCTTTAATTTGGTACTCATGTCGTCTTTGTATGATTTGCGGAAGTACAAAAATAAATTATTAAAACATCTATGCCCTTAAAAATGGAGAAAATATCATCAAATGCAAAACTGAGTGATCTCTAGATTCATGTGTATATGGTCTTGTTAAGGTCCAATAAAAAATGTAAAATTGTCTCGCGGTATAATTGGCGCCCAACACTCCAAAGCAAATGGTTTACAAAGAATCCGCTAGAGGGACCAATCACTCAAAATTTCTTACAATTTCAAAATTTCCATTATATTCTTCTCAAACAAAGTTGCGACTGATCTGTTTCATTTGCTGCATTTTGTGTCACAATTTCCCCTCCAACCCTCGTTCCACGTATTAAGTGATATTTGGCTTGTAAAATTCTCACTTAATTTTGAAAAGCCAAATAAAATCATCCAACCCCAACCTACGTGTGTTTCACAAAGTCCGGCTTAAAGTTTGGTTTTACTTTAATTTCGTTACTTTTTACTACACTCAAGAAGAGAACGAAACGATAACATGAACGTGGACGTGGACGTGAAGAAGGAGACCGAGGAATTCTTATCACTTGGCTATCTGTATTTTTTGGATACATTCATTTATAAAAATACACAAAAAACAATAACAACAACACCACCAGCTCCAACACAGCGGACAGACATATGTACGTTCCTATAAGAAAGTAAACTACTACCGACTGTCTCGGAATATGTAAAAGGCCATCATCATCATCATGACGATGATGATCAGAGTCATGAAGCCGTAATGCCGGCCCAGTCCGGCCGGCCGGCCGGCCATCCTCGCCACCATCACCAGTGTATTATCATCATCATATTCGTACTGGTACTCGGTATATATTCGGTTGTTGCTGTTGTTGTTGGGCTTTTTGTTGATATCTAAAATCTAAAAACAAACCGAGAAAAATATAATAAAAGGAATTCTGCGGATTGTTGTTATTATTGTTATTATAATTCCTTGAAGTGGTCATATCAGTAAAATATAATCATCAAAACTAACAAACATACATACACACATTCATATTCCCCACACATGCACATGCACGAGTACGTACATTAATGTAAGTTTGTGGCATATCTACAATATATACAAGTACGGCGGCGCGCACAGTGGCTCAGAACGATCTCAATACGATTGATCGTGTAAACAACAATAGTAGCTAAGAAGTCAAGGATTATTTTGAATGAAGAGAATTAGAGAGTTACTCTCAAGGAGCCTACAACTACATACAATAGAAGACATCTGGCTCTTTATATGATAATTTGCAGAAAATCGAGCTATGTTAAGGAACAGACAGGAAGCTTTTGTAAAGTCAACATTCTCTGTTATCTCTCAACGTTAGGCCGATAATAACAGCAAAGGAGCTCGTGGAAACATCGATCAGTTATTTTAGTTTTTGCCAGAATTTTCCACCATGTCAAATAGATTCTGAACCACTGTGCTTCGTCCGAGAGGGGGTACCTTTTTTCCTTGTATTAAAACGAAAATGAACACCACTGAAACTGAAATGAAATGAAAATAACTGAAATGCAACTTGTGATGATGATTATGTAGAAATGCTCGTCGTAACACCACCGACCGAACGACCGACCGACACCGTGGCACACCATCAGCCAAAAAATAGCAGCAACAACAATGCCAGGCTAAATTTTGAACTTCGAAGAAGAAGCAGCAGCAGCCAGAAAATCCAACCAACCAACAACAACAAAAGTACTTGTAGGAAAGGAATGAAAAATTGTATGTCTGTATTTATGATGATGATAATGTTGATCGCATTCGAAAGATACTTTTTTTGTGTGGCGTATTACTTAGGCTTCTCTTCTCATCTTCTGCATTGTCGTCGTCGCCGTCGCTTTTTCGGATTTCTGATATTATTCGGTGTTGTTGTAGTGATAATCATACAAAACGTAAAACACCATTAACATTGTTTTAGCTGAGACAATTATAATGCCCTTAAGTGTCAGGGAAGTGCCCACTGCCTGCCTATATATTCATAGTCATGTGTGTCTGTGTGTGTGCCATGTTTTTTCGGGCTGTATGTATTATCACAGTATGTAGTGACAGGTGGGAATTTTTCTTTTGATTTTGGAGGGGTTTGCAGTTGTAACATCTTGCTTTACCCACATCTGACCACTGACCAAGCAATCCACAGCCGTTATAGCCTAAATAATCCTGATTTCCGGTTTAACCGGATTTTCGGAAAACTTTTCGGAGGGTTGATCTAAAAAGAAATATATAACGCTATGCAACAAAAAAAATTGTGTCCGAGACCTAAGAAATATTTATTTGCATTGAGGTGTGCAGATTCTTCAAATCAACTCGATTTTTTTTAATATTTTTTTAATTGTTTCCTAAAATTCCAATTTCCCAAAATCCTATAAAAATCTGTTAAAATTTTTATTATTTGTTTAAATTTCAATAGCTAAAATTCTTACGAAGAAAACAATTTTTAATTATCTCCGAGTAAATAAAAAAATACCATTCTCGATTTTTTTAAAATATTTTTTAAATTGTTTTCTAAAATTTCAATTTTCGCCTATGTTTAATTTATTTTGAAAATTGGCTTGCCAATTTCACTTTCACATAGAATTTCGAAAAAATCTGCAGAAAAAACATAAACAGTAGAAAAGATGCAAAAATTGTTCAATTTTTAATAGCCAAAATTCTAACGAAGAAAACAATTTTTATTTATCTCTGAATAAATAAAAAACTAAAAAAATTATATAAATAGACCATATTTGTCCATGTAAATACATGAATCGGGTAGTCCAAAGGCAATTATAGGGTGGGTCATTTTGAATTTAAAATTAGCTATAAAAAAGTACTGATTTTTTTTCAAATTTCTGGTTGTATTAGAAAGGTTGAACTTTGTCACTTTGGAAGTAAGGGAAATTTATATTTCCCAATTTTGTTCGAGCGTATAGCGTCCCATTTTGCAAATGTGAAACATAAACCTGAAAATAAAAATCAATGTTATTCTACCTTTTAAAGTCAAAGTAATCTGTAGTTCAAATTCATATGTTTAATTAAAATTCTGGCACGAAAAAGTAGAAAAAATAGAAAACATATTTTCTTTAATTTTTTAATAGATAATTCTAATTTTTAATAGATAATAAAACCATTTTTTATCTCTGAATAAATAAAAAATAAAATGACATTAGCCGACGATATCTCGAAAACTAGAATACAGGCATAGCTTAATCCAAAGGCGCTTATTTAGCCTTGGGCCGTATTTAATTACGAATTTAACTTCCTATCCTTTAATTGTAGTAATTATGTAAAAAGCAATCCTGCCTCCGGTTTTTCGTTAGGATTAGATCAGTACATGGGCTTCATAATGAGCATTACGTAGTGTCAAAAAATGTGGAAACGATAACATGAACGTGGACGTGAAGAAGGAGGCCGAGGAGCCGAGGAATTCTTATCACTTGGCTATCTGTATTTTTTGGATAGCCTCCGGTTTTTCGTTAGGATTATATCAGGTCAGTACATGGCTTCATAATGGACATCACGTAGTGTCATAAAATGTGGCTCTTTATAGTTATCTTTCGCGCAAAATCATGATAAAGATAACGTGCAAGCAAGTAATATATTTCTCAATGTCATTTGTGAATAAATTTGCATTCTATAAAATATAGATTTGAACTAGAGAATATCCCAGTTCAAATAAAATATTGATTACATTGTTCGACAGAAAGGAGAAGGTATAAGTAATATGAAGATAATTGGTGTTTTTAATTTTTTTTTTCATTTCCTCATCCTGTTGCCCTTTAAATTGACAACAAAGTTTCAAAGGGTATTTTTTAAAATACTTCCACGCACCCTATGATATCGGTATAGATTTCAGTTTAAATAAGAGAATATGTGCTAAAAATACTTCAAATTTCAAGCTTCTATCTGTGTTAGTTTAACTTTAACAATCATTTCAATTTTCCTTCTTAAAAAGTAAAATATGAATAAATTAAATAAATTGAGGGGTAATTTTAAATGGGTGTTAATGCTGAACTAATACAGATAGGAGCACGATATTTAAAGTATTTTTAACAGATACTCTACTCTTTAATTTGATGCTAATATTGTTAACATAGGCTGCGAATAAGTACTTAAAATAATTTTTTAAAAATTGTTTCCTTTGGAACTTTGCAGCCCTGTGAAAGGGAACAGAATGAGGAATTGAAAAACTAAAAACGCCAATTAACCATAATTTCATTCGATTTAAGTGTAACGACTTTTTTATTGTCGTACGTTGTTATAGACCACGAAAAAACTAAACTAAAAAAAGAAATAAATAAAATCCATGCAATTTTTTGTGTCGATTTTATGAATCGTAATGTCACAATGAACACAAAATATAAATTTGTAGGTCTTGAAAACAATTTTTTTATTATTTTTTTGTTGCATTTTCCTTCTTAAAAAGTAAAATATGAATAAATTAAATAAATTAAATAAATTGGGGGGTAATTTTAAATGGGTGTTAATGCTGAACTAATACAGATAGGAGCACGATATTTAAAGTATTTTTAACAGATACTCTACTCTTTAATTTGATGCTAATATTGTTAACATAGGCTGCGAATAAGTACTTAAAATAATTTTTTAAAAATTGTTTCCTTTGGAACTTTGCAGCCCTGTGAAAGGGAACAGAATGAGGAATTGAAAAACTAAAAACGCCAATTAACCATAATTTCATTCGATTTAAGTGTAACGACTTTTTTGTCGACTTTTTTATTGTCGTACGTTGTTATAGACCACGAAAAAAACTAAACTAAAAAAAGAAATAAATAAAATCCATGCAATTTTTTGTGTCGATTTTATGAATCGTAATGTCGCAATGAACACAAAAAATAAATTTGTAGGTCTTGAAAACAATTTTTTTATTATTTTTTTGTTGCATACTGTCATCAAAGAAAATATTTTTTTTATTTTAATTTTTTCTATTTTTTAAATATTTTCATATGCCAAAAAAAAATTTAATTTTTTTGTTTTGCAAATTTTTACAAGTTAATTTTTAACAAAAAAATTTTTATGTTTTAAATTTTTAATTTGCACTTTTTAAAATTTTTATTTTTTTGTACTTCTCTATTTCAAAGAAGCTTTTTTTTTAATTTTCTGTTATTATGTTTCTTTTTTTTACTAAATCAAAAAACATTGAATTTTCCCAAGCGAACTCTTGAACAAAACAGTAAAACTTAAAAATATTGTTTCTACTATTTAAAAAATGGATTTTTCAAATAAAATTAAAAATTTGTTTGTCTTAGTTTTTCTATTTTTTTACTTTTTTGCAGATATTTATTCGTTTTAGATTTTTTAATTATTTTATATTTTTGAAAATTTTTATTATGTTTTTTACTAAATAAAAAACGTCAAAAATACTGTTTTTGCTATTTAAAAAAAATATTTTTTCAAATAAAGTTGAAAATTTGTTTGTCATAGTTTTTCTATTTTTTACATATTTTAAGATATTTATACATTTTTAATTATTTTATATTTTTTAAATTTTTATTATTATGTTTTTTTTTACTAAATCAAAAACCATTGAATTTTCCAAGCAAAAAATACCTTAAAAATACTGTTTTTACATTTTTTAAAAAAATAATTTTTCAAATAAAATTAAAAATTCGTTTACCTTAGTTTTTCAATTTTTTAAATATTTTCAGATATTTATTCGTTTTAGATTTTTTAATTATTTTTTATTTCTTAAATTTTTAATATTATGTTTCGTTACTAAATCAAAAAACATTGAATTTTCCAAGCTAAAATACCTTGATCTTAAACAAAACGATGAAACTTAAAAATACTCTATTTACTATTTCTAATTAATCTAATTTTTCAAATAAAAATAAATATTTGTTGGTTTTTCTATTTTTTACATATTTTCAGATAATTTAGATTTTTTATTTTTTTTTATTATTTTATATTTTTTAAATTTTTATTATTATGTCTTTTTTACTAAATCAAAAAATGCCTTTCCCAAGCGAAAAATACCTTAATCTTAAACAAAACTATATTTTTTAAAAATTCTAATTTTTTTCAAATTTCTTCAATTTCAGGTGATTGTTCAGATTCAACCGAAGACATGACAGTAGACAGCAGAGGTATGTACACAAATATAAATACACAAATACATATCGTCACCCTTATCCTAAAAGAGCCTAACTAACATTTTTGTCAAAATCGCGATTTTTACATATATATGAAAAGCTAAATTACATCGAAATATGTAAAAAAAATTATTTCCAAAAATTGTCAGATACGCCCTTTTAGAATTAGGGTGACTCTATATAATTCTATATGTATGTATTCAATTCAATTCCCCCCTTATTTTCATGTTATTAGCCAATTTTCCATAAAGCCAAAAATCAATATCAATGTTATAACACTCATAAAATGCATTTCTCCCAGCAAAACGGGTTAACAACGGACTTTTATAACCCTTTGGTCGTTTAGTCGTTCGTTTTCGGTTTCAGTTTCAGTTCAAACATTCTGCTGCTGCTGTTGCTGTCGATGATGATTAAACTTATGACCAGTTCTCGTCTCTCTTCTCGAACTCGTAAAGTCGTGCGTGTGTGTATGGCTGTGTGTGTTTTGGCCGAGATAAGGACAAAGGGACATAAAAAATATCCCTTTTATCACTCGAACGTTTTTGTATATGTATGAGTGTATGTGTGTCTGTGTGTTTGGTATTATCCTCAAACTCATTCTTTGGCATTTGCAAATCCTTTTTTGGACTTCCTTCCCTTAACCTCTATCCGTTCCTGTCCTCCCCCCACTGAAAAGTAACCCTTCAACGTATCGTAAATTCGAAAGTTAATTCATATTTATAACAATGATTATGTGGTTTTGTAAAGAGGCGAACTCTGCGGAAGGGGTTCAGGGCATTCTGATAGATGAAAGATGGAGATAGGAATGGGGGTGGCGTAAGAGTTTATTAATACCTCCCTGCCACCACTATCGGCAAAGGCCAACATGGGAGAAATCGTCTCTTTTAAGACCAATAAAAAAGTGTTAATCTCGTGCCAACCATTCACTCACTATCCGTTGCTTGCTCTTCTCTTTTCTGCGCCGGTGATTTGTGTCCACTTATTCCACAATTTTATTTAGTTGCACTCATTATTTTTGTCACATCGCATCGCTGCTTTCCTGTGGCGTGGCCTTATCTCTGCCAGGCCAGCGACAATTTTTTTGCTTCGCCCACCCTACCCTTCGGGAAAGGGCATGCGTTGGCCTTTTTTTTGGTCGGTTCAATCATTTGCGGTGTCAGTCATTTTTTTCTTCTTAATTCGTTTATTATTCCATGAAAAGGGTTTGATGTCAGCAGCATTTACCCTTTTTTTGGGAAGTGGAAGTGTTGGAGGGGGTCGGTCGTATGAAACTCATTTCCGTGATGATTATGAGATGTGATTCTGAATGTCATTTTCTGTTCGAAAACGCCCATTAATTAAGACTTCTGATGCGATTTGTTCTCGGCCACTTGACGTTATTGGAAGTGGAGTGGAGAAGGGATAACGAGAAACAATCACAATCATAATCGCATTAGATTGTAGTGTGGGTATGGGTTTTTTTTTCAAATAAATTAAATCGGTAAGAGGATTTTTCCAGGGAAATATTTTGCTGACTTTGTAGATTTGTAATGAAGGTTGGTTAGCTTCTTTGAATAAATTTTAGATTTTGAAATATTTTCTTTCAGTCTTAGGTAATAGTTCGGGAATATGACAATGCAAACGAGGGCCCAACATTTTCGAAGAGAATGATCTGATATGCCTTCAGCTCAAAAACTGGCACATTCTTCAAATATTTTTTAACAATAATCTGTTGTGCAATTATTAAATTCTAAGGCGACCATTTTGGCGATTAACGAAGCCACTTAAATGAAAATAAGGCCCATCGCGGGCAACACTATGCAACAAAAAATACAAATTTTATGTCCGAGACATAAAAAAATAATATAGCTATACTAAAAATACTATAGCTATATACTAAGCCATAAAATCAAAAATTTTTTGGAATTTTTTTTTCTAAAAATTTTTTATGAATACATTTTTCCTAAAATTTATTTTTATGGATATATATTTTTCTAAAAATGTGTTTACTAATTTTTTTGGACAAATTTTTTTCTAAAAAATGTTTATGGGTTTTTGGAAATACAGGCTCCATCACACATGACCAATTAATGCTAAGTTTGATGGCTACAAATGTTGTGAATTTCACTTTCACGTCGAAACATTGCTTCAAGAACAATCTCCAAAAATAATTGAAAAAAATATTTTTTTTTCGAATTTGTGGAAAAAATATTATGTTTTGTAGAACTAAAGATAATTACGATGGATATATATTTTCTAAAAATTTGTTTGCTATTTTTTTGTATAAATTTTTTTTCTAAAATTTT
Source organism: Polietes domitor (assembly GCA_947397865.1). NCBI lineage: Eukaryota > Metazoa > Arthropoda > Insecta > Diptera > Muscidae > Polietes > Polietes domitor. The sequence goes on along the minus strand of OX377619.1, from coordinate 22,022,582 downwards.
TTTATGGATAATTTTTTTTCCAAAAAATTTGTTGCTCAAATTCCGATTTTAGTCGAAAGTTCCTTTAATATTTGTACTCTCATTTTGGAAATAAAGACCCAATCACACATTCTTATATGACCAATTAATGATACGTGTGATGGCTACAGATGTTGTGAATTTTACTTTCACGTCGAAACAGTGCTTCAGTGCTTCTTCTCCAAAAATACTTGAGAAAAAATTAAATTTTGTTTTTTTTTTTTTTTTCAAAAAAAAATCTTTTTTTGTGTTGGCATGAAAAACACATAAAAATAAAAAATGGAAAAAATATTATGTTTTGTACAATTAAAGATAATTACGATGGATACATATTTTTCTAAAAATTTGTTTACTAATTTTTTTCGACAAATTTTTTCTAAAAATTGTTTAAATTAAAAATTACATTTTCTAAAATTTTTCTATGGATATATTTATTTTTTAAATTTGTTTACTTAAACTTCAGATTTTATTTAATATTTGTACTTTCCTTTTGGAAATGCAGGCCCGACACACTCTTATATGACCCATTGTGAATTTTACAACAAAAAATTGAGAAAAAAAATATTTTTTTTCGAAAAATAATTAGATTTTTTTTTGAAAAAAAAAGAAAAACAAAAAAATTAGAAATGTTTATTTGGTTTATTTTTCAATAGCTAGATTTATATCGAAGAAAACAATATTACATGTACATATTATAAATATATATCTGGATAAATGTAGAAGTTATGACCCTCTTTGAACCTTTTTAAAAAAATAAAACGATTTTCTGCATTTGTGGTGAAATAGCAAGAAACTAAATAACACAATTTGGTCAACTTTTTATTGAAATGAAACTAATTTATTTCATTTTTTACCCAACGTTTCTCTGGCTTGTTTCCAGCTTCTTCAGGGGTCTGTTTATTTGAAAATCCTACCAAATAAATTTTTCAATTACAAATATGTTTTTGTTCTAACACAGTATTAATTCTACTTACAATTAGTTTGCATTACAGTTGTCATTATTACTTATTATTATAAAAAACTGGACATCACTCACAATTAAGTATAATTAAAATAAATAATAATAACTAAATGTAAAAATCACAGTAGAACTTAATACTAATATCACAGAACTTAACGTTTCAACTTATTGCGACGGAATACTGTAGCTTTGCATTGTCTTTATCTTCTTTGGTGTTGATTGAATTTTTCAGTCTCTCTTGTATGCGTAGGCTCTCTAGTGTGTATCTCTTATTCTCTTTCTTCTCGATGTCAAGTATTTTTACGTTCTTGAGATCTGCTCTGTGCCCCTTCTCTTTAACATGTTGTGCTAAAGCTGTGCTTTCTTTTCCCTTTTTAATGTCTGTTTCATGTTCATGCAGTCGGACGCTCAGCATTCTCTTGGTTGTTCCAACATAAACTCTATTACATGCCTCCGTCTCACTCCCCTTGCATGTAATCTCATACACTACATTATTTAGTTTACAACAGACAAACATAAACTAAATAATGTAGTGTATGAGATTACATGCAAGGGGAGTGAGACGGAGGCATGTAATAGAGTTTATGTTGGAACAACCAAGAGAATGCTGAGCGTCCGACTGCATGAACATGAAACAGACATTAAAAAGGGAAAAGAAAGCACAGCTTTAGCACAACATGTTAAAGAGAAGGGGCACAGAGCAGATCTCAAGAACGTAAAAATACTTGACATCGAGAAGAAAGAGAATAAGAGATACACACTAGAGAGCCTACGCATACAAGAGAGACTGAAAAATTCAATCAACACCAAAGAAGATAAAGACAATGCAAAGCTACAGTATTCCGTCGCAATAAGTTGAAACGTTAAGTTCTGTGATATTAGTATTAAGTTCTACTGTGATTTTTACATTTAGTTATTATTATTTATTTTAATTATACTTAATTGTGAGTGATGTCCAGTTTTTTATAATAATAAGTAATAATGACAACTGTAATGCAAACTAATTGTAAGTAGAATTAATACTGTGTTAGAACAAAAACATATTTGTAATTGAAAAATTTATTTGGTAGGATTTTCAAATAAACAGACCCCTGAAGAAGCTGGAAACAAGCCAGAGAAACGTTGGGTAAAAAATGAAATAAATTAGTTTCATTTCAATAAAAAGTTGACCAAATTAGCCCGTACAAAATTGAAGTTAATAAGAAAACAACATTGGTCATAACAAAATAACAATAAATAACACAATATTTGGTTTTATTTTATAATAGCTGGGATCATAATGATGTCTAGTCGAAGAAAAGCTATGAATACATTTTATCGGGCTTATATTTCCAAAAATGAGGTCGTCAAGACGCCGTCTAAGATCACCTTTAATGTATCAATTTAAACAACAGCACTTGCCATAAAGGACAAATCACAGAAGAACCAAGCAAAATCTTGAAGTTTCCCCTTATAACAATTAGCGCCCAACGTGGAGATCAAACTAGTGTCTCGAAATGAAAAGTGTTAATATAAAATATAAATGGTAGAGTTCTCACATTTGAAGTCAAATTGTCTATAAACAACAGTATTTCTCACAAAGAACTAAACATATAATAACTTTATATAATAAGTTCAATTTTATTGCAAATGGCGCCCAACACAGGGCCAAAACAGCGCCTTGGGATTAATACATTTCTGGCCGAATCGATTTTGGGTATTTTCATTAGCAATGTTTGTATTTAATGTTAAAAATAATGATTTAAAAAATTAACATAACCGAAATAACCTCCTGGGTGTGAAAGTGGGACCTGATGGAGAATTACCGCCCACTACACTTTTGTTGCCCCAAATCTCCTCCATAGATCACACCGAAAAAAAATATAATATATAATAGTTTTATAAATAATTTATGTATTTAATGTTCCAAATAATGATTTTAAATAATTCATATCCGGTTCATATCCGAACCAAAATTAAGAAACCATTTTGTTGTCTCCTGGGTGGGGATAAAGATTGCCGCCCACTACACTTTTGTTGTACCAAGTCTCCTCTATAAATCACTTCTGGTCTTATGTAGTCTATCACATACATGAACAATTATATGGTCGTCAAAGCGCCAATAGAACAAATCACGGAAAGCCTGAGACAATCTATATGATTTTCTTTGTCATAAGTAGCGTCCAACGTACCAGTGCCTAGGAAACATTACATCAAACATGTTGTTGGTACGTGTATCGGCATTGTCAGAAGCTCTTACACTGATTTTTAATAATATGATTGAAGAGGCCAAATATCCTAATGTTTTAAAAGTCCACAAAATCATACCCATTCCAAAATGCGCGAGCTCCAATAAAGCTGAAAACTATCGTCCAATATCGGTCCTTCCAATAATAGATAAGATTTTTGAAAAAATAATTTTTGAACAGCTTTCGAATTACCTTGACGACAATGATATTTTATTTGATCGGCAGTATGGATTCAGAAAGGGTACTGGTACTGAAGAGGCTGTAATAAATGTTATTGAATATATTTGCAATGGACTTGATGCAGGCTATAAGGGAGTGGCTGGAGTTTTCTTTGATCTATCTAAGGCATTTGATTTGGTTGACCATGATATTTTAAAACGGAAGCTAGATTTTATTGGATTTTCCCGCGGTTCCATTGAAATATTTAAAGACTATTTACAGGACAGAACTCAATTTGTCCGGGTCGGTGAATCTAATAGTAATAGGCATTCGGTAATAAGTGGTGTACCGCAGGGTAGTGTTCTTGGTCCGCTATTATTTAAAATTTATATAAATGACATGAAGAACTTAAAGTTCTTTGGAAAGTTGTTCATGTTTGCGGATGATATTTGTTTGTTATATAATTATGAGCATGGAACGGTTCTCCGGACTCAGATTGAATATGATGCTGCTATTTTATTAGAATTTTTAAGATTGAATAAATTAATGTTCAATGCCACTAAAACTAAATTTGTAAGATTCAAGCCTTATGTATCAAGAAATGATGGTGTAATGGGCATACATGTTGACGGCAATTTAATAAACGAGTCAGAAAGTGTGAGATATCTTGGTATCACCTTGAATCATAACCTTAACTGGGAAAGCCATATCAATAACTTAAAATCAAAAGTATCGTCAGGAATCGGTATCCTATACAAATTTAAAAATAAATTAAATACGGAAACCAAGTTATTACTTTATCAATCACTTATTCATTCGCACCTAACATACCTTCCAGTAATATATGGTGGCAGGAGGAGCACTGCGTTGAGGTCCCTTCAATCTGCACAAAATAAAGCATTGAAAATCGTGTTCAACTTACCGTTAAGGTTTAGTACAGTTGAATTATATAGACGTAATGCCAAAACCATTCTTCCTGTAAGGGGTTTGTATAAACAACAGCTTTTGTTATATGTTTTTAAATGTGTAAAGGGAATTGGTTCCCATGCCATACAATTTAATCAGAACATAACACATACTGCGAGATTCACCAGGCAGGCATTGAACTTAACAGTGGTAAGGTGCCGACTTGAATTAACGAAACAACGTATCACTTTCGCTGGGCCTAACGAATATAATTTATTACCAATCGATTTGAAGAACATATCCGTTTTGTCAACTTTTAAAAACAATTTAAAACAACATTTGCTACACAATTTTGAAATACTTCTTACTACATGAAATTAATTTTAAAATACTTTGTAAATAATTAATATAATATATAAATTATATATAAATATTATATATTAATATTATATATAAATAATTAAAATATTTGAAATAAATTTTGTATATTGATTATTGCCAACTTGATAGCCTCTATAAAGCCATACTTGGCGCTGAGGCATTATGTATATTTGTAAATACAATATTGTAATAAAGACAAATAAATCAAAAAAAAAAAAAAATGACTATTGAAATGGCATGAGTCAAGTATTTTTTAAACAACATTACTTTCCATAAATGAAAAAAGAATTACAGAAATGCCTTACAGAACTGCATGTTCTACTTTGATGTAATTGGAGCCCAACGAAAATGCCAAAACAAAGTACTAAAATTAAGAATTAGTACTTTGATATCGAATTTATGGAATTTTAATAGGTCTCAGATTTTAAATCAAGTTTTCTTCAAAAAATATCATTTCTTATAACACTGTGAAATTTTTGAATTCTCATAAGGATTATGTCGAGCAGCAGTTGGCAACAGCTACCGATAAACAGGGTGAACGATTTCAGTAAACATATAAGCCTATTGAAGAACCACAAAAACAAGAGTATTCATTCTCTTATAGCTGGTATATGCTGGACATTGTTTGATAAAGATATAGAATTATAAGAGTTTCAGAAAAATTCAATAAACAATTTCTTGTTTAAATGCCCAAATTGGTACTAATATTTTCATATATATATATTTTATCTTCAGCTTCCTTTTGTTCGGCGACTTATAGTAAAATTTGACAAAGAATATTTTTCCATTTCCCATAAAATTCAAGTTTTGTGGGACATTCTAGCACCATTTCGGAAAAAATTACGAAATTTATTATGCACTTGAAATGTCTGATGGACTGAGTGAGCTGAAAATTGTGGTAGTCAGAATTTACGTGGCCGTTCACAAGGGAGTGTCAAGTAGTGCCTTAATGCACTGTTTTGGAAAATACTCTTAGTACATTATAAATTTCATTTAGAAAAGTTTCCTTCGAAATATGTACTCAGTTGATACTTTAAAAAAAAACCCCAACCTCCGGTATAAAGTACCAAAGATCCGATTAGACTTTGCCATGAAATATGTATTTTCCAACTTCATCTTTTACTGATAATCGCAATTGTTGTGTATTCATCATCTTCTATGCACTCTATCTCTCTGTCTCTCTCTCTTATCGCCTTTAATCCCCAGTGATTATACTTTATGTATTTCGTTTTTTGTTGTTTGTGTTTTTTTTTCGAAAAATTTCCTTATCTATCATTATAAATTTTTCAAAAGTCACCCTTAACCGAACACCAACAGCAGCAGCAGAGGAGCAGACGAGCAGTCGAAGTAGTAGAATGAAAGTGTCTCACAATTGCAATGGCAGCAGTGCGCCTGTGGAAGGATAAAAAGCTAATGTTCATTTCATAGTTTTTCCCATCATTAATTTCAAAGTCATTTGACTTTTCACATCGTTTTGTAAATCTTGTTGTCATACAGACAGGCAGACAGAGGAGGACGAGGATGAGGACCAGAACGGGGTTGAGAATGAGGACGTGGATGAACGGACAGACACTGATGAGATTGTCGGTTTGGTGTGTGGCAGGCAGCATGTGGTGCGAGTGTGTCACCAATAAGTGGGCGTTTATGATGGAAGACAGTAAAAGAGCTGGATGGCTTGGCTGGCTATTTCTGACATCCCTTCTTCTGCGAACGTGTTGGTGATAAATTCACTAAGTATGTGTTGTTGTTGTTGGCTTTTTTGCGGTTCGTTTACTACGAGGGTCCTTTACCAAGTCCTGTGAATAATCAAAAAATCAAATATTTAATGATTCATTTCATTGGGATTGAAAATGGGCGAAATTGATCCAGAGAGAAAAATTCTTCCCTAAAAAGGAATAAAAATCCCCCTAATATTTACAATATTTTTGAAAATTTCCGTCATAGATTCAAATTCTTCATACGTTCATCCTTCATATATCGTGAAAGAGAACCTAATAGCTATTTTAGTTAAATTCATAATTCTAGGGTAAACAAAAAATAAAAATGGTACCAATCAAAAGAGAACCCAAATAGTTATTTTGGCTAAATTCATAATTTTAGTGTAAAAAAGGGATAAAAATGGTACCAATCAAAAGATAAGAAATATCAAATTCGGTTTACGCATCCCTCTAATCTCTCCTTAATTGAGCAGATACATATTATAAACGAATTTTATCCAAATTCGTAATTTTAAGGGGTAAAATGAGAATAGAGGGATAAAAATGGTACCAATCAAAAGACAACGGGAAGAAACATGAAATTCGCTTTATCGGATGTCCTCTATTTGCGTAGTTTCGTAAAATAAGTAGATATTTCAAAATTCGTACTTTTAAGGGGTAAAAAGGGGAAAAGGGATAAAAATTGTACTAACCACACGGCTGAAGTTAAAATCTTGAAATTCGGTGTGTACATACCTTCGACTGCAAAGACTCGAAAAATAAAATAATTTTTATAAATTAAAAAGGGGATAAAAATGGTACCAATCAAATGACCGCTACTCAAAAAATGCAATTCGGTGTATACATAGCTCTTACTGCGTAGACACGAAAAATAAAAAGTTTTTCCCAAATTCGTACTTTCCAGGGATACAATGAGAACGGAGGGATAAAAATGGTACCAACTAAACGGCTACAGCTAGAATGGTGAAATTTGGTCTGTACATCCCTCTAATTGCGTAGACACGCAAAGAAGGAGATTTTTTCGTACTTTTAAGGGGGTAAAATAGGAAAAAAAGGGTAAAAATTGTACCAACGAAATGGACGCAGCTAGAATCATGGAATTGGTTTATACATTCATCTGACTGCAATAGACTCGCAAATATAACGATTTTTCAAAATTCGTACTTTTTTAACTTTTACGGTAAAAATGGTAAGAATCATGAAGTTAGGTTATCTTGCACTGTGTCCACTTTTGGAATTAAAATACGATGGAAATACAACCAACAAAACGACTGTAGCTGAAAATGCACCCACTATCCCTCAATATTTAGGGTATTTAAGCTTTTTTGAAGATTGCTGCCTTATATATACTTTTTAAACCAAATATAGAACATATTGGTAACCTTGCCTTATAAGCGTGGTTTGAAATAATATAAATTTTATATTTATTTATAAAATATTTTTTTCATTATTTTGGTTTGGCTATATAAAAAATTTACATTTTCGAAAATCGACAACCTCTGTGGAATGCCAGCCATGGTGGAGGATATGTAAGATTCAGACCGGCCGAACTTAACTCCTTTTTATTTGTTGATTTTTCTCAAATAGTTAAAAGTTTATTAATTGGAGGTTAAAATGGATAAATATTTCAAATTTATTTGGAGATTATCTCTTTCATTTTTCATTTTTTGACCAGACTTATCATAAGACCATCGTATCGTCACAGTGATATTTCTTGCTATAGCATTTGTATACCCGAATATTTTTGCTCTGAAAAGGGTGAGAGAGTATGTGCATTGAATATGCCCACTGTTCGAGTTGGTTGTCAGTGTTATGTTGGGTGGTTTTTGTCTCATTCCCAAAACGGAGTAAAAAAGTTGACACTTTTCACTGGTTTCTGTTGGTGTTGTTGTTTTTGCTTTTGTGCTATCAAATATGAATTGTTTGTTGTGTGGTTTTCGGTTGCTATTTACAGATATTTTCGTAGATTTTTCGTTTTGTTTTGGTTGGATGTGCTGCAAACATACATACATACATGGGGACTGTCTATGGGTTGCTGCAACTATCACAGAGATATGCGATGTTGTTTTTTTCAAGCTTTTTGGAGTAGTGGTGTTTGGTGTGGAGGTTCTCTCTCTCTATGTTTACGTTGTTTATAGTTGAACATTGCTCCGATTCCATGTGCTACACACAGCTTCAGTTCACGCTGCCACTCACTCGCACACGCACACATCTATACTTGAGGGGGGAGGGGGGATATAGAGTAGAGTTGAGATACACTCACTAGCACTAGCAGCACTTTGAAAGTACGTTTGTGTGTTCGTTATCTTTGAAATTCATGAATGCTCTGCTGCTGCTGCTGCTTATCTATAAAAACTGCATACTTGCAGATGCTTCTGTTGTGTGTTTGTTTGTTATGTTTACTGATGTTAATATTTCTGTAGCAATTTTTTTTGTGGTCGGTCCATTGGTGTGGCACACGCCGAGGAATGTTGCAGAAGTTTGCAGGGGACGATAAGCTGGTTATCGCTATTTTTACATCAGGCGAATGATGGACGACAAACAAATTTGGGCTGAAGTGATATCATTGTTATTGGCAAGAATATTATATCTAGGATCTGACTAATTTTTTTAGAAAGAGGAAATGAGAAAAAATGTATATCTATGTCATATATCACTTAGTTATCGGACGTTAAAGTTAGGAAAAATCGAAAAAAAAATCATTTTTTGTAAAACGAAAAAACAAAATAAAAGTTTTCGATTACTATTTTATTTATCGAAATTGAAAATTAAAATAAAATAATTTTTATTATTTTTAGCTCATTTGAATAAAAAAGCGAAAAAATCGGGTAACAATTGTCGATAACTTCCGAGTAACCGAAACTAAAATTGTCGTAAAAAACTGACCCTAAAAATAGACTGAAAAGGTATAGCAATTTTCCATTTCTTTAAAGTTATCGAAAACTTAAAAATAGACAGAAAAGTAAAGTATTTTTTACAAAATGATGTCAAAATTAAAAACGGAAAATAAAATTTTTCGATAACTATCTAAGTTATCGAAACAGCGAAATGGAAAATTAGAAAAACAAAAATAATTTTTTTATTATTTTTAGCTCCTTTGAATAAAAAAGCGAAAAAATGGAATAACAATTTTCGATAACTCAAGTTAACGAAACTAAAAATATGGGAAAACTGATTTTTATAGAAAACTTAAAAACACGAAGAAAGAGTAAAGTTTTTTTTGTAATGAGTTCAATATGCCAAAACTGAAAAAATAAAAAATCGATAACTTAAGTTATCAAAATTGAAATTTAATTTTTTTTAATATTTTAAGTTCATTTTAATGAAAAAAATAAAAGGGGGGAATTTCGATAACTTTCGAGTTCATAAATTTTTAATAATTTGAAACTAATTTGAATGATAAAACCGAAAAAATGAATACAAATTTTCGATAACTTTGGAGTTGTCGAAACTAAAACAGATCGGAATAAACTGACTTTTATAGAAAACTTAAAAACAGACAGAAAGAGTAAAGTATTTTTTGTAAAGTGAGATCAATATGAATAACGGAAAAATAAAATTTTTCGATAACAATCTCTGTTATCGAATTTGTAAATTAAAGAAATATTTTCTTTAATTTTTAATTTTAAGCTCATTTGTATGAAAAAAGGGAAAAATCGGATAAAAATTTTCGGTAACTTCCGAGTTGTCGAAACTAAAAAATATCGGAATAAACTGACTTTTATGGAAAACTTAAAAATAGACAGAAAACGTAAAGTATTTCATTTGTAAAGTGAGATCAATATGTAAAAACAGAAAAAATAAAATAAATTTTTTCGATAACTATCTTATTTATCAAAATTAAAAATTTAAAATTCATTTTCTTTAATTATTAATAATTTTAAGCTCGTTTGAGTGATAAAACCGAAAAAAATCGAATACAAATTTTCGATAACTTTCGAGTTGTCGAAACTAAAAATACTTTAAAACAAGCAGTAAAAGTAATTTTTTTTGTAAAGTGAGGTTAATATGAAAAACGGAAAATATAAAATATTTTTTTTCGATATCTTGTTATCAAATTAAACTTAAATTAAATTAAAATTAAATGAAATTCAAAAAATCATTTTTTTTAATTTTTAATAATTTTAATTGCATTTGAATGATAAGCGAACAAAATCGGATACAAATTTTCGATAAATTTCAAGTTGTCGAAACTAAAATATTTATATATTTTTTGATATATTGTTATCAAAGTTGGAAATTAAAAAAATTATTTTCTTTAGTTATTTAATTTTCTTTAATTATTGTTGATAATAATTTGTGCAGACAACAGGACGACGCCTATTAAATTTTTAATTGTTTATCTTCAGATGATGGTTGACGAAGACACCCGAAATATTGGGAAAATAAAATAAATAATAAAATAACACCACCAGATTTTTCATGGCCTCAAGCTGAATTAATCGATAAGAAAATTAAATAAACAAAAAGGTATACGATACATAAAGAATTCATTTTTAATAATTTTAATTTCATTTGAATGAAAAGCGAAAAAAATCGGATACAAATTTTCGATAACTTTCAAGTTGTCGAAACTAAAAGTTGTCGGAATAAACTGTCTTTTATAGAAAACTTAGAAACAGACAGAAAAAGTAAAGTAAATTTTGTCGATAACTGGCGTAGTTATAAAGATATTCTACATCATTCCCGAAAAGGGTGCCCTCACTCAAAAACACAATTCAGTCCATGCTATTGCTGCAGTTTATATTGTGTGCGACAAAAAATAAATCCTACACTTTTCGGGCGATTTTTTTAAATATTTTTAATTTAGTTTTTTTTTGTATTCCTTTGTAGGAATACATGTATATTTTAATTTTGCCTTAAATAACAATTTCGATTACTATGGCAGTTATCGATAACTAAAAAAGTTATCGATTTTTTTCTATTGTTTTTCTTCTGATTTTGGATTTTTCAGCCGATGGAACGAAAAAATTATTTTTTTTTAACATCGACGTCCTATAGCTCAATAACTAGACGAGATATTGATAATATATTCTTATTTTGAGGTCCTCTTTCTTTCTGAACTTAATTCATTTTATTATATTATAAGACAAATGTTTTTTTCTTCTATCTTTCATTAATTGCTACTTCATATTCGTGATTTTTGGGAGGTGTTTGAGGAAAATTTATTTTAAACTTTGATCTCAACCCTCGTATTATCTATAATTTCACTAGTATGCTGCATTTTTGGTGTTGCTATTGCTATTGCTCATGATGATGATGTTGCTGGTGCTGCTGCTGCTTTTGGCGTTGTTGTTGCTATTTGTTTTGGGTATTCGCTAGGATTGCTGCTCACTGACACTGCTTGCCAGTACGAGCAGTTGGAACCATTAAACTTCGGTTGGCGCTAGTGTTCCATTTGATGTTTTATAGATGTCGGTTTTTCCACAAAAAAAAAACATACATACAAACCTAGCACAGATATCTGTGCTATCATGGTCTGCTAGAGAGCTTTTGGTAGAAATTTTGTGTTATCTCCGTCAGTTTTACCAAACACTTGCTGCAGCTGCTACAGCGGCTGCCTCCTCGTGTTGCATTTATGCTTAGAGTGTCAGAACCGACCCAGCTGCCCTGCCTCCCTCCCCCTCCTCCTTCGCCAACCATTATATTGTTTTATTGTAGCTCTATTTTTGCCTCTACCCTTCTACAAGTCAATTAAATGTAGATAGACAACAGCAACAACAATATCAGTAGCAGTGGCAGCAGCAACAACAACAACGACAAGATATTCAGTTTATATTTGTGCGATTCTGGTGCTCTAATGTTCAGTTGCTGCTGTTTTTGTTTTCGAAAGTTTATCTGCTGTCGGTTGTTGGTTATAAATTTTTATCGTTATTTTTAATGACATTCTACTCTCATATTGTAGATGTAGATGCCGCTGCCCCTGCCGCCGCCGCTGCTGGTGTTGTTATTATTATTGTTATAAAATTGTTTGAATTGTATTAGAGCGAGATGAGATACATGTATTTTTTTTGTTTTTTGAAATGGTTTCATAATTAATCATTCCGTATCGTTCGTTTTATATTTCCAATGGAAAAAATTAAATCATTTATTTAAAAAATTCATGATAATGAAAAGATTTGAATTTCAATGAAATTTCAGATAAACCGCCAAGCGCTGTTATCAGCATTTTATCATCGCTGCTGCCCCATTGGTGGTGGTGACGACGGCGATGATGATCTCACCGTTGATGGTGGCATTGAACCGGAGAAGAAGAAGTATCGCATATTCGCCAACACAATCGCAAAAGTGCATGATTTTGATGGCATTTTTATTCAAAACACTCAGATTCACTAAATGCATATTTTGTGCACAAATTTTTTCGATCGAAAGTTTGAATCGGAATATATAAAACAAATATGGAAATAATTATAAAATTAGATTCGTTAAAAAAATCATTTTTTTGATTTTTCAAAGAGGGCCATAATTTTTACATTTAGCCATAGATCTTTTACATTTAGACATTATTTATTTTTTTATTAAAAAATAAAACAAAATATTTTTTCAAAATTTTTCTATTTTTTTATGATTTTTTCGCGACAGCAAAAAATATTTTAACGAAAAAAAATTCTTTCTCATTTTTTAGGAGATTGTTCCTAAACCACTGTTTCTATGTGAATATGAAATTCATAATATTTAAAATATCTTTAATTGAACCCGCTTAGGGTGTGATACGACCCAAATTCTCAAAATGAGAGTACAAATATTAAAGGTACCTTCAACGGAATTTAATCAAAAAAAAATTAATTCATAAAATATTTTTTGGAGTTAATTTTATAAATCAGTATGCCTCAATACACACAAAAAATAAATTTTAGGCCTTGGACACATTATTTTATTTGTTGTTGCACAGTTTAAGTGATAGCTAACTCAATGGGAATTATTATCAATTATTATGAAAAATAGCGCCCGATCACGACATATTTTATTTACACCAAATATAGACAAAAGTTTGTCAAAAAAGAGATGCTCGATCAGGTCATTCTTGATTTATTGTCAATCCTATGTGAATTATAGTCAATTGTTTGACTGTAGTGAAGTGGCGCCCGATCACGACTTCCATGATTTATTGCTAAACCAGTTCTTAGTATGGGCAAAAATTTGATTGAAATGGGGGCGAACCCTGTCGATTGCTAACCTAGCGAAAATTTTATGAGAAAGTGGACACGATCACCACATTGTTGATCTATCACTAACCCAAAATGAATCATAGTGGAATGTTTATCCATCCTAATACAAATCATAGTGAAAATGTTTAATTGTATATTGGCGCCCAACCACGACATTTCGTATTAATTGTCCAATACGAATTATAGTTAAAAGTCTAATTGCAATTACGGTTTATGCACGTTCCATTTATAGTTATTTTTCACTTTTGACCACCCCCCCCTCAAATTTGAATTATAGTAAAAAAATTAATTAAAAAATGGCGCCCAACCACAACATTTCAAATTAATTGCTAGCCCAATACGAATTGTAATAAAAAGTCTGATTGGAATCATATTCAAAGATTTCATTCATAGTGAAAAGTTTGAGGGAAATTCATAAAAGTGGCGCCCAATGCAGATCATCTAATTACGCTACGCACGAGAAAATATTGTGTTCAAAAACCAAAAAAAATATTTTTCTTTCGCTTTGAGGCATACTGAATCATAAAATCAACACAAAAAATATTTGTGGATATTTTTTTCTAATATTTTTTAATAAATTTCCGATTTAATATTTATACTATCATTTGGGAAATACAGGTCCGCTCACACCCGTTTATATTTTTATTTAAAGGTAATTATGATGGCTAAAAATGTTGAGAACTTCACTTTCACATGGAAACAGTGGTTTAGGAACAGTCTGCACAAAATTGCGAACAATTTTTTTTAAATCTTTTTTGCTGACTCGAAAAAATCATAAAATATAGAAAAAAAAATCCAAAAAAAAAATATTTTTTTATTTTATAATAGCTAACATACTAACGCAGAAAACAATGTCTACATGTAAACGATCTATGGATAAATGTAGAAGTTATAATTAAAATAATTAAAGAAAATCATAATTTTCTAAATTTTTGGTTAAATGGCGCGATGAACTCCTTTGTAAATTGAATAACAGAATATTAAGTTTTATTTTGTATTAACAAGGATCCTAATGAAGAATTATGCCTTTCGAAGAAAATCAATGAATAAATGTATAGGATATGACCCTTATTGTAGATGTTAAATATTTTCAAAAAATCGTTTTTATGAAATGTTCGTTTAAATTTATTTAATCATCCAGGAAGACGACATGTACTTCCAAGACGGTCTGTAACTTCTACTTCTTCAGATTTTCCATAGATTTCCTCCAACCAGGCTTTGATTTCTCCATTAAGATCGGGACATGTTTAAATTTGTAATCATCTCAATAGTCAATCAATCTTAGTATAGTCAAAAGATTAATTGAAAAGTGGCGCCGATCATGAATTTTGTATTTAATTCCAGTCCCAAGATCATTTATAGTGAAAAATCTGATTGGAAAGGATACTTCGATCAAGTACTTCCGATCAAAATTTTTAAAGTGGCGCCCGATCATGATATTATTTATTTATCGCCATCATAATAAGAATTATAGCCAAAAGTTCGACTTATACGCCCAAAATGTAATGTACTCTCGATTTAAATGAAAGTTTGCAAATTTTGGCCAATTTCTATATGTCGAATATTTCTATATTTTCCGATATGAAGTTATAGACACTAGAGTGGATCGAAAATAAAGTATTTTGTCACAAGATAATTTAAAAAGTATTTTTTTGTGGTAATTGGCATATTGCCACATTTTGAAAAAAAAATATATATTTTTTCTAAATAAATTTGCATTCTTTTTAACATAGCTGCAAAATGGTCTTGAGCCAGAACTATATCCCAGTTCAATTCATATATTTATTACAGACCAAAAAATACAAACGAAAAACTGAAACAAATGAGCGTTGGCACACAGAAGTATTGCTGGGTAACTATACCTGCATATATACATACTTACATATCCAACTCAATGTTTACTTGGTGCCGGTTGAGAAGGAATCCTTTGACAGGGTGGAAATGATGGTAGTCTGCAGCCAAGTAATAAATGTCACCATGTCATTTGTAAATAAATTTGCATTCCATTAAATATAGATGCAAAATGGTCTTGAGCCAGGACCATACCCCAGTTCAACTCAAAATTTTCCTTATTTATTTTTTATTAAAAAAACCTCTCACTTCGATTTTTTAAAAAAAAATTTCATTAATAGCTGACAGCGTCAGTAAGATTCTCCATATGTTTTATGATGGAGTTCCTGGTACTTATTCTACAACAAATATAGACGTGTCGAAAAAGAAAAATAAAAAATACAATAGATATAAAAAATAAGATCAAAAAAATTTGAATTTCGCCTACTAAAATTATTCTTTGGTTTGTTGTCCCAAAATGTTTTGACTGTGACACCATTCGTGAGCTAGCCAGTTCTTTTTGTGCTATTTTAATAAATTTTTAAAATGTCCGCCAATTTTTTTTGACGCAATTTGTATTTTAAAGGACCCATTAAGATCCTATTTTAAATCATTTTTATAAAATCCACAATAGCTTCTACATTTTTGGCCTGATTTGTATTTTAAAGGTCCCATTAAGGACCGCAACAATTTTTTTGCTCAGTGTGGCAACCGTAGACAAACTCGTAGGTTTTTGGAATTTAAAGACATTCCATTAGATTGGGTTAATTGCATTTTTTTCAAAACTTTGATTACTGGATTTTAAGGACAACATTGTAGCATCGTATTCCTAATCGATCATCTCTTTGAGGTGTGTTAAATATTAAAAAATACAAATTCTAAGAATTGCTCAAACATGGCTCAAACGATTTTCCCCTCGCAGGCAATCGTGCTGCCTTGTTTTGCACATCTAGTTGTTTGAAGCCTCCAATACGCTCGAATGGCTAGACCAATATTTGTGTATGCGTATATTTGTATATGTATTTGTATGAACGCGCCTGTATCTCTTTTGCTCAAAAAGTAAGGTACGACAGTATGCCTGCCTGCCAATGTCTGTATGTATTGGAAAATATCTACTTGTTGATATCTTTTATTGGCAATTTTCTGGAAGGCAACAACCTTTAAGATCTGTCACTTTTTCTATGAATATAAATAAAAATAAACATATTGTCAAAATGTCAATTAGTTTGTTTCCATTCAGCACAACACAGCACAAAACAGCAAACCAACTTAGGCTGGCAGACACAGACAGACGGGATGGACAGACGGCCAGATGCTGAGACAAAACAACGACAACAACATGACAAAAACCAATTATGTATGAACAAAAATGGTCACGCAGTAGATGCAAAAGAACAGAAAAAACAAAATAAAACACATCCATTGGATACATCGATACAGTCATACAAATGAACAGTGCGATTGTTGTTGTTTTTTGTTTTTTTTTTTTGCAATCAATATAAGATGAATCACAATTATTTGAAATGAAAATAAATTTTGAAAAGAACACACAGACATACACACAAAAAAACGTAAGAACTGAAAAGATTCTGATCGCACGATAACACGTCGCAGATGGAGACAGACAGACAGAGAGACACACACGAATTTGCGGTTAACCAAAAAGTGTAGCCTTTTATGGTAAAACAAATTAACAAATTAATGTTATTGTCTGTCTGTAAAGATATGTCCATATGTATGTACATTAGGCTGGGTCACGAAAACAAATTGCGCCGGCCACCCCCACCCAGAAATAAAGATTGTACATGAAAAATGAAGAATAAAGAAAAGACTAAAAATTTATATTTAAAGTGCTTTCAAGGGTATATTAAATTAGACATTTTTTAGAACATGAAAAAAAAATACACAAGAAAAACATGACTTTTACAGGTGTTTTGAGGAGGCTTTGACTTAGATACGGGTTGATTTAGAAACGAAATATTAATCATTAATACATGGAGTGCCACGTCGTACGTTTCCGTACGATATCTAACCCGTCGTGGTAATTGCTTTTACTTAGAGCCCACAAAATGTTTGGCCTCCTGGGAAGGTTTGCGTCAAAACCGCTTGGCACTCAATGTGTTAAACAATATATATTCTTAATCGATCATCTCTGCTTTTACTTAGAGCCAAAAAAAAATGTTTGGCCTCCTGGGAGGGTTTGCCTCAAAACCGCTTGGCACTCAATGTGTTAAACAATCCGAAATTTATTTCTGTGGTGTGACTGGAAAGTATTTTTTCTTTTGAATGCACTCCGGTCCAGCCTAATATTCATATATATGTATTTTATTCAGCGTTTCATTGCTCATTTCTCGTTTGAAGGCAATAAATGTCAAAATTAATTAAATTAACGAGTGGTTTTTTTAAATTTTCATGAAATCATTAATTGATTCTTGAAACTTTCCTTAATGACAAGGACATTACTTATAAATCATTTCAAATGTCACAAGAATCATGCGTAATTTGTTGAAGAATTCTTTGTAAGAATTTTTTTTTTCGAAATCACTTATTTTTTGTAAATAAACATTTTGTTTTGCAAAAAACCGGTTTTTTAGAAAACCGGGTTTCGGGTTTTTGAATGTGAAATAAAAAATTAAAAATAATAAGATATGAAAAAAAATAAATGAATAAAATGTAATACAGTGTCATGAGAAACACACTTCATTGGCATGAAAAAAAACGTAAAACCGGTTAACCTAATTTTTCAAAGTATTTTTAATGCGAACACTTTTTTGTTAGAAAACATTTTTCAAATTCTCTTATTTTATTTTTGCCATCAACAATTTTTTTGCAAAACAAAACCCAGTTTTTTAGGAAATTTAAACATTTTACAAAACCGGGTTTCAGTTTTTTGCATATGAAATGAAAAACAATACGATATGAGTAAATAAAAATGTAATTCAGTGTCAGTAGCTATTTAACATGAAATAACCGGTTTACCTAATTTTTCATAGTTTTCCTAATGCGAAGGGTGACAATTTTGTAAAAAAAAAAAAACATTTTTCAAATTCGCTTATTTTATTTTTCATAATTATATTTTTTGTTCAAAAATTAGGATTTTCAGAAACCCGGTTTTTGTATTTTATGTGAAATGAAAGATATGAATAAATAACAAATTGATAAAAAAAAAACAATTTAATTCAGTGTCATGAGAAACCCGGTTATTTGACATGAAATAACCGGAGAAACCGGTTAACTTACCTTTTCGAATTTTTTAATGCGAAGTCTGACATTTTTTATTAAATACGTTTTTAAATTGGCTTATTTTATTCTTTAATCAACATTTTTTTGCAAAAAACCAGTTTTTGTACGAAAGTTAAGATTTTTAGAAAACCGGTTTTCGGTTTTTGTATAATGTTGAATGAAAAACAATAAGATATAAATAAAAAAATAAATAAATATAACAAGGTAATTCCGTGCCATGATAAACACGGCTTATTGACATGAAATAACCGGAAAACCGGTTTTTTCAAAGTTTTCTTAATGCGAAAGGTGACATGTCTTGAAAAAAAACATTTTTCAAATTGTTGTAAACAAACCTTTTTGCAAAAAAACGGGTTGTTAAAAAATTAGGATTTTTAGAAACCCGGTTTTCGAATTTTTTGAATGTGAAATGAAAAACGATATCATATAACTAAATGAAATGGGAAATGAAAAACGATACGATATGAATAAATAAAAAATAACTATGTAATTTAGTATCGTGGGAAACCGGTTAATAGACATAAAATAAACGGAGAAACCGGTTAACCTAATTTTTCAAAGTATTCTTATTATTATTCTTTTTAGAAATAATTTTTCAAATTCGCTTTATTTATTTTATTTTATGTATTTTTTTTTTTTGTAAAAAACCCGGGTTGTAATAAAATTAGATTTTTTGAAAACCGGGTTTCGGTTTTTTTGAATGTGAAATGCAAGATTTTAATAAATAAAAAATATTAATAAAAATAACAATGTAGTTCAACGTCATGAAAACCCGGTTAATGGACATGAAATAACTGGAGAAACCGGTTAACCTCATTCTTCAAAGTATTCCTTATGTAAAATGTGACAATTGTTTAGTTAAAAACCTTCGCTTATTTTATTTTTTAAACTATTTTTTTGCAAAAACCCGGTTTTTTGTACCAAATTTAGGATTTTTAGAAAACCGGTTTTCGGGTTTTTTGAATGGGAAGTAAAAACGATATGATATGAATAAATAAAAATAACCATGTAATTTATTGCCACGAGAAAACCCGGTTAATTGACATGGAATAACCGGAGAAATCGGTTAACCGAAAATGATTATTTTCAGAAAACCGGTGACATTGGCAAATTCTTGAATAGTTTTCAAAATATTGTTGTTATACCTCATATAAAAATACCACAATTCCTAAAATGGGGAAAATAAATCCCAAAAATGAATTTTATATTTTGAGCTTCGAGAATTAATTGTCTAAATAAAATATTTTTTCGTGATAATAGATCGTATTTATCATATCATTATTAGTGATGCGGCTGAGCGATTATTATTGTAGTTACTCATTTAATTATGAATTAAGTCGAAAAATAATCTGCGTGGCTTAGAGAGCAACTTAGGAGGATATGAAGTTAGCTCCGCCCGACTTTAGCTGTTCCTCAATGCTTTTCTTTTGGAAGTTTTTTATTATTTAGTTGCTTCATGTGGTTTCTAAAATTAATTCTCAAAGGTCATATTAGAATCTTTACAAGCATTTTCAAAATTTATCAATTTCATACCAATCGTACCTCAGAAATTGTCAACCTTAGGCGGCAAATATTCTGATATCCGAAATATTCCCACATTAAGCCCCCTCCTTTTTTCCACATAAAAGCCACTCGGTGGATTTGTCCTTTTGTAATTTATTTTCTAATTCTCCACGATTTGCGTTGTTGATATCTTCATGGCAATCGTTATCGCCAACTCACACCTGGCGGTCGACCAAATGAAAGGATAATCCCCAGCTCGTTCGGTTATCCTGTGAGACATAAATTTCTGCAGTTCCCCTACATTCACTCCAATCTTCTTCTTTCACGTTTGTGTGTTTTTTCGTTGGCCTTCACACCAAACATAAATTTAAAGCGGACTTTCAGTTATCCGTTGGTTGGTTGGTTGCCTGGTTTTTTTTCGCTGGTCCTTTCTTCAAAAATATAAAATATGGATTTTAACAACATAAAATTGCATTATAATATCGTCTGGTCGTCAGAGATAAGAAAATTTATCCAATGGTTTATATTATCCCCCCTCCGCCGTAAATACTCAAAGTTACACATACACACGCCGAAATACTCCGGTCTTGCCATACACCCATACATTTACCATCAACCAACATTAAGCGGAGTTCATAACTTGTGGTGCTCGGTTGCTGTTTGATGATGTGTATAAGGATGAGGATGAGAACGAGGTGGAGGACGTTGTGTCCTGTGTACACTTTGGTGAGTAAGCAGAGTGGAACTGCCACACACAGGATATATGGCCACCACACACAGTGCCTTTTGCTGGTGTGTCCTCAACAATTTTTATGACTCCGATGATGACGCTGACGATGAGGATGATGTTGGCTGGCGATGGCAATGGCGATGCTGATGGCGTTTGTAATGGTGTAAAACGAAAGAAGAAGTGGTGGTGAACTAACAGTAGTGTTGCTCGTTTTTTCTTTCTTTCTTGTCATTTGATATTTGAGACCAACAACAAACTCACAGTGTGACACAGTGGTGGCAAACCAACACAAAAAAATATAATCGAATGATTTTTGAATTTGTAGCGGAAAATATGTAGAAATGACATGGATGCTAAAGAAAGTTTTCGAAAATTAATTTCCCTCTCATGTCATGGGGATAAAAGTAGACCCTCAAAGGGTGAAAATATTTCAAGACCATCTTTTCATAATTTAAATTACATTATAAAGGAAATAAAAAAATATTCAAAATGCTATAGCCAAAATGCGTTGGGCGCCACTTTCGGTAGAATTTCTGTCAAACATACATTAGTGAGGAACTATATTAACTTCAGAAGAATAATATTTTATGTTTGTCCACATCTCAATCAGTCAGGAACTAGAATGGAAGTTAAGTTGGGGGGTCCTGGCACATTAATGCAATTGGGCATTAGTCTCGTTGGGTGCCTCTATCTTAGGAAAGCGATATTAAATACTTTAGTAAGAAACTGTTGGAAAATCACTCGATCTTTGTCCATATCCAGCACAGACTGAAGCTAAATTGGAAGCTATTCTCGTCCTCGACCACATAAAAGTGCCGTTGGGCGCCATATTCATAGGAATTTCATTTAGTAGGGAACTATAGCAAAATCAGTAGGGAATAAATAACTACAAAAGAGTGATTTTTTTGAGGTTAGGATTTTCATGCATTAGTATTTGACAGATCACGTGGGATTTCAGACATGGTGTCAAAGAAAAAGATGCTCAGTATGCTTTGACATTTCATCATGAATCGTCTTACAAACGAACAACGCTTGCAAATTATTGAATTTTATTATCAAAATGCGTGCTCTGTTAAGAAAGTTCATTGCGCGCTTCCATTTTATGGTCAGTTTAATCGACCCACTGAAGCGGCTATTCGGGCTATTGTGACTAAATTTCGCACCAAATTTACATTGTTGGACATTAAACCACCAACACGCTTACGTAGAGTGCGAACTGAAGAAAATATCGCAGCTGTATCGGCCAGTGTTAATGATGACCACCAATTTTCGATTCGTCGCCGTTCGCACCAATTGGGTCTCTGTTACTCAAAAACGTGGAAATGCCAAAATTGGACTAAGCGGATGGACCACCTAAGACGCAGCCGCGGTCAACATTTAAATGAAATTATCTTCAAAAAGTAAATGTCATGGACCAATCTAACGTTTCAAATAAAGAACCGATGAGATTTTGCAAATTTTATGCGTTTTTTTAAAAAAAAAGTTATCAAGCTCTTAAAAAATCACCCTTTATAATTCTCATAAAAAATATTGTGACAATTAATTCTCGAAATCCAAGTCATCGATTTCAAAAACAGAAACTTAATTTTATCTACAGCTAAAGCTGCAAAAAATAGTTTTTTTCGTCTGATCCTTGATCAAAATTAACGAATGGCGGTCATTGTTCTAAAAAAATCATATTGTTGGGATTTATTTTCCCCGTTTTGGGAATTTTTGGATTTTTTTATGAGGTTTTCGAAAACAAAAAGGAATTTGTAATCGTGTTGAAAGACTAATTTTTAGGATTTATTTTCCCCGTTTTGGTAATTGAGGGATTTTATATGAGGTTTTCGAAAACAAAAAAGAATTTGCAATCGTGTTAATTTTGAGAAACAGTTTTTGTGACATCTCATATAAAAATCCCACAATTCCCAAAAAGGGGAAAATAAATACCAAAAAGTTTATTTTTTGTAAATAATCAAAAAACCAAAACGGAGAAAATAAATCCGAAAAAAATATTTTTTAGAAAGTATCGATAGATTTTTTGTCGATATTTGTGTGTAAATATATCGACAAAAAATCAAACTTTTAGAATTTATTTTCCCCGTTTAAGGGATTGTGGGATTTTTATATGAGGTATCACAAAAAGTGTTTTTGAAAACAAAAAGAAAATTGTGTTACTTTTTACAAACAGTTTTTTTATGATAACTCATACAAAAAACCCCACAATTCCCAAAACGGGGAAAATAAATTCCAAAATTTTTTTAGGTAAATAACCGTCCATTCATAAAATTTTGATTATTTTTCTAAAAAAACTAAATTTTTGGGATTTATTTTCCCCATTTTAGGGATCGTGGGATTTTTATATGAGGTATCACAAAAAGTGTTTTTGAAAACAAAGAAGAATTTCAATCATCTTACATTTGTGCAGCACTTTTTGTGATATCTCATACAAAAAATACCACAATTCCTAAAACAGGGAAAATAAATCCCAAAAATTTGATTTTTTTAGAAAAATAACCGCCATTAATTAATTTTGATTATTTTTCTAAAAACAATTTTTTGGGATTTATTTTCCCCGTTTTAGGAATTGTGGGATTTTTATAGGAGGTATCACAGAAACTGTTTGAAAACAAAAAGGAACTTGCAATTGTGTTACTTTTGAGAAACAGTTTGTATGATACATCATACCATAAATCCCATAATTCCCAAAACGGGGAAAATAAATCCCAAAAAATTTGTTTTTAGAAAAGTAATCGAAATTAACAAATTCATCTAAAAAACAAATTTTTGGAATTTATTTTCCCCGCCTTGGGAATTGTGGGATTTTCTGTATGAGTTATCACAAAAAAAACTGTTTCTCAAAAGTAACACAATTGAAAATTTCTTTTTGTTTTCAAAAACAGTTTTTGTAAATTTCCATTATTTTTGTCATACAAAAAATCCCATAATTCCCAAAAGGGGGCAAAATAATTCCCAAAAAAATGTTGTGAATACAACATTTACACACAAATATCAGCAAATTCTATTCAAGGGAATACTCTTTAGTATAATAATTTACATTACGACTTTGGAGCCACTGTGCCCAAGCAAGGAAGGAATGTCACCCAGCAGACGACCAGCCAGCAGCCATCTCTAACCATGGAATCTCGCAGTCAGCAGCATTATCATCAGCATCGCACACATCCTTCGGTGATTTGATGTGTGTGTACGTGCGTGGGTGTGCGTTTTCTGCTTTTGGAGGGTTATAAAAGATTTCAAACATTTGATAACAGATTTGGCGAAAAAGGATATTTTCTACACACTCTCACACATTTGTGCTTCCTTTAACAACATACACTCACACATATGACCATGTGTGCGATGTAAACATTTATGAGTGGAGCAATTTTTTTCCATGTGTGCACGTCGAAAGGATTAAGTTAAATGTTTACTTTACCCCCTATACTCAGTCAACTCATTTTTCTAGTTCTTCTCTCTACTGGTGGTGGTGGTGTCGAAGGATGGATGGATGGGGTGTTAAGTACAAACAGGACAACTTATTCCAGGACGTCGTTGTGTGTGTTGGCGAGGCAAGGCGGCGTCCATGACATGTACAGCTGATATCTTTATGTTTATAAGCTCATATCCTGTTTGTAGGGTTTTATCATTATTTTCTATTTGTTAAATACATGGGGAGTTAACACTGTAAACAGTCACACACACCCGCTCGGGCAGGAAGTTTGAGCATAATTTATGATTAAGTGGGATATTCTGTTTTTTGTTTTATGTGTGTGTGTGTTTTGTGAAATGTAAATGGCCTGTGAAGCATTGATTTAAATGGATGGATGAATATTTGTCTAGAATTTTATGAAAATGGGGAAAGGGTTTGGGTTGGATTCGTGGAATGGATAAATTTGTGGCGTTCCATACTTAGAAAGGTACTGTATATATATACTTGTGGTATAAGAGAGGAAGAAAATACGGCGAGAATTCTGACGATAATTGTAATAATAAATTGGGAACTATCGGAAAATTGCTCGATCTTTGTCCACATCAAAGTCAAGTAGAAGCTAAATTGGAATCTAAGTTTTTTTTTCAACTATTCAACCGTTGGACTATTATTTGTGGGGTGCACTCAGCAGCCATTTGAATGAAATTATTTTCCATTATTAACCGGAAGGATTGTACTTTCAAATAAAAAAATTTGAGAAAATATTCAGTAGTTTTTTTATAACATTTTCAAAAAAAAACGTTATTTGGCGGACCCTTATAATATATCTACAGCTTCTGTTTGTTCGGCGACTTATAATGAAATTTGACGTAGAATATTTTTTCCATTCACACAACCCCCCTAAAATTCAGTTTTGTGGGGTAGTTTAGCTTCAATTCGGGGAAAATACAAAATTAACCCTAAAATGAATTTAATGTTTTGACTTTGAGTTTTGATTTGATTTTGAGTTTTGGTGTATTCAGAGACTTATAATAGAATTTTATGGTAAATATTTTTGTAGAAAATGTTGACCCGTTAAAACGCTGTTTTAGTGGTGTTTTTTATCCTTTTGCACAAAAGGGACCAAAAAGACCTCTATATTGAGAAGCCAGAAGGTTAATATATTCCACAAAAATGATCCTCGAACACAAGTTCCAAGTAATATTGCTGAACACATCCTATACTTAAAATGTAAGGATCACAAAGTTTCATATGACGATTCATCATACGAATGTACAAAAGGGGGAAATTATGACATCTCTATAAAATTACAAAAAATACCCCAACATTGAGTAGCTAGAGGGTTAAGATGTTTCATAAAAATATTCCTAGTAGTGTTCTGAGTAATATTGCTGAACACATCCTATTTTAGAAATTTAAGGATCACAAGGTTTCATAAGGCGAATCATTATAAGAATGTGCAAAAGTGCGAAATTATGACCTCTATAATATTACCAAAAAGACCCCTATCTTGACGAGCGAGAGGGTTAAAACGTTCCACAAAAATTTTCCTTGAAGTATTCTCAGTAATATTGCTGAACACATCCTATACTTAAAATGTAAGGACCACAAGGTTTCCTATGACGATTCTTCATAAGAATGTGCAAAAGTGGAAAATTATGACCCCTCTATAAAATTACCAAAAAGACCCCTATATAGAGGAGCTAGGGGGTTACAATGTTAAACAAAAATGTTCCCCATAGTGTTTTAAATAATATTGCAGAACACATCCTATACTTAAAATGTAAGGATCGCCGGGTTTCCTATAACGACACATCATAAAAACATACAAAAGGGACACATATTGACCCCTCCTCTAAAACTACCAAAAAAAAGCTATATTGAGGAGCTATAGGGTTAAAATGTTTTACAAAAATTTTCTTCGTAGTGTTTTAAATAATACTGCTCAACGCATCCTATACTAAAAATTAAAGATCACAAGGTTTCCTATGCCGATGCATCGTATGAATGTGCAAAAGATGAAAATTATAACCCTTCTATAAAATTACTAAAAAGACCGCTATATTGATAAGCTAGAGGGTTAAAACGTTCCACGAAAATGTTCCTTGTAGTATTGTGAGTAAAATTGCTGAACACATCCTATACTTAAAATGTAAGGATCACAAGGTTTCCTATGCCGATTCATCATATGAATATGAAAAGTGGGAAATTATGACACCTCTATAAAATTACCAAAAAGACCCCTACATTGAGGAGCTAGAGAGTTAAAATGTTCCACAAAAATGTTGCCCATAGTGTTTTAAATAATATTGCTGAATACATCCTATACTTAAAATGTAAGGATCATAGGGTTTCCTATAACGATACGTCGTAAGAATGTACAAAAGGGGGGAAATATTAAACCCTCCTCTAAAATTACCAAAAAGACCCTTATATTGAGGAGCTAGAGGGTTAAAATGTTCCTCGTTGTTTTCTAAATAATATTGCTGAACACATCCTATAGTTACAATGGAAGGATCACAAGATTTCCTATGCCGATTCATCATATGAATGTGCAAAAGGGAAACTATTGATCCCCCATCTAAAATGTCAGCCACAGGCAAACTTTCAAAGCGCTGATATTCCGCGTATATTCCTTTTGACCCCTTCTATCAGAATGCGTTGTAAGAACCTTGTTTTTTGTGTTCCGCAGAGTTCTTGTATTTACTATACTATACTACAAAAAATTTCCGGAAGAGCTTTGTATATAATCTTCTGCTGTATTTTGCCTTTCTATACTAGAAAACAATATTAAAAAAATATGGATATTTTTTTA
Source organism: Polietes domitor (assembly GCA_947397865.1). Classification (NCBI taxonomy): domain Eukaryota; kingdom Metazoa; phylum Arthropoda; class Insecta; order Diptera; family Muscidae; genus Polietes; species Polietes domitor. Next base: position 21,995,509 of record OX377619.1, on the reverse strand, counting down.
CTAAAATTCAATTTTCTTCGAGGTACCTTTAACATTTGTACTCTCATTTAGGATATAAAAATTCGATACACCTGCTTATATATTCAATTTATGATGGCTACAAATATTTTCAAAGAATTAAAAACAAACTTTTTTTTTAATTTTTTTCTGGTACGAAAAAGCCCATAAAAAATAGAAAAGTAATCGGCAAAAATATTTTGCTTTACTTAGCATTAGCTAACATTCTAACGAAGAAAAAATATTTATCTGTAAAAGTTCTATGGAAAAATTTAGAACTTATTGGCCTCTTTGTAGACGAAAAAAAAATACTTTTTTAAAGTAATGATGATGGATATAAAGCGTCGATCTAAAATGAGATTATCAGCTAATTATTTCTAAGTGCGAAGGTAGTGTCCTGTAAAGCTGAAATTAATTATTATTAACAATTATGCAAACTTTTTAGACTCTCCCTCTCCCGGTTTATTTAGGGTCAAAATATTCCCGATTGAATTTCAATTAAGTCCCTTTATTATTTATTTCTTATTATTTCGTGGTATAACGTACAACAAGATCTAATGATTTGCTTTCGCTAAGTGCTATAATGAAGGTGTCCACAACCAAAAAACCAAATCTCAATCCCCCTTTCCCCCACCATTCGAAATAAAACTTCCAAAATCTAGAGAGAAAGACCCAAGCCACAAACAACGAAAATATTTATCAGCTCTCAATCAATGACTTTTCGGGCTATGATTGTTGTTCACGTTGATGCAACATATTGTTAACAGCCGACAACAGCAACAACGGTAACCGCATCAAACAATTGCTGCGGCTGAAATTAAATGAAAAGAATGGCATAAAACTTCAACAAAAATTGTTAATATGAATAACCAAGAAATCAGGCAAAAAAAAACAACAGAAACAAAAAGATGAAGGCAGCAAAAAAAGGCAACAACACTGGCCAGAGCTGCTATTGGAAAGGAAACAGCAGACCACCAGCCACCGATCACCGCCACCACGTTCTTGGGCATTCCACTCCGCAGTGTGTTAAACAGCACGCATTTGTGGCGATTATCAGAGTGGTGTTACAGACGGACGGTCGGACGGACGTGGTGGCATCATGGCATCGCATCGCACCATGAACGGCAACAACAACACTAACAACAACTACTAAAAATGCAGCTGTTTCTATATGAATTTTTAGGCTTTTCTGCCACTTCTTTAGAGTTTTTTCTTTCGTTTTGGTTTAAGCTTTGCACATAGCCAAGCAACAAAAGCACAGTGTTTTAAAACCAAAATGTTCTCCACAAAATCAGGAATTGACGAAAGATGTGTAGATTTACTCGTTGACAATGTCCTTCGAATTTCTTCGGCATAAACCTTCTTCCAAGTTACTTGGTGGTGTTAGTTTTTCATTTCCCCATCCCTTCACAGAACTACAAAATTCCAAAGGATACAATTTTTCAAAAAAATATTTTTTATACTTGTTCGCACTTTATGATAACGGCATTAGTGTCAAATTAAAGAGGAGAATATCTATTAAAAATTCTGTCCTTTGTAGTCCAGTGAAGGGGCAACAGGATGAGGAAATGAAAAACTAAAAACGCAAATTAACTCTATTTCACCTATAGCTTCAGATGTTCAAGTGTAATATGGACTGTGGGTCAGCGTAATATTCAATCACAAAAAAATTAGAAACTTCTAGAACTACAACATAACTAACAAAATTTTTGCTGAAGGGCCATGATTTTTTTCTGCTAAATTTTGGCTTTTTAAACTCAAAAACGCTGTTGAAAGAAAAAAATAATTAATATTTTTTAATTAAAATTCCAATTTTCGCTGAAGTTACCTTCAAGATTTGTACTCTCATGTTGGAAATATAAGACCAATAACACCCCATTATATGTCGAATTAAAGGTAGTTGTGATTGCTAAAAATATTGCGAATATCACATACAAATAGTAAGATTTGTACTCTCATTCTGGAAATATAAGTCCTACAATACCCCAAAATATTTTTAAATAAAGGATGGCTACAAATGTTGCGAATATCACTTTCACGCAAAAATAGTGATTTAGAAACAGTCTCCAAAAATTAGAAAAAAGGTATATTTCTCTAAAAAATCTTTTTTGTTGACACAAAATAATATAAAAAATATAAAAAAATTAAAAAATATTTGGTTTGCGATTTAAATAGCTTACATTCTGACGTAGAAAAAAACTATATGTAAAACATATTTATATATATTTATATATATAGGATATAAATAAATATTTTTTAATTTTTAACTAAATTTCCAAATTTCACTGAAGGTACCTTTCAGATTTGTACTCTCATATTGGAAATATAAGTCCCACAATACCCCAAAATATTTTTAATTAAAGGATGATTGATATTTTTAATTAAATAGTGATTTAGAAACAGTCTCCAAAAATTACAAAAAAGTATATTTCTCTAAAAAATCTTTTTTGCTAACACAAAAAAATATAAAAACATAGAAAGAAATGAACTAATATTCTAAATTTCACTGAAGGTACCTTTAAGATTTGTACTCTCATTTTGGAAATATAAGTCCGATAACAACTTATTATATAGCAAATTAAAGGTAAAACTGACGGCTACAAGTGTTGCGAATGTCATTTTCACAAAGAAACAGTGGTTTAGGACCAGTTCTACAAAAATTGAGAAAAAATAGTTTTTTACCCCAAACAAAAATCGTTTTTTGCTGGCACTAGAAATCCATAAAATATAGAAAAAAAAATTAAAAAATGTTTTTGTTTCATTTTTCCATAGCTAACATTCGAAAAAAAAAAATAATGCCTACATATAAAATATATATCGATAAATGTAAAAGTTGTGAACCACTTTGTTGAAACAAAGGAATTTGAAAAAAATCAAGATATTTTTTTAAATTTGTGGTTAAATAGATAACTGAATACTTATTGTGTTATTCTCTAATAGGATCTAGGATCTCAACGAACAAAACAATACCTTTTCGAAGAAAATCTATGCATAAATGTGGAAGTCCATGTATAAATGTAGAACTAAGGAAATTAAAAAAATACGAAGTTTTTGCTTAAATTGATTTAACACTTCTACAAGAAGAGCCATAACTTTTACATTATTTCATAGATTTTCTTCAACCAGGCCTTGTTTTCTTCGTAAACCAACTATTGGAAATTAAAAATTTAAGATATTTTGCTATGTAATTTGCAAAAGGTTTATTAGAGCTGATGAAACCAAAATTAAAAAATCATGATTTTTTCGCAAAATCTTTTGCGTCTACAATAACTTTCATAACTTCTACATTTATCCATAGATCTTTTACATATATACATTGCTTTCTTCGTTAGAATATTCGCTATTAAATATTAAACAAAATATTTGTTCCTACTTTTTTCTATTTTTTATGATTTTTTTCGTGCCAGCAAAAATATATTTTTGTTTTGAAAAAAATAATTTTTTAATTTATTTGAAATGTTAGCTCTGAATAAATTGAATGAAGTATTTTTTTCCGATTTTTTTTCATTTTTTTATGATTTTTTTCGTGCCAGCCATTATTAAACAATTTTTTTTACTTTTTTCTATTTTTTATGATTTTTCTCGTGCCAGCAAAAATATTTTTTTTTTTGAAAAGAATATTTTTTTCATTTATATGAAATGTTAGCTCTTAATAAATTGAATGAAGTAATTTTTTCCGATTTTTTTTAATTTTTTTATGATTTTTTTCGTGCCAGCCAAAATATATATTTGTTTGAAAAAAATATTTTTTTAATTTAAGGGAGTTTACTCCCAAAACCACTGTTTCTTTGTGTAAGTGAAATTTACAACATTCGTAGCTATCATAATTACCTTTAATTGAACATATAAGTGCGTACTATCGGACTTATATTTTGAAAATGAGACTACAAATATTAGAGGTACCTTCAGCTCTAAATTTTAGAAAAACAATTTAAAAAAAATACTTATTCATTCATTATTTTATTTAATATTATTTGTTTTTTGGTATTATTTATTACACCTGAAGTTCTGCTAAAAATATAGACCGAGTTTGTCTTCATTGTTATTTTTTGTTTAAAACCACTGTGCAACAGTGCTCAAGTCCATTTAACAAACCCTCAAAAAATCGCATATCAACCCTAAAAAATCTTTCACACAAAGATTTCCTTTAGCTGATTTTGACTTTGCGATTTTTTCATTCGTTCATTCTTTCTTTGGCCAACCAAGCCAAACGAAAAAATCCTACTTATCCCAAGTTGAAGATTTCTGGTGTTTTTTGGCATTGTTGTGGCGAGGATTGTTTGAAAACAATTTTTTTTCTGTTGCGAACTTTACAAACCCGAAAAAATCAACAGCCACATCGCAACAACAACAACAACAGCAACAGAAATATGCTGCTTACAGAAAAAAAGTATGTGTTGTATTTTATCGTTAAACAATCGAAGGCAATAAATATCTTACAAATAAGCAGAATGTGTTGGAATGCAAAAAACCAAGAAATCGAAACAACAGCAACAGCAGCAGCAACAACACCAAATCAGACCCCGTCCCGTCCACACACATACACATAATATGGGTATGAAATCGAAAGAAAACCAAAATGAAACAAAAAAAAATAAAAAACTGAAAAAGAAAAAGATCATGCACTGAATAGCCATCCTACAAATAAATGTTGGAAAGCTACAACAAATAAATACAAATCCATCCATGAGCACATACCTACGTACGTAGTGGAAGCGAAAACGGCGACGAATCCCCACTTCTTATCCCAGCTAAACCCAAAACAATCGCCAACTGCCAACTCCGCCGTAACAATAATCAGCAACCAGCAACACAAAACAAAACAACAAAAAATAAACTTCACGTTCAAAATAAAGGTTGAGCGCGAAAACAATAATGCAACAAATTTGTGTGAAATCTCACATTAAATCACACAACAACACCATCACACTTGCGCGCACACACTCACACTCACAAACATAAACACTAATATGTATTCACGTCCACAATGTGCCAATTGCTGGCTGTGTACAACGTTGGAGGATTTGCTTGTTGGGGTTACGGATTATGTGACTGACGACGACGACGACTACGAACGATGGACGTTGGACGATGGCCGATGGATTAGGAAGGTGCAGGGTGTTGCCCAAAACGAAAATGTTGAGGTCACGATTGATAAAAGAAATTGGCTTTTTATGATGGTGTTGCGGGTTTATACTTATCAATATTTTGTAGAAACTCTAAGGGTTTTTTTCTGTGGTAAAAATATATATGTATGTACATTAGAGCGACTCATGGAAAAAAATATTGAAATATCTATGTAACAAATTTTCTTTCGAAGGGCTTTTTATAGCATTTTCTGCTACATTTTGGCTTTCTAAACTAGAAAATGATATTAAACAAAATTTATAGGTACATTTTCTTTAATATTTTTCTAATTTTCGTGGTAGATACCTTAATATTAATAACAATTAAAGATAATTATGATGACTACAAATTTTGCGAATTTCAGTTTCACATCGAAGCAGTGGTTGAGGAACAGTCTCAAAAAAATTAAGAAATTTTTGTCTTTATTTTTTTTACTAAAGTTCCAATTTTCGCCGAAGATAACTTTAAGGTTTATCCTCTTATTTTGGAAATATAAGTCACAAAATACGAATTGCAAATATAATTTTCACATCAAAGCAGTTGCTTAGGAGCAGTTTTGAAAAACATTGATTTTTTATTTAAAAAAGCCCATAAAATACTCACAAAATGGATAAAAAAAAATGAAAAAATTATTCCGTTTTATTTTTTAATAGCTAACGCTTTAATGAAGATAACAATGTCTTTATGTAAAAAATCTATCTTTCAAAAATAAAAAAGATTTTTTTATCGTCATTTTTTAATTTTTGTTTAAATAGCGCGAAAGCCCCTTTAAAAATTGCATAAAAGTATAATTGTTTTATTTTGTAATAGATGGCATCCTAGCGAAGAAATCGAGGCCTTTTTGAAGCAAATTTATGGATAATTGTAGAAGTTATGGCTCTTATTGTAAAGGGTGATTTTTTAAATGCTATAGGAAAGTTTTTCAAAAAAAAAAAACATAAAATTCAGAAAAAATGTTTCATCATATTATCAAGTAGTACAATATAATATAACAGTAGTTGACGCGAAACAAATAAAAAAATCATATTTTAAATTTTTTATTTAAATAGCACGAAACGCCCTTTATATGTTAGATAATAATATATTTTGTATTATTTTGCAATAGCTGAAATCTTAACAAAGAAATCGAGGCCTATTTTAAGAAAATCTACTGATAAATGTAGAAATTATGACCCTTCTTGTAGAAGTACATATCGTCTTCACGAACAGTGCTGTTTACACATAAATGTTTATTGTACAACTTGGAACTCAATTCTAGTTCCGTGGAGGATTTTCAGTTATAAATATCATATCATTTAGAAGACCTAAGTCTTAAGTTAGATATAAAAATTATTTTCCATCGAAAAAATCTTTTCGCCATAATCTATTTTCAAGTTGTACAATAAATCTGCAAGTGTAAACAACACTCATGGCTAAAGCAAAAAAAATGCCCTTACATATTGCTCATAACTTCTACATTTATGAAGAGATTTCTTCAAGAAAAGCTTTGTTTTATTCGTTTCGATCCCAGCTATTGTATTTTATAGTTAAATATTCCATCATTTAATTTACAAAGGGCTTGTTTGCTCTATTTAACCACTAATTTAAAAACTCTTGATTTTTTAAATAGTTTTCGACTACAAAGAGGCTCATAACTTTTATATTTATCCATAGATCTTTTACATGTAGACACTGCTTCTTTTACTTTTCTAGATTATTAGCTATTAAAAAAATATTTTTTATTTATTTTTTCTCTTTTTCATGGGTTTTTCGTGCCACCAAAAAAAAAAATTTTAATTATTTTTTTTTAAATAAACTTTTAATTTTTTTTTTAGATTGTTTCTAAAACTCTGTTTCTATGGGAGAGAGAAATTCGCGACTTGCGTAGCCATCATAATTATCTTTAACCGAACATATAAGCAAGTGTAATCGGGTCTATATTTATAAAATGAGAGTAGAAATATTAAAGGTACCTCCTCGAAAATCGAAATTTCAGTAAAAATTTAAAAAAAATATACATAATTTTTTTAGTGTTGATTTTATGACTCAGTATGCCTTAATGCAAACAAAAAATATTTTTCACGTCGTGGACACAAAATTTTTATTTGTTTTGTTGCACAGTGATATTCCAGTGGTCATTTTGTAAAAACTCCATAATTAGGGGTCGTTTTTTTGAAATTATTTTCGTTCGTCTGAGGCGAACGATCAAAAATCAATCAATTATGACATGAATTCCATAAAACATAGTTAAGAAATATTTTAGCTACGAGCTATTTGCGTACTTTTCTTTAGACACAGAGAATTATAGACTCGGGTGTCTTGTAGATTTTTTTTGTAATAATTGAGTGGTATTGAATCGTTCGCCGTAATTTCATGATGTAGGGTGTTCGTTTATAGAGTATGATGTAGTGTGTAGACAGGCTAGTTTTAGCAGTAACTAATTGGCGCAAAAACTGTATTTATAGGCAATTATGTGAAGTCCATTTGTGTAAGGTCTCTGTAGCGAATGATTAATATTAATATCTTAAGAGTGTTATTATTATTAATCATTGAACGTAATGGAAGAACAAGGTTGCAAAGGATAACATTTTTCAAATAATTATTTTGAATACTTATTCATACACTACTATACCAATGTGGGTATCAAATGAAAGAGAAGAATATCTGTTAAAAATATTTCAAATTTCATTCTTCTATCTGTATTAGTTTACCATTGACAACTATTTCAAGTTTTCCACTTAAAACTTTAAAGAATAATCGTTAACTTACTTTTTAGGAGGGGGGGGGGAATTTGAAATGGTTGTTAATATTAAACTAATACAAGAAATATTTTAAAATATTATTTTTATTCAGCCGGCATTTACAGGATAATGATTTTTGGAAAACATCCTTTTATCTATAGAAATCATATTTAGACCAATAACTCAACATAAAATATAGCAATTTTTTGCATATATCACCAAAAAAAATTGGTAGCGAAAGGGTTAACATTACACCTGATTACGTCGTTATTTAACCATACATTTGCATATTTTGTAAATTAGTTTGTTCTCCTCGTAATGTCAATTTACTGATTCTAACTTTCTCGATCTTATCCGAATTTTCAGATTTTACTTTCATTTATAAAACGTTACAGATAAATAAAATAAACGAGGCATAATAGCTTATAGTGTGGTGTAGAGTATAAACATGGTATTTTTACATTAAATCATTGGCGAAAAACCAGACTTATGAACAATTTTGGCAATTAACTTTCTTTTTGCTTAAGCATTCACATGCGTATGATTAATATTAATACGTTATGAGTATTAATATTAATCATACGCTGGGAGCGATGTGATCTAAATAGAGACAACATACAAAATATGTTCACACAAGTCGTCATTTTTACCCAGAGATTTTCACCTTTCTTAAATATCTAGTAAAAAGAAACCGATTTCTACTTTATTCGATATTTTTCGAATGCAGTACTGCAGGCAAATGTACAAAAATAGAATAACCTTCCATGTGGTGTATGGTTTAAAGCAACTTGTGTGCGACTTCAAACGGAGTTGTTGTCAATTAAATAAATTATGTGAATTGAATAACTGCAATGGTTCCTAGACGTATAAGTATTATTAATACGTTATTAATATTAATCATACGTTATGATTTATACGACTTCAATATAGTTATGTTATGATTTATAAGTTTAAAATATCGACAACACACCTAGAATATTTTCATATATTTATTTGGCCATTCATTGCCTGGAAATTTAGACATTTTGGCTATATTTAGCAAATTTTGAAAATTTTGCATTTTAGTCGAAACCATTTGTTTTTTTTGCAATTCATGGGATTTAAAACACTCAATCCAGTGGAAAAAATTTTAGAACTTTTAGCTACAAGATTGGTTTATTAATAATAAGTTTGTTCGTTCATGCGGAAAATTTTTATCGACTATAAAATGCGGGTTTCACAAAATATTTCTGCAAAACGATATAGTGGCTATGACGACATACATATTACTTAGGAGCGAAATAAAAAACAAAAAAGTTTTAAAAGTTTTGTGTAGCCAAACTTTTTTGCGTTATTATCCACGGGCGCGCAATAACAAAACAAACCAAATCCATATTCGTTTTGAGTGATGCGAATATTTTTAGATCTGGAAAGATAGTAGCACTTAGTGTGCAGATATTTTTTGATTGGTTGTAATTTAGTCTAATTTATCAAAAAAGCTTTTATTTTATGTCATTTTTTGCAGAAAACGCTATTAGAATTTACAAAATAAAACAAATTATTTTCTTATCTAAATTGTAAATCAGTTTTAGGAAAAAAAATCATGATTTAAAAAATAAATATTGCGCATCGCAAGAGAGTCACAGCTTCTACATTTATCCATAGAATCCATAAAAATAAAACATCATATTTTTTATGAGTTTTTCCTTCCATTAAAAATACTTTTTAAAAATCAATTTTGCCCCAATATTTAATTTAAACAAGTTGCGATATAAAGAAATTGTAAATCAGTTTTAGCCAAAAAAAAGATTTAAAAAATAAAACAGTGTCATAACTTTTACATTTATCCATAGAATCGATAAAAAATAAAACACCATTTTTATGTGTTTTTCGTTCCAGTATTTTTTTTTTGTAGAATCAATTTTACCTCAATATTTAATTTAAATAATTTGCAATGTACAGAAATATTTAACCCTTTCAGCCCAAAAGTTGCTTATAAGCAACATAACAAGTTTGTCCTATAAAATATTTAAAATCAAATATTTCTCACTGTTTATATTTTTACCTAAATTGACTTTCTAAACTCGATATTAAAAATTTATTATATATTTATTATTTTTACCAAAATTCCAATGATGGCTACAAATGTTGCGAACTTCATTTTCACATAGCAACAGTGTCGAAAATATTGAGAAAAATTTGATTTAAGAAAAAATTAAAAATGAAATTATTCACTTTTATTTCATATAATTTCCTTTTGAAGGGAAATTTTGATGTACGTATTTTCTGCAACCCTATTCTAAATTCATCAATTACACCGTACGATAATTTAAAAAAAATCATTACACTTGAACCCGATTATATAAGTCTGTATATCATATTTTTTCATTTCCTCATACTGTTGCCCCTTCACAGAACTACAAAGTTCCAAAGGATACAATTTTTCAAAAAATTATTTTAAATACTTATTCGCACCCTATGATAATTTTATTAGTATCAAATTAAAGAGGAGAAATTCTATTAAAAATACTTCAAATATCGTGCTTATATCTATATTATTCCAGTATTAACATTCACATCAAGCTTGCCCCTTAGTTTTTCTACTTTATGCATATCTTGCTTTTTAAGAGACACAAATTTTAAATAGTATTTAATTCTAAACCAATACAGATAGAAGCTTAAAATTTAAAGTATTTTTAACACATATTCTCTTCTTTGATTTGGCATTTATACCCGTGTCATAGGGTGCGTGAATAAGTATTAAAAATAATTTATGAAAAATTGTATTCTTTGGAAATTTTCTTTTAAGGGGCAACAGGATGTGCAAATGAATAAAAAAAAATATTTTTAATACCCATTCGCAGCCTATGACACCGGTATAAATGACAAATCAAAGAAGGGTATATTTGCTAAAAATACTTTAAATTTCAAGCTTCTATCTGTATTAATTTAGTATTAACAACCATATCAAATGTTGTCCCTTAAAAAGCAAGATATGAATAAACTAGAAAAACTAAAGGGGTAAACTTGAAATAGATGTTAATGCTGAACTAATACAGATAGAAATATGATATTTAAAGTATTTTTTATAGATATTCTCCTCTTTAATTTCACACTAATACCGTTATCATAGGGTGCGAATAAGTATATAAAATAATTGTTTGAAAAATTGTACCCTTGGGAACTTTGTAGTTCTGCAACAGAAAAACTAAGGGGTAAACTTGAAATAGATGTTAATGCTGAACAAATACAGATAGAAACATGATATCTGAAGTATTTTTAATAGATATTCTCCTCTATAATTTGACACTAATACCGTTATCATAGGGTGCCAACAAGTATATAAAATATTTTTTCAAAAAATTATATCCTTTGGAAAAAACTAAAAACGCCAAGTAACTCCATGTTGTCTATAGATATACATACGTACGTACGTTCAAATGTAACGACATTTTTTAAAAATTCTCGTACGGAGTTATCTGAAACCCTATTCTTTAACTATCATCTCTGTATGTATCCTTGGTGAATGATAATTCCCATAATTGTTGTCATTACCTTCATTATTATTATTAAACGCCGACAACAGCATAATCTAATAACAGCAAAAATGTTATTACCATAATAACCAAACCTCCTTCTGCTCCTCCTACTCATCCTCGGCATCATCATTTGTTACTGAATGCTGCTGTGTGTTCAACACAAGCAACATGATGTTCAATCAACAACAATGATGTCAATACTCAATAAATTATAAAAGAACAACCCCAAACACAGACTTAAAAATTGTCGATGTCCTTGTATGGGTGTATGTGTGTGTACAACAGACAACAACTAATTGATGCACGAGTAATGATTTAGTTATTTAGTTAATGTTGCTCCTTCTCCTCCTTACGGTTGCCGCTGTTGCTGCTGCAACAAAACATTAACATCGATGTCGTCGTCATCGGCATCGTCATGATGCTTGCATTGAACGACATAAAAATCAATGGAGAAGCAATCTGGAAAGCAAATCATTAGCAACGCGTCAGCATCATCAACGCCACTCAGACTGACTCAGGCACAGGCATTGCTGCCATCATAACCTGAGCAACAGCCCAGCCACACAGACAATCATCGAGGAGACGAGGACGTGAACGACGACAACACATCAAACCGTCGACAACAAGCGACCGCCGCGCCGCATCACTTCATTAAAACATCAACGACAAGCAACAATTTTTGCATAAAAATCACTTAACATTTAGCTTACAACAACACCAAAACATGATGTTCCAACAACAGTCGCTGTCTCACAGCCACAGCCGGAGACCCAGCCACATAACGACAGCCAGCCAGCCTCATGGCACTGGACTACCCACCAAGAGATTTCCTCCTTTACACTTCATCAACACCACACATACACAGAGAGAACCCGGTCGAAATCTAAAGGAGTCTTCACTCCAGTCACTCTCACAGTTATAGGGGACATCATTACATTTCATATATCCCCCCCAACGCCAAACATGATCAGGAGGCACATGGAGACCATCCATCCACATCCCAAAGCTAAGCCAAAGTCACCGCCACCAGAAGCTTTGTATTTTCATTGCCCATTTGTGGAATATGCGAAACGAATCGAGTGTAAAGAGAAGACAGCAGCAGCAACAGGCAACTGTTGAGTTGTTTGCTGATGTTCTTGCCACGTTATTCTTGTTACCTTTTTTCTTCGGTGGACTGGTAATTTTTTCGGTTTCGAAAAAAAAACCTTTTAATATGTCGGCGCAGGATTCCAACGGACGTCGTCGTCGTCGGTGTGTTGTTAACACATCTTCTCCCCATACTCGGTGCTTATGATCACAAGACAAATGGTACAAGCAGCAGCAAACACACATACACCCGATTTAAAACATATTTAAGCGCCAACCGAAGAATCCCCCTTTTAAGGCGTAACCCTTTCCATTCCACTTCAGAAATGAAATGAACGCATTGCAGCGCGAAAAAAATACATAGTGTTTTAGCTAAATCGAAAAAAAAAATATTAAAGTGTGGTGTGTCTTAACGGAAAGACTTTTGATTCACCAGGGCAAGGTGGAATGATCGGTGAGGGAGAAGAAAAGAAAGACTTTCATAGCAATTTATGATATTAAGACTGATTTTCGTTTGAAGGGCTTCATAATGCAAAGATTGATCAAGATATGTAACAAAAAATGCAAAATTTGTGTACGAAACCTAAAAAAGGGTCTCGTACAGCACAACAATAAAAAATATGGATATATATTTTTTTTCAGATAATTTTTACTAAAGATTAAATTTTCGTCGAAAGTACCTTTAATATTTGTACTCTCATTTTGGAAGTATAGGCCCGATCACACGCGCTTATATGTTCAATTAAATGTAATTATGATGGCTACACTTAGAGACAGCAGTATAAGAACAGTTTCCAAAGAATTGAAAAAAAATATTAAAAAAAAAATCTGTCATGAAAAAAGTTCATAAAAAGTAAAAAAAAAACGGAAAAAGTATTAAATTGATTTAAATTGAAAAAAAATTTTTGGAAATGGGAAAAATAAATTAAATACCTCGAAATTAAATTGAAAAAAATATTTTTTGCTGGCATGAAAAAAGTTCATAAAAAGTAGAAAATATGGAAAAAAGTTTTAAATTGAAAATGCAAAATATCTTTGTTTTTTTTTTGAAAAAATAGAAAAAAAATCGGAAAAAATATTTATTTTTTAATAGTAACACTACAATGAAGAAAACATTGTTCTCTGTAATGTGTAAAAGATTTATGGGTAAATGTAAGATTTATGACACTCTTTGTAGACGGAAAAGATTTTATTAGAAAAATCATGATTTTTTATTTAAAAAATAAGAAAACTGGACATTTTACAATTTTATTTTATAATAGATGGACATTTTACGAAGAAAGCGAGACTTATTTGAAAATTTATGAATAAACATAAGGTCCTCCTTGTAGACGCAAACAATTAAAAAATAATGATTTCTTAAATTTCTGGTTAAATAGCAGGAAAAGACACTTTGTAAATTAAATAAGTTTTATTTTATAATATCTGGTTGGTATATTAGCAAAAAAGCAGGCCCTCGTTAATGATAATCTATAGATAAACATAGAAATTATGGCTCTTCTTGTAGAAGAAGGGATTTCAAAAAATCAATGTTTACTTAAATTGATTTATTTATATGTGATTTTTCCATAGATTCTCTTCAAATAGGCCTTATTTTCTTCGTTAAGACATTACAATTTAAAACAAAATATGTTGTTATATAATTTTTAAACCGTTCTTTCGCTCAATTTAAACAATGTTTAAAATTCCAGATTTAAAAAATCTCGTGCGTCTATAAAGGGTGTCATAATTTCTACATTTATCCCTAGAAGTTTTATATAGACAATGTTTTCAGAGTTAGAATAGCTATTAAAAATGAAATATTTTTTATATAGTTTATGTTTGTATTGTGCCAGCAAAAAGAGTTTATTTTCTCAATTTTTTTGGAAACTGCTCCTAAATTACTGTTCCTATGTGAATGTTAAAATTATCTGATATCAGGGATTCTAGCGAATAAAACAAGAAAATCTATGAATAATTGTAGAAGTTATGACTTTTCTTGAAGAAGAAGGAATTTCAAAAAAACTTTTACTAAATATTTGCTTAAATTGATTTATTCATACGTGAAGATGAAATGTACCTGTAGAATAAGGCCCATAACTTCTACATTTATCAATAGATTCATTCTTCAAATATAAATAAAAAATATTCTGTATTCTTATTTGTAAATAAGTTTTTCGCGGTCTATAAACAATAATTAAAAAATATGATTTTTTAAACTTCATTTATCCATATATCTTTTACATATATACATTGTTTTCTTCATCATTAATAATTAAAACAAAATATTTTTTTCTATTTTTTTATGATGTTTTTTCGCGTCATCAAAGAAAGATTTTATTCAAAAAAAAATATATTTTTTTAATTCTCAGGAGACTGCTCCTAAACTACTGCATCTATGTGAAAGCTAAATTCATTTGTAGCCATCACCGTTAAGTGGACATATAATCGGACTTATATTACATGAGATTACAAACATTAAAGGTACCTTTGGCGAAAACTTTAATTTTAGTAAAATAAAAATATATTAATAATTTTTTAATATCGTTTTTGAGTTTAGATATCGAAAATACAATTGGAAGTGGTCCAGGTTTATTAAAAATGTAGAGCTACATTAGGGCTGTATAACTAAGCTGAGTTAACAAAAAGCTAAATAAAAGTTAAAATTTCGCTCAAAATAAAAAATATTAATAAAATTGTAACAAACTGCGATATCAATATATCATGTGTGTATAAAAAAATAAAAAACCTAATTTTCTGTTAAAAATAGTGGACTTTGCCTGGATAAGTATCCAGTACAAGTCAAATTTATGGTTATCGACGCTAAGTCCAAAAAAGTCAACACAAAACATTTTTTTGATACACATATTTATACTGTAGTTGGCGACAATGTGTAAAACTATTTTTTTATTTTAAGTAAAAATAACTTCTAATTAACTATTTTGTTAACGCAGCTTGTTTTGCCGGCTAAAAAGAAGTACCAAGATCCATACTACCTCTCAGCTATTCAGAAAATATAAAAAATGTAAATAAAAAATTTAAAAATGTATTTTTGAACTATTGTTCCCTAAACGCTCAAGAAAACATCCCTAAAGATCGTATAATTTTTTTATTTTCAGTTTTTCGAAATTAATAAACTTTCAAGCGTTTAAATCGTTTGTATTAAACTAAATTTATGAATAGCATATCGTTGTTGGAATTATATGGAGGACATGTTAGTGAATCTGTCTTGTTGTTATAAAAAACAGCCCTATTTAGATGCTACAGCTATAATTTCGAATTACTGAATGCTTTTTTGAACGAAATAAAATAAAAAATCGAAAAAATGGGATTCTTCTTTTAAAAGATTAAAGTCCAAAATAAATTATTTTGAAAAAAAAATCACCGTATTTTATGATGTTTTTTCTTAACCGCCCACAAATATTCATCTTTAAATTTGATATATATATATTAAAATTAATATTTTTAAGAACTAAGACTATTTCTATGAAAAAATCTTTGCGAATTTTTCTTAGTTGGATTATTACCTTTAAAACGTTATCAACGAAATTAAATTCGAAGCAAGTCAGTTTCAAGTTTTCTGATTTCTGTCTATGAAACGGGGCAGCGTATGATAGTACCACATGTTATAGAAGCCGAAATAGCAATTAATCCAATGCATGACAACTTTCTTATTTATTTAATAGCCCATGCCGACCTTCAGAATTTGACTCCCAGATTGACGATGTTGAAGTTTTTCATCTGGGATTATTTGAAGTCAACTTTTGATTAAAAATCCTTCTTGTGTGTCACATTTCACAATACCCCCCTCAATACACCAACCTCGTATCCTCCCAGCTCACACACTTTGTACATTCTAGCCGCACTTTTTTAGTCTTTTGTCGAGTTTCCCGGTGGTACACGTTTGTTTGTCAGCTTTATTGTGCCACCAAGAAAGCGTTTTATTTTCAACAGCACCCAACAGCATAACGACCATTCCACCGACAACACCAGCAACAACCAACAACAAAGTATTGAAAGTTGAACATTGAGTGTTTTTATTGTTGTTGGTGTTATTGTTTTCATAGCCTCCTAATTGGTACGTAATGATGTGTTTTACTAAGCCGACAACTACACACATAAAAACACACCGAATATCCCGACGACGATGAAACCTTTTAAAGGCTGCCTGTTTGTATGTCCGTCCTGCCGGCTGTCTCTGGGCTGGGAGTGTGTTGCTGTCTGTCTGTCTGTCGGCCCTGTCTTGTTCAGTAAATGTTTTATTAGTGTTTTCAGCGTAGTCGTCGTCGTCGTTGCTGTTCGTTATGGTGTTGTTCGTTGGAACGTGCGTCTTGTTAGCAATTTTAAAAGAGCGAAACCCATCCTTTATTTTTGTTGGGTTGTCTTTAAGGCCGCCTTTTTACCGTAACAAAGCGCAACGAAAGAGCCAAACTAAAGCCCATAAAATGTTAAAGGTCTGTTTGGCATTTTGTTCGGCGCTTTTTTGTGTTTTTGTTCTACTCCTTGATTTTGTGTTTTTTTGTCGGTCGGTCGGTAGTTTCCGTTGGAGGCTAAGAAGTGATGCTGTTCACAGCTCATAATTACCAACACCAGCCCAACCCAGGCGGCACAAAACACTTGCCGTCGAGGGTTATAATTTCGTTTTCGTTTTTTTTTTGTTCGTTGCAAAGGGTTCGTTGGCAATCATTAATCTTTCAATTGACACTTTCCTATGCAATTAAGAGGAATTGGTCTTTTTGTAACTATAAATTGTTGGGGAGCATATGTGGGTATGGATCGATATATCGAGAAGTTGTTCCTTTTTTCCCTTAGTGTGGTGTTTACACATCTATAATTTAATTGAAGAAAAATTAAAAAATCTATGCGTTTCCAAATTTATATTTATTGTTTTGTATTCCAAGTTTACTTTGAAAGTCTTTTAACAAAATAATTTTTCAATTAATTACGTCAATTTAATAAATTTTCTTCTTTTCTTTTCAGGTAAGTTATCCGCTCAACTCAGATTAAGGATTATGGAAAGGGTATGGTATCGCGAGGTATAATTTTTAATCGATTTATAATTTATTTTCGCACTGAATGCTGTTTCTCATTTGTAATATTGGCAATGAGACAATGTTGACAATACCCCACAAGAGAAAATAATAGACGATGGGCAGGTGCTATTAAATAATAACAGCCTAGAGCGCGATCTATAAAAAAAAAAACAATAACTTCCAGAAATAAAGTTTGGATTGTTTAATGATGATTTTGTTTGTCCCCAGTCTTCCGTCTGTACACCAAACGCTCGTTTTCCCGCATAATTTTCTATGTTGCGTTACTGTCCAAAAGTTTTTCTGAATTAATAGACTATAAGTGATTAAAAAAATATAAATATATATATATATATATTTTAACCATTTCTTAGAAGAGCTTATTGGTCGAATTATTTGATGTTTTTAGTATTTTTTGTAGTTTTTCATAATGACAACTGAAAACGTTTTCTTATTTTGTGGAAGTATTTTGTACAAAAAATACCTGTAGTCAATACCTTTCGAATGATGAATAAATGATTAAAAATTTAGGAATTTGACGCCTAGCGCTCATTTTTGTAAAATGAGTTTGAAAATGTTGATTCTGAAAACCAAAATTTTTTATTAAACTAAATGTATTCCTGTGTGGAATAATTAAATTTTTTCGTGACCCAGAGCAAATAGCACAAAGATTTTTGGCATTGAAATAGTCCATTTGGGCGTTGTGTATGTAAAATAAATTGAAAAATTTTTTAATTTTTTTTTAAATTTTGTAGTTTCCTTCGTGAGTAGTTGAAAAATAATTTTTTCAACAGAATTGGGTATTCTTATTCTTTCTGAATAACTGAGGAGAGTTACTAGTTTTGATTTTTTCTAAATCTTAAAAATATTATTTTCAATTAATTTTTATATCTTTAACTTTTAAAGTTAATAGTCCAACTAAAATTAAAAAAAATGTTCAAAAATATATTTTTAGACGGAATTGACTATACTTTCTGAATAGCTGACGGAGGGTTGAATGAAATTTTAACAGTTCTAAAAATATTAAAAATATAATTCTCAATTATTTTTATATATTTAAATTTTAAGTTAATAAGATTTTTTGAAGGAGAATACCGTTCAAAATACATTTTTCGTCAGACAATAATACTCTTACAATTTCCGAATAGCAGAAATGATTTTTTTAAATTTTTTTCAAAATCTTAAAAATATTATTTTCGTTTGTTTGATTTTGGTCTGTAATCAATATTTGATTTGAACTGGGATATTTTCCTGGCTCAAGGCCATTTTCCATCTATATTTTATAGAAAAGTCGCTGCGAAGCCACCTGACGAAACCTTTCAGAGGGTGGAAATCATGATAGTGGTAGTGTGCAGCTAAGTAATAAATGTCACCACGCCATTTGTAAATAAATTTGCATTCTATATAATGTAGATGCAAAATGGTCTTGAGCCAGGAGAATATCCCAGTTAAAATCAAATATTATTTTTATTTAATTAAAATTTTAAAAGTAGATTTTTTGAAAGAAAATGCTGTTCAAAAACACATTTTTTGGGGCGGAATTGAAAAATGTCATGCTTTCTGAATAGCTGAGGTGCGTTATGAATTTTGATTTTTTTCTAAATCATAAAAATATTATTATTTATATTTAAATTTTAAAGGTGACAGTCCAACTAAGATTTTCGTAGCAAAATACATTTTTAGACGGAATTTAATATTAGGAATTTTAATTTTTTATTTAAGTCAAAGACATACATTCGTTGCGAAAGTTCTGATGAGATGGGGTAGCGCCCATCGAAACTGCGCAGTCAACTTTTAGCTGCAACAATAAGGGTCTCACTTTGCCTTTTTGCTAATTTTTGGTTTCTGCTGAAGACTTCAGCACAACCTATGGTCTTAAACCAAAATAAATGACAAGACATTTTTTAAATATTAAAAATATTATTTTGTAATTCATTTTTATATATTTAACTTTTAAAAATGAATATATAAAAAATTCCCAAATTTTATGGTCGGGAAAAATACAACATAAAATTCGGTGATTTGATTTGAACTGGGATATTGTCCTGGCTCAAGACCATTTTGCTTCTATATTTAATAGAATGCAAATTTATTTACAAATGGCATGGTGACATTTATTACTTGGCTGCAGACTACCACGATCATGATTTCGACCATGTCAAAAGTCTTTTCAAGTGGCTTCGCAGCGACTTTTCAACATCAAACCCGGCCTCTATAAGGAGATGATTCTCACAAACGAACGAGAATCACAACTCACTTGCCGAATTTGCGTTTAAAAAATCGCACCGGTGATTTTTTCATAATAATGTAGTTTGAACTATAATCTAATAGAAAAAAAAACAAAATCATCTCCAACTTTTTCGATTCTTTTTTATTTTAATTTTTTTAAAAGTGTATAATATTGAATTTTTTGCTATAGGGTGGGCCAATTAAAATTTTAAATTAGAAATAATACTTATAATTCTTTAAAATTTCTGAAACACAATATCATTCATATGACTACCTCGACTGGCTCGGCAGTACCTCACCCGATCAACGCAATTTTCAGTACAGCCCAAAATCCACACCAAACACGGACTCGTTGTGGATGCGTTGGCTTCTCAATAGTCACGTGTGGATTCTCTGAACCCCATATGCAGCTTATTGACATAGTCACCGAGATGAAAATGAGCTTCATGATGGCTGAAGGACGATCTCTTCTCGAAAAATGTTCACGTACATTTCTTACAGTTTGCATTAAAGAAGAACGTTTTTAATAATTCCCAATTTTGTTGGATTGTATAGCGTCCCATTTTGCAAATGTCAAACATAAACCTCAAAATAAAAAATAATACCTTTCAAAGTCAAAACAATCGGTAGTTCAAATTTAAAGTTTTAAATTGCCCACACAATAGTAAGTCAAATATGAATTACTTTTTTGCTGATTTTTCTTTGATTAGTTAATTTAAGTATGTATTTCCCACAGAAAATATTACGGAGAAATTTTCTGAAACAGCACTAGTTGATATGGCCATTGATTCAGTAAAAAACAACGGTATACAAGAAAACCGTAAATGCTACATAAAAACCAATAATATTTTTTAATTCAGTGCATCACAATCCATTTAGAAATTTCTATCCATTTCTAACAAATCCTTCTAATTTTGCCCAATGCAAGTAAGGGGACGGTGCAACGGTATGCAACGTTTACTACGATTTTCATTATTCCTGCTGCATCCTTTTTGGTTGGTACTACTTTATATCATTTCGCCTCGTTTTCCCCCCAAAAAGTAAAAATTTCGAAATTTCAAAACTTCACCTTCAGTCTTTCGGTTGTTATGATCGTTATCCCACTTTCCCATTTTACCGTGAATTTCTTGTTTCGTTCGATTGGTACTATTTTTATTCCCGTTATAGATATAGGATTTAGATTATTTAATAATTTATTTTCGTACTTTTCCGAGTCATACAAAGGCTATACGGATGTATAATGAAAGAGAAGAATATCTATTAAAAATATTTCAGATTTTATGCTTGTATCTGTTTAAGTTTAGCTTTAAGAACCATTTCAAATTGCCTCCTTAAAAATAAAAATAAATAAAATTTTACTTTTTACGGGGGAAAGTTTGAAATATTTGTTATTGCTAAACCAATTTTAAGTATTTTCATGTGATACTCATATCGACTTTTTGAAAGTCTCGCAAAAGTACGGAAATAAATTATTAAATATTAAATTTTAATTTTATATTTTATTTTTATTTTAAATAAAAAGCTGTTTTTTTTTCATTTAAATAGATTGGCGAATATTATCCATAATAGTTGTTGCCTATTGTTACATTTTATTTGTCCAGATATTAAATGCAAGGTAAAACCGTTAAAAAATATAGAAAAATCTATATCACTTTCATATTTAGAGCCCCGATATATCTGCTACCTAGTGATATTATTAAATTAATTATTACAAATTCGACTACTATATTGAAAACTTTAGATTTTTAAAATAAAAACGGTGCTTAGAAAATGTGTAACCCTTCCAAATGTGTATGTATGTTCTTGAAAATGTTTCATTCTTAAATTTTATGGCCAATGTTTAGGCTATAAATTATAAAATATATTCCAAACATTCCGTCTTATTTTAGTCTAAATTTTTTTATTGAAATTTTTATTTTATTTTATTTATTTTTATTCCAAAAAAATAACCGAGCCAGATAGGCCGTATGTGGTTATAAAATACTTTCATTGCAGATTTCTAAACATGCCTTACACATCTTGGAGTTGTTTTGCGTTGTGCTGATGATGATCGAATATTTGCAATTACAGACACAAGAATCCTTGTGTCACAAAGGATAATCAATAGACTGCTTAGCTCGTATCAAATTCCATCATCTCTAATAGGCATGCATACGTAGAAACCGAACTATCGTGGTGGTGGGGGGTTTGGAGAGCAAAAACTGAAATTAGTTTGAATAGTTCTTTCTTTGGGTAATTTTCAGCTCCAACGAATGTGTGGAACGAATGCCCTCCTCATATCACTTAGTTTCCCTGCACACGAATTTCAATTTAACGAAGTTTTTCCATTTTTTTTGTTTTGCTGTTGCCCATTCGTTTTGGTTTTTGTCAATTTTTAAAATCTCTGTTTTAACATTTTGTATTTAGTTTGGTATTGTTTGTGCTGCTGCTGCTGCTGTTGATGATGTTGCTGCTGTTGCTTTTCCGAAAAGCACACAAAGCTTGACTTTACTTATCTGTTAAGCAAACAACAACAACAGTATATAGTCATGTTACGACGTGCAGCAGACCAATGTCAGCAGCAATGGCGCAATGCAAGACCAGCAACAACAACATGCAGCAAACTTAACATACGGCAACAAGCCGCCTCATCAGTTCCATCAATTGCTCACACAGAGAAGCGAAAGGAAAAAAGGAAACAACAGCAACATATTGAACTCGAATGTCCTATAGTTTGTAACTCCTGTGTAGTAGTTGTTGTCATCATCGACGACGACAACGACAACAAAGGCAGCAGCAACAGGCTCAAACAGCAACATCGTGGTTCACACACAACCAACGGTGGAAACCGACCGACCGGCTGTACAAGTACCACCAGTCCCCAGTAGTAGTAGTAGTACTCCATTGGTAGTTGCTGTTGCTGCCGATGATGCTGATGATGGTGCTGGTGATGGTTGTTGCTGAGGCCGGTCGCTTGCATTGGTTGCCTTAAAATCCCCAATAACTTATTGCATTTCTCGTACTGGTGCTGGTGGTGTTGATTCTGTATTCAATTTAATTAAGACATCAAAAAGAGTTTAGTTTGACTTAAAAGATTTCCTAGAATTTCGATAGTTCAAAACTGATTTAAAACCAAACATTTTTTTGTTTCGTTTTTGGCTGATGCTGATGCTGCTGCTGTTGTTGCTATGGTGTGCAGCTTTTTGCATGTTGTTGCTGATGTTGTTGTTGCTGTTACAATGTTGTTTTGAAATGTTAAACTTATAGTTCGTAGGTTTGTTCTTGTTGTTGCTTTTGTTTGCCAGATTTCCGATAGCAGGGATGTATGATGTTGGGCTTAAGAATGAAAGAAAACAACTGAAACTTTGAAACTTTAAATTTTGAACTCGTTTACATTTCGGTTGAAATTGGGAGGGAGAGCTAAACAAAAATGATGTAGATAAAAGTATTACGGGTTATTTTTAGAGTTATTTTATTTTTTTTTTGCTTTTGCTGCGGTGGGAGCAAATTAGTCGGTGAGTTCGAATGAAATGTCAGCAAATCTAAGAAAATAAGCGATGGGTCAAGCAGATGGTTTGAAGAATTAGAAGAAAAAAGTTTTTTATAAATCTTAGTGGAATGAATGATATAAAGCTGTCAATGCACATACGTACAGATTTAGGTGGGCTATATTTATTTTGATTGGAAAATAAGTTCTCCAAATAATAATTCATTTTAAAATGAAAATAAAACCAAACTGCAGTTGTTGCAAAAATCGAAAAATTGCAGTTGCAATTTAGGAAATTTATGAAATATTTTGGTATTATTCGCTTTTTTCTAAAGTCACTTCAACTTTTGTCTTTACAGCCATCATATATCCTATAATAATAACATCCAGCTAATCGCTTAAAATACAATTGCAGATTTAAAAAATCGTCAAAAAAATATGTAGAAATTTTAAAAATTTTTAACCAATTAGAAGGATTTTAATTTTTTGTGGAAATTCCTATCACTCCGTAAATACAATTTTATTTTTTTTTTCTAAAACACTTGTAAAATATTTTTTAAAGTAGAATATTTTATAATATATTCAGAAACGGAATGACTCTAATTTGAAAATATATATAACCCTGGTTGCAGACGTACGATAATTAAAAAACATGTTTCGAATAGGAGTGGTTTTCTTCATTAAAATTGTTGCTATCAGGGAGTGAATAATAGGGCTGTTTTACTTTAAGCCGGGATAACAAGCTGCGATAACAAAATCGTTAATAAAAATTTAATTTTTTGCTCAAAAAAAATAATTTTTTCACATTGTCGCCAACTACAATATAAATATATGTATCAAAAGAAATTTTCAAACAAATATTTTGTGCCGACTTTATTGGACTTTGCCTTGATATCCAGATATCCAGCTAAGTCAACAATTTTTAACACAAAATTATGTTTTCAAAATTTGTTTTCATTCACACATTGAATTATTTATTTTTAGTGAAATTTTAACATTTTATTTTGATTTTTGTTATCGCAGCTTGGTTATCCAGTCTTAAAGAAAAACAGCCATAATAATACTTTCGATATTTTTCATTTTTATGGCAAAGCTCTCTTAACTACTTTTAATGAAAAGTCTAACTGGTCATCGAACTTTTACTGCCCAAATTGTAATACAAATATTAATGACACCTTTGAAGAAAATTGAAATTTTATTCACTTTTTCAAAAAAATAATTTAATTTATATTTATTTTTTGCTCAATAATATGAGAACATTGACTATATGCGGTCTCCATTGTAAATTAGAATATTACACTTCCAGCAGCACCTACATGCTTTAACAATCGCCACATTTCCGTCCTAATTTCAAAATAATCACGCCGCCTCACACTGTTCCGTTGTAAGAATACAGTGAAAATTCATTTCTAAGTTGATTATGCTGCACAGAACTTAAAAAAATTATATGTTTTGATGAATGAAAACTATTTTTCCGAAAAAGTAATAAAAGAAAATATTTGTAGTTGGAAATCCGTAAAGTCGATTTAAATTAACTAAGTAAAGAAAAACATCAACAAAAAATAATTCATATTTGACTAACGAGTACAAAAAAAATTATAGACACATTAAAAAATTAAATAAAAAAGACTCGGGAATACCGAGAAAATTTTGTATTTTTTTAAATATTAAAGTTAAAAAAATATTATGAAAAAATTTAAGATTCTTTTTTCCGATCGAAAATTTTTTTCACCTTTAAAATTCAATTGATTTCACCTTTAAAATGTATTATTGAATGTTTCTACATTCCAGTTATGAAAAATAAATCATCTTTCAAATAAAATGTATAAAAATTAATTAAAAATGATATTTTTAAGATTTTGAAAAAATCTAAATGCGTACCACTCCTCAGCTATTCAGAATATATAAGAATATTCAATTTCGTCGAATTATGTGTTATTGAAGAACATTTTCTTATGTTCTTATATGCCACTTATGAACAAAAAAATCTTCTTTCATCTTTAAAAATAAAATATATAAAAAAATAATTAAAAATGATATTTTGAAGATTTAGAAAAATCTAAACACTCCTCAGGTATTCAGAAAATATAAGAATATTCAATTTCGTCGAATTGTGTATTATTAAACAATATTTTCTTATGCTCTTATATTCTTATGAACGAAACTATAAAATCAATTTATTTTACATATAAATCGGCCTCTCTTTGGAGACCAAAAAAATTCTATGAAAAAAACTTTAGGATTTTTTCTTAGATGGGCTATTGGACTAATTCAATTAAGTCGAAGCATGTCAGTTTTCAGATGTTTTATCCATGAAACGTAGCAGATTTCATTCATTCATTAGTTTATATGTAGTTCCCATCCTGGCGTATGAGTGTTGTCAGTTTGAATTTAATATTAATTATACGCTAGCAAAAAAAGAATTTATTTATTTGTTAAGGTTGATTTTTTAGCTATTATCTTTTTGGCAAACAGCTAAAAATTTTATTATCAAAATGCGTGCTCTGTTAAGAAAGTCCATCGCGCGCTTCTTCCATTTTATGGTCAGTTTAATCGACCCACTGAAGCGGCTATTCGGGCTATTGTGACTAAATTTCGCACCAAATTTACATTGTTGGACATTAAACCACCAACACGCTTACGTAGAGTGCGAACTGAAGAAAATATAGCAGCTGTATCGGCCAGTGTTAATGATGACCATCAATTGTCGATTCGTCGCCGTTCGCAGCCTGTGTTACTCAAAAACGTGGAAATGCCTAAATTGGACTAAGCGGATGGACCATTTGAGGCGCAGTCAAGGTCAACATTTGCATGAAATAATCTTCAAACATTAAATTATATGGACCGTACTATCGATTCAAATAAAGATTTCATGCATTTTTCTGAATTTTATATATTTTTTTTGAAAAACTTTCCTATTGCTTTTAAAAAATCACCCTTTATAACCATAGCGTGGAGGCATACTAGGTTACACGTTTGCTCTGTAACACAAAAAAAATATCGATCTATTTAAAGCACTTTATCTTCACAAAGATATGAGCTGGAAAGTCCAATTATGTTTTTCCAAATATAGGCCTAAAGCTGCAGATCGTTTGTTAGTTCACATAAGCCAAATTGATCTACAAGGTAAAAAGTTGCCCTAAAAAACACTGGAAATACCATCTATCTTCTGTGGGGGTTTGCTGTCGTATATTCATTATGTGAATACATCGGGATTGCAAAATTTTACAAATTTTCTCCTAATAATACATCAAACAGATAATTTCAGTTTTTATTTCACTTCTTAGGCAAAAAAAACATACACGAATCATTCAAGCCTTTCCATTGTTATGACAAACCAAATACGGACATCTCCAAAAAAAAGGCCCAGAAAAAAATTAAATCAGACCACATTAATAGCCTTTTACATTATTTTTTTCTTAGTTCGATAACTATAACTATTATGAAACTTGATGATTTTCAAAATATTTCGTTCCTATATCAAGCACACATCCCAAAAATCATGTTTTTCTATGTTACCTTTTTGTCAATTTTCCTAATTTTTAGAGCGTTTTCAGGTGGATTTAACTCAGTGACTAATTGACCCAGCTACGAAATGTTTTCCAGATCATCATTAAATAATCCAATCATTATTTGTGGTGGGTGACCGCAGCAATTTTCGTGACCCAACCTAATGTGACATTTTCATGGCCCATCCTCCTGTTACTCAACTTATTACTTTTATCACCCTGTTGACTCACCAAATGCCTTTCCAACCATACCAAACTAATTAAACTAAAATATCATAATTGTTGCAACTCCCAGGCGACCACACGCGTTTCAGAAAATTAGAAAAGAAATAATCCCAAATCCCATGTTTAATTTCCTACTCAAATTAAAATTTGAAATCTATACCACTTTTGTAGCAGTACTCTGGCGAAGGGGGAAGGGGAGTTAACATTTAATCACGAAATTGTTGTTAACAAAATTGACAATGTCATGATGTTTTCAATCATGTTGTTATTTTAACTATTGCTGCTCGCACACATATTCAAACATAGCAATCAAATTAAAGTAAAACTTAAAATTTAGCCAAAACTGAAGTTGAAGAATCGCAATGCTTCTTTTTTTTTGTTTTTGGTTCGTTCATAACTATTTAAGCCACCTCAGAAGGAAAAAGTCTTGGATTCTCATGGATTATTATCTTCATATTTTTGTTGGCAGAACTTCTTGAATTCAAAAACCATATGTTGTTCATCCCGTAGCCAAGTTCCAAGTTGTTTATGGTGTTGTTTTGTGTTGTGTGTTGAGGACACCAAAAGAAAAACAAATATCATTGCATGTGTTAATATGCAAATGCGTATTTAAACATGTTTTTTCGTTCGTTCATTCGTTTGCTGTTTTTCCATCTTTTGACCATATTTCTCTCTCTCCACACCACAGCCACAAACAACAACCAATGATAATTGCGATTTTCCTTAACGCAATATGGCTGAAAATCAATGTTGTTTCTTGTTTTTTGTTGTTGTTTTTTTTCGCTTTCCTGTTTGTGATTTTTTGCCATGTTCGTTTAGTGTTGAAACTTACACCGCCGTTGCACAGTGGGGGAGGTCATACCCAAAAATGGTATTTAATTGAGGAGATACTTAAATTAATTACAGCTATTATTTGTTTTATTTTTTAGTGCCATGAAAGGCTAATAAGAAAAATTAGATTGTCTTAAATTTTAATTTATGTTTGAAAAACATAAAAAAAATGGATTTTGCCAAATAATAACCAAATAGTTTATGGAAAGTTTATAAAAAAATTAAATCAAGAATCATACCTGAAACCTTTTATAAATTGTTATGAATTTGGCCTTTAATTTTTATAAGTAGTAGACATAATTAGCGATACGTTGGTGGTATAAAGGGATGGGTTGTTTATGTGATTTTAGGATTTATATATAGAATTTCTCAAAACTGGCGATACAATTTAAATTTAGGACTCCAGAATCTATGCAACAGAAGAAGAAGCAAGTTGCAACTTATATTAGGAATGCAAAACTTTTGACCTCTTCCAGTGATTGAATTTTCGATTTCTAGAACTTGGGATTGAAAAAGAATTAAATATTTTTCTAAAATCTAGAACTCTATATAAAATACAATCTGCTGCGAAGAACAAATATTTGAAGCAATCGTAAATTTAAATCAAAGCTACAGTAAAAGAATATTTTTTAATAGCTAGCATTCTAACGAAGAAAAAAATCTTTCAAAAATTATAGTCCTAGCTGAAAATTGTAATTAAAAAGAACTTATCCATATCTATGTAATATTTTATACACAGCCCCTCAACAAAATATTTGTACTCTAGTGTTGTTATAATATCATATAACAAAAAAAATAAAAAAAATGTATTTGAGACCTAAAAAATACTTTTTAATGTGCATAAAATCAAAACAATTTATGGATATTTTTTCTAGTTTTTTTAATTAAATTCCAATTTTCGTCCTTTAATATTTGTACTCTCTTTTTGGAAATATATCCCCGATTAAAGCTAATTATGGTGGCTAAAAATGTTGTGAGTTTCACTTTTACATGGAATTCTTTAAAAAATGGAGAAAAAATTATTTTTTTTTTTCAAAACAATTTGACAATCTTCATAGGCGCAAAAGAATTAAAAAAACATGATTTTCTAAATTTGTGGTTAAATAGCTTGAAGCCCCCTTTGTAAAGTAAAGAAGAAATCTATGAGGACATGGATTTTCAAAAAAGTGTGTCACTTTTTAAGAATTAATTAATTATTCAATTTATTTAGTCATTCTTGAAGACATTCTTGTACTTCTACAAGAAGTCATCTTCTACATTTATCCATATCATAACTTCTACATTTATCCATAGACTTTCTACAACTAGGCCTTGTTTTCTTCATTGAGATCCCATTATTATTATATATAACTAAGTATTTTATTATTTAATTTACAAAGGACATTTTCGTGCAATTTACATTTTTTTCTGCTTAAGAATGTTAGCTTTAAAAAACTAACAATCATTACGATTTTTTCTATTTTTTGTGATTTTTATCGTGAGAGAAAATATTTTTTCGAGATAAATATTTTTTCGCAATTTTTTGCGCACTTTTCCTAAGCTAATTTTTCTATGTGACATTCACAACATTTGTAGCCATCATAATTACCTTTAATTGGATGTGATCTGACATATATATCCAAAATAAGACTATAAATCTTAAAGGTACCTAAATAACAAATTATTTTGATTTTTTGTATTTTTTATGATTTTTATGCTAGATTTATGTGCTAGCAAAAAATATTTAAAAAAAAATGCAAATTTTTGTACACTCTTCCTAAACTGATATTTCTATACGACAGTGATTATTGTAGCCATCATAATAATCTTTATTTGGACATATAAGGGGATGTGATCTGACCTATATATCAAAAATAAGACTATAAAGGTACCTTTGTTCAAAAATGGATTTTTAGTACAATTTTTTTAATTTATAAATAAAAATATTTTTAATATAGTTTTTCGAATTTCGGGATTTAATGAAAAGGTTGAACTTTGTCATTTAATAATGGAACACAATATCTGTCATATGACTACCACGGCTCGGCACCTCATCCGATCAACCCAATTTTTCAGTACAGCCCAAAATCCACACCAAACAGTGACTCGTTGTGGATGTATTGGCTTCTGAATAGTCACGTGTGGGTTCTCAAACGAAAAAACTAAAATAAAAATTAATGTTATTCTACCTTTCAAAGTCAAAGTAATCGGTAGTTCAAATTTAAAATTTTAAATGGCCTACCCTATACCTTAACCCAATTGCTTTTGACAATGGTCATTTTTTGTCCCTTTTCTTTTTCGCTTTAAATATATGTGTACAATGTAAGAGTAGTGCGTACACTTGAAGGTTGCAATTTTGTTCCATTTCTGGCCCCTTTTTTCATTCCCTAATTATATAATTTGAATTTTGAAAACCCCTTTTTAGTTTCGTCAACGTTATATGCCATCTTTTACATGTATTACCATTTTTTGTGCATCCTTACCCAATGTGCGTTGTTTAAAGGCAAAGTGAGTGCAAGTGCGAATTCAAATTTTGAATTCAAACGGTAGAGCGAGCGCGAGTGCGAGTGGCAGTAGTGGCAGTTAGCAAGTGCAAAATGGTCAATTTGATTTTAGATTATTAAGTCATTTATAACAACAGCCTACACATATGACAATTTAGATTGCATTTTATAATAAAGTTAGTAAAACGTACATATGTGTGTGTATGTGCATGTTTGTATATATATTACATACATATATACAAATACAGCGGCGTGTATTTACAATTTAATGGCATGTTAATGGTTTTGAAAACATAATTCCGATAAAAACCAGGTAACAACAAAACTAGATTCTCTTGAACATGCCACCGCAACAAGACAACAATATTTGTATGTGTGTGTGTTTGCTGGCAAAAAGCGACATTGTTTCAAGTGAGTTAAAAATTTATTTTAAATTTTTGATAGGAGGACTTCAAACAGAAATCGAATATAAACGAAAAGCAAGGGATTGATAGGGGATATAATGATATAAATATATAGATTTCTACATAAATTCTCTTTGGGAACATGTCTTCCGATAGAGTATTGCCTCGAGCGGAATTTTTCTGAGGAAAGAAAAAAAATTGGAAAAATTATATTTCGAAAATTGAACGGAATCCACATTCTCAATATATTAAGAATTTTGTGAAACATAAGAAACTGAAAAACTTTGCCTTCAAGCAAATCTGATGTAAAAACCCTTTTTCCAAAACTTCTAAATATGAAATCAACGAAAGCAGATCAACTTAACCCGAGTGGTGCTAGCGTGACCATATGGTCACACACAAAAGACGTTCACCAAAGCTTCTGGTGTGGACCACATGAACATGAAAGTTTTATCTCAAAATTCTAAAAAAAAATTACAGCACTATTCGGGTTAAACCAAAGCCATCATTTATTTTGTGGTAATTATTATGAATTTATATTAATTACATGGAAAATCCATGAGCAGAAAGAAATGTGTGTGGAACGTTTCGTTTTTGGTACGTTTTTTAACATCAGATTAAATTTTGGCGACAAACATGCATACGAACCAATGAACGAACCGAACGGGTACTAACAAACTCGGCTGTTATTAAAACAACGACGGACCAAACCAAACCAAAAAAATACAGGAGATACTGTCCAGAGATACATAAACAAGACAAGACAAACCATCACATAAAATTACAAACAAACAGGACAGACGGACGGACGAACGGGGACAGACCGAGCGAGCGACAGGCCAACAACATCAGCTACAACAACACACAGAGCAACAGTGTATGAATATGTAGATTGATTTGACAGCCCAGATAGGACAGTCCAAGAAATGTTGTGCACAGAAAGGCGGAAGGCGGAGAAGATGGCGACGAGAGGGAACACAACGAGACAATTTTTGGTTTACCTATCCCACCACAAGTGATATTTTCAAAAAAGATCAAGAGCTGAACTGTACTGTATGTGGTATGTAGTAGTACCGGGAAGGAGGAGCGAACCAGCCAGCCAGGATTAGTTTGTGGTACCATCATCGTCATCAGCCGCAGCACTTCTATTTATTTGGTTATTTCGCAGAGGGTAGTGGTGGTTAAATGTCAGCATTACCAGCATGTTAATATTCTCAGAAATTTTCGATTTGCTTTTTGGTGACTACAAATCTTTAATAAAAAATCTCTTTAAAGATGTGGCATCAGCTTGTTGTTTGGGCCTTGTCATACTCACAGCACATTGGGGCAGGATGTCGATGAAAAAGAAAATAAACAAATGGTGATGAATTAAAAACATTTGAAAACGAAAACAAAATAGTTTTATTTATTATAAATTACAATACAAAGTAAATTTATATTTTTATTTACATAAATATTTAAAATCATTTATTTAATTACTTTTTTATTACCTTTTATGGACAGATAGCTGTTATTATATATGTTTCATCCTATGTCACTAGCACTATATTTTATAAGATATATTCTTGTTGTGCTAGATATTAATATAATAAATAAATAAATAAGGTCTTTGGGGATTGAACCAGATGATGACGAAGACAGTTATAACTACTTTTTGCAGCGACAGACCACAGAACGGTTTCAGTTAGATCACAACACTCTTCAAAATGCTTAGTGTTGAGGTTTTCGGGTGTATATTAAGGCGGGTCTATGTTTTGCACAAAGTGTAGACCGAAAACGTAATCTACGGAAAATGCTAAGAACATTTCTCCAAGAAACCATGGGTGTAATAAGAATTCCTAGCCCGCGGAAATCGACTTCAAATTTGAGACAGAGATCGCCTTGGAATTTTAAGTCGGATTTCGAGGGCATGGAATTTCCTTTTTGATGATAAAAAGAAAACAAATATATCGATACTTATCGTTAAATTCCAGGAAAGAAGAAAAATCTGCCAGATCTTTGGAACTGCAATTTTAACAACATTCATTAAAAAGCAAAAGAAAGACTGTTTTTAATTATGGAATTAATTATTAAATTAACAATACTCTTTCTTTTTTTATATTACATTTTATAACAAAATTCAATTTCAGTTTGGGCAGATATTACACCCATTTTTTGAGTATGGGGGAAAACATACAATTAATCCCACAAACTTGCCTTCAAGGGAGACCTAAGCTTAATCAACGCCTAATAAATTTTTAAAATAAACTACAGTATGTTACAAAAATAATTTTGTATGTGAGAGCTAAAAAATAAAATAAATTTCATAAAATCAGGATAACAATTTTTTTATTCTACTAAAATACCAATTTTCGTCAAATGTATGTCCTGTCAGTTTGGAAATATAGGTCCGATCACGCCCGTTTATATATTTGATGAAAGATAAATATGATGGCTACAAATGTTGCGAATTTCACTGTCACATAGAAACAGTGGTTTTGGAACAGTCTTAAAAAAATTAGAAAAAAATGATTTAAATGATTTAAAAAATCTTTATTTGTTGACACGAAAAAAATTGTCTAGAGTAGGCATAAGAGATCAGTTTTGTGTCCGAGACTTAAACAAATTTTCTGTGTGTTGATGCCTACTGATTCATTAAATAAAAATAGTTATTTATTAAAATAAAATCGTATAAGGCACTTTTAATATTTGTACTCTCTTTTTGGAAATATTGATCCGATCACACCCGCTTATATGTTCGATTAAAAGTAATTATGATGGCTACGAATTTCACTTTCACGTAGAAACAGTAGTGTTGGAAATTTATCTTCAAAATGAGGAAAAAATATTAATTAAAAAAAAACTTTATTTCTGGCACAAAAATATTATCAAAAAAAATAATAATAAAAAACCGAAAAAATTTATGTGAATAAAAATCTTATATATTTTAGTAACTAACATTCTAACACATGCCTACATGTAGAAGAACTGTAGATAAATTTAGAAGTTATGACACTCTTTGTAGACAGAAACAATTTTTTTAAATTATGATTTTTCAATTTTTTATAAATAGCGCGTAAAACCAATTTACAAATTAAATAACATAGTGTTTTATTTTATTTTGTAATAGCTGGGCTTTTAGCGAAGAAAACAAGGAGTAGAATCTAAGCAGTTTCTAATAAATTGAGAATTTTTTTTAAAGAAAATCACGAAAATAATCATTAAAATAGAAAAAAAATACTACAAAAGGTTTTGTTATATTTTTTAAAGGCCAACACATTCTAAGGCAGAAAGCAATGTCGACATGTCAAATATCTATGAATAAATGTAGAAGTTATGACTCTCTTGGTAGACACAAAATATTAAATTATGATTCTTTTAATTTTATTTTAAATAGCGCGTAAAACGTCTTTGCAAATTAGATAACATAATGTTTAATTTTTATTTGTAATAGCTGGGTTTTTAGCGATGAAAACAACGCCAAGAAACAGTAGTTTACGAAAAGTTTCTAATATATTGAAAAAATAGATTTTTTTCGAAAACAAACTTTCTTTGCTGACACGATAAAAAAATATAAAAAAATGGAAAATTGTATTTTGTTATATTTTGTAATAATTAGTACATTCTAACACAGAAAACAATGTCTAAATGTAAAATATTTATGTATAAATGTAGAAGTTATGACATTCTCGGTAGGCGCAAAAATCTTTTAAATTATGATTTTTTTATACATAGCGCGAAAAAACTTTCACAAAATTTTATAATAAAACGAATAGCTAGAATTCGAATGTGTTACATTCAAAAGCACCTGATAACAGTTTAATTTATTAGGTAATAGCTGGGATTTTAGCGCAGAAACCAAGGCTTAGTTGGAGAAAAAATATGTATAAATGTTGAAGTTATAAGAAATTATATTATATATAAATTTTGAGGCTCAATATTAGCATGGTCCAGTATATTTGTAAGTGTATAATCTTATACACAAATTAAGTTAATTTTGAAGAAATTCGATACGTAAACTACAAAGTTATGGCCTATTTGTGAGAACTAGATTTCTAATAATATAAATCATACGACACCATGTACACGTCCAAGAAACTCTTGATATACAAAACACTATGGGTACACATTAACCGGTTGATATACGTCTGCAACTATAGACGCAATGTAGTTTAGTGGCGTTTTTAATTGTTCATTGTTTCCTGGATCCTGTTGCCCCTTTACAGGACTACAAAATTACACTGGATACAATTTTTGAAAAATTATTTTAAATACTTATTCCCAACCTATGATAACGGTATAGATGTCAAAGAAAAGAGGAGAATATTTGTTAAAAATACTTCGAATTCCATGATTCTATCCGTATTAGTTTAGCATTAACAAACATTTTAAGTTTCCCCTTAGTTTATTTAATTCATTCATATTTTACTTTTTAAGAGGAAAAAACTTGAAATTGTCGTTAATGCTAAACTAATACTGATAGAAGCAAGTCATTTCAATTATTTTTAACAGGTATTCTCCTTTTTAATGTGATGCTTACATCAGTATCATAAGGTATGACTAAGTATTTCAAATAATTTTTGACAAATTGTATCCTTGGGGATGTGTGTGTCCTGTGAAGGGAATGAGAAAATGAAAAAATGCCAATTAATACAATTTTCTCTATAGATTCAGACCTACAACATCCGATTCAAGTGTAACATTGACTGTCAGACGGTGTAAACTAACAATTTCGAGATCACACTTTTGTGTATGAACTATCCCACTGTGTGTGCCGTCATCCCAGTATTCCTTGCTAACGCTCTTACTGTTGTCCTTGTTGTTGCTGTTATTGTTCTTATTGTGCTGAAAGCTTGTTATAAGCGTTGACCTGTCAATTTGTACGTATTGAAATGTCATCTGTTTGGTAAACGTTTTAACAGTTTATTGCTTGCCACAGCTACAACAAGCATATGATGGACAGACGCGTATTTTCTCGGTGTATGTGTGTGTGTGTTTCTGTGCTAGCTGTGGTTAAGGTTTTTTTGGATTGTTACCATTTATGGCAAAGTGGTTATAAAAACCAACCGCTTTGTAAGACCATATACAGCTGAATGACACACACTTATAGCAGACACCACACTCTCACACACACGCACACATACACACGCCGGACGGCACGGCCTACCACATCCACAGACATATGCCAAAAAGTTCAGTATATTCAGGGGCACAATGCAACAAGCGCAGCCAGCCATCCGCAATCACAATGCACAATGTGCGCGCGAGCACATGCGCATGCGTAACATTTACCACTATTTAACTTTAACGTACAAACATACATATGTGTACGAATGTATGAACTCCATTCGTATGTTCATAAAAAGTTACTCAAGTAAATCAGCGCATAACCAGCGTAACATTATGCGGTGCGATGTTGCGCGCATTGCATGCCCTGCCGCCGCACAGTGTGCCGTCGCGTCAGTGTTTATGCGACAAGTGTTTAAAGAGTGGTGGTGGTGGTGCATGGTTGTGGACGCACAAAGTCTTTGTACATGAGTATCTATCCACTGAAGTAAGTAAAGTAGTACTAAAAGAAGCAGAAGAAGCGGTATTTTATAAGAGAATTTTGTGGCAGCTCACAAAATGCAACAACCTTATGGGCTTTATATGTATGTATGTATGCAGCAGCTAGCAAATTGATTTCTCCTTATGATAAATTTAATTACACAATTTCCATTGTAGTTGTTGCTATTGCTGTAGCTGTTGATGGTGATGGTTTGTTGGATTTTCCTTTAGAGATTTTCTTAACGGCTCAGATAGACATACGAACAGACGGACGGACGGACACTTACCGCACACAGACTTCTCAAAACTTTATTTCGTTGCGAGTACAACTGATTTCCAAGTATTCATTTCTTATATCACTGATAACGAAAAACGACGCTCTGTAGTTTTAACAGTTTCCAAAGGGCTAGAGTGAATTAGAAGAGGAAATCTTTGGATAAAATCACATCAAAATATTGAAAGAATATTTAATGGGATTCTTGAAAATGTTATGAAAACATAACACGGTAATATAATACGTATTTTATGATATGTAGTGCTATGCTATCCTTTCTTGATCAGTCGACGACTCAGGAATTACATTAGAAGACAAACTTTGTATGTTTTTTGAAACAGGTGAAATGTTATCGATAGTTGTGATATGAGCTTTACTTAAAATTCCAATGCGATGTAGAAAAATAAATCCCCTCATCTGTTTAAATGTTATCGTAAAAACTTGTTGGTAGTGTTAGCAACTGCAATCGATGGTTTTTTGTGTGGAAATTTCTATTATACAGGGTGGCTGATGAATTTTGCTACATTAAACAAGTAAGGAAAGGCTAAAGTCGGGCGGGACCGACTCTATGATACACTCCACTTTCTATCTGAATACAATTCAATTCGGTAAAAAAAGTGAAGGATTTTTGTATGTTTCCTAATCATAATCATACCTGACCCAATTTGTCAAATCGAGAAGAATATTTGTATCGGGGCAATATCCAAACATGGAATGAAGTGACCCACTTCACAATAGGTTCTTCCAGTTCAAGTATAACGTGTTATGCTCAATTTGAAGAAAATCTGTTAAAATATGTGGTTTCTGGAGCGGAAAAACTCTAATCGGAAGTGAAATTCGTATGGGGGCTACATCTAAATCTGAACCGATCTGGCTCATTTTCACCATGGGTGTTTCTAGTTTAAATATAAGATGATTTGCCAATTTTGAAGAAGATCTGTTAAAATATGTGGTCAAATCGGGAACGAAATTTGAATGAGATCTATATATAAATCTGAACCGATCCTACTTTTTTCATTATACGTGTTCCCAGATAAAATATAAGATGTTTTGCCAAATTTGAAGAAAATCTGTTAAAATATGTGAAAAGAGTCAAATCGAGAGTGAAATTCGTATGGGGGCTATATCTAAATCTGAACCGATCTGGCTCATTTTCACCGTGGGTGTTCCTAGTGGAAATATAAGATGTTTTGCCAAGTTTGAAATACATCTGTTAAAATATGTGATTTCTACAGCAGAAAAAGTCAAATCGGGAGTGAAATTCGTATGGGGGCTATATCTAAATCTGAACCGATCTGACCTATTTTCACCATGGGTGTTTCTAGGTGAAATATAAGATGTTTTGCCAATTTTAAACAAAACCTGTTAAAATATGCGGTATCTAGAGTGAAAAGAGTCAAATCGGGAGTGAAATTCGTATAGGAGCTATATCTAAATCTGAACCGATTTTCTTCAAATTAAATAGCGTTCGTCCTTATCCCGAAAAACTTTGTTGTGCAAAGTTTCGTTTGGTTCTGGTACAATTGCGACCTGAATTGCAAGAATAGATGGAGAGACGGACGGATGGACAGACAGACGGACATTGCTAAATCGATTCAAAAAGGGATTCTAAGTCGATAGGTATACTTAACAATGGGTCTATCACGCTTCCTTTTGGGTGTTACAAACAAATGCACAAAGACATAATACTCTCGTG
This sequence comes from Polietes domitor, assembly GCA_947397865.1. Classification (NCBI taxonomy): domain Eukaryota; kingdom Metazoa; phylum Arthropoda; class Insecta; order Diptera; family Muscidae; genus Polietes; species Polietes domitor. Next base: position 21,957,409 of record OX377619.1, on the reverse strand, counting down.
GAGTGTATAGAAACTAAAATAACCGGCACTCCTTCGCCAAGCATTATCTGTGGATTACAGTCACTCCATATTCGACAATTTTGTTTGTTAACATTGCCGTTTAGATCAAAATGGACCTCGTCACACATAAAAATACCGTTTAACACATTTTCGTCCTCATCCGCAATTTGAATGATTTTCTTGAAAAATTCCAAAGGAATCGGCCAGTATGCAGCGATCAGTTTGCTAGTTATTTCTGTTTTATAAGGAAATAATATTTTTTAAAAATTATTTTTAATACCTTTTATCACCCTATGACATCGGTATAAATGCCAAATCAAAGAAGAGAATATGTGCTAAAAATACCTTAAATTTCAAGATTCTATCCGCATTACTTTGTTATTAACAAGTATTTAAAGTTTTGTCTCTTAAAAAGCAAGGTATGAATACACTAGAAAAACTAAGGGGTAAATTTTAAATAGATTTTAATGCTGAACTAATAATATTTGAAGTATTTTAGAAATTCTCCTCTTTAATTTGACCTTATCATAGGGTGTGAACAAGTATATAAAATAATTTTTTGAAAAGTTGTATCCTTTGGAACTTTGTTGTCCTGTGAAAGGGGCAACAGGATGAGGAAATGAAAAACTAAAAACGTCAAGTAACTCCATTTTACCTATAGTTTTATACGTATTTCGTCCGGTTCAAGTGTAACGACTATTTTTAATTGTCGAACGGTGGTATCATTCATGTGACTACCACGACTGGCTCGGTAGTACCTCATCCGATCAACCCAATTTTCAGAACAGCCCAAAAGCCAAACCAAACATTGATTGTGGATGCATTGACTTCTCAATAGTCTCATGTGGGTTCTCTGAACCCCATATACGGCAATTTTGCTTTTTGACATAGTCACCGAGATGAAACTGAGCTTCAGGAATGCTGGACTGATGGTCGATCTCTTCTCGAAATTTTTTCACATAAATTTCTTACAGTTTGCGTTAAAGACTCACTACTTTGGAAGGAAGTTTTTAATATTTCCTAATTTTGTTCGAGCGTATAACGTCCCATTTTGCAAATGTCAAACATAAACCTGAAAATAAAAATGAGTTCAAAGTCAAAGTAATCGGTGCTTCAAATTTAAAATTTTAAATGGTCCACCCTATACTACCTGAAACAATGTTATTTATCACAACTAGATTTTCGTTAATATCTCGAGCCCAGCTTCATCTTTCGTTGCAAGAGGATGAAAAAACAACTTTTCTTTTATTTTATTTTTCTTAGGAGGGAACTCCTAAGAAAGAAGCTATAAAGAGGGAACTCCTAAGAAAGAAGCTATAAAGAACCACCAGGAGGAAAATCTCAATTTTTTTTTTATTTCGTTATAGTCTGTCCTTTTTGTCGAACTTTTATCTTCTTTAAACTGAATGTTTTAATAAATTATTTTCGTACTTTTGCGGGTCATACAATGACGATATAGGTATCAAATGAATGAGAATAATATCTGTTAAAAAAACTTCCAATTTCATGCTTCGAACTGTGTTAGTTTAGCATCGACAACCTCTTTATTTAGTTTATTCATGTTTTACTTGTTAAAGGGAAAAAATTCAAATGATTGTTAATGCTAAATTAATACAGATAGAAGCACAAAAGTTTATTTATTTTTAACAGATATCCTCCTCTTTCATTTGATATCTATATCACCATTGTGTGATGCGCACAAGTACAAAAACAAATTAAATAAACATTATCCGACTACAGCTTTCCTAAGTTGACGTTAATCGTTAATCCCCAACAAGCAATGGGTGTCGGATATGAATCTAATGGATTTGAATTACTCCAAAATGGATTCAGTCAGTCGAAACAACGATTGTGAAATATCAAGACAATCAAAACAGCGATCTCACTCAAAATTAAGGGACGTATCAAGAATAGTCGCAGTGCTGCGAGTCAATGACAATTAGGAACAATGTGCGACGAATGAAGCAATAATACAAGTATTCTTGTCATAGTTGCGACAAAGCTCTAATAAAGAAGGCCGCAAGGAAAATAATTATTTCGCGATATCGGGAATTTATATCAAATATCTCAATCTTTCAGGCTGAAGCTTGAAGCTACTAATTTCACTTCATTCTATGACTTCCCATCGTTTCTATTTCTCGCTCCAGTCTACGCCAAGTAGTGTGGTCCATTCAAAACGGCATCTTAAGGTACCACTTGACGCTACGAAGATGGTGAGATACCACTTAAACCAACCGTTCCACAATATTTTGAATAGATTCGGAAGACTTCACCATCGTTGCCATTAACACAAGAAATTCGTTTGTCGCAAACGATTTATGTTTCTTCCAAACCCTATAAAACGTTTATGGAAAACGGTCAGTGCGCTTACATGATAACAAGTAAGCTCAATTCTCCTTAAAATGTTCAATCAACCCTCCATAATGTGTTCAATGTTAAATACAAAATATGGTCTTAAACGTTTTTCGTTTGCCATAAGCGCAAATCATGAAAATGTTGATATAAAATAACGTTCATGCACAGCTATATAAACTACGTATACGAAAAAAGTTTTACGGCAAATGTTTCAACTATTATGGCAAAAGTAGATTTTTTGAGTCAAATAAACTATGTTTGCCGTAAACGACCTCCAAACATTTTTTGTCTTTGCGTGTAGATACAATTTTCCAGAATGCCAATAATTTTCTAGGGATTTAGAGACAATTTTTAATCTAATAATTTCACAATAATAATACAAATTTTGAAACCCGAGAAAATTCACATTCGAAAATCCAAATATTAAACCCGATAAAATCCCAACCGAAAAGATGCATTCGTTAGATAGATCCTCGCGGTATTAACCAAGGCCACTGATTTCAAGTTTTTCTTTCTCACTTTGCTTTAAAACCGACCAACAAAAATCACCAACTTGAGATTGAATATTCGGATAAAACAAAGCGAAGCTTCTTTCCCAACACGTTTATTTTCGTTGAAGTAAGAAAAAAAAGCAACAACTTCGTAATATGGAGGGACGGACGTATGTATATGGCTGCAAAAAGAGAAAAAACTGGTGGTGAGGAGCTGCACTACTAAGTGCAATGTGTGTGCTGAGCCAGACAAACGGACGCTTCAAATAATGTTTAAGTGTCTGTCCAACTGACTGTTTTAAACGTTTGGCCCAGGTTATGTCCGTCCGTCTTTCTGTGGCTGTGTATGTTTCGCGTGGAAAAAACGTACCCATTCATTCGTACTTATTACAGTGCCAAAAAACCGCATTGAGCACTTTTCTACGTACACGAATATATGCTTTTGTTTTATTTGCTTGCTTAAAGGAACGTCTGACTCTTTGGTTCTTTTTTATGCGTTTCTGGCGGTGGTTTACTTGGTTTTTGTTTTTTGGATTTTTGCTGAACGTGAGTGTGTGTTTTTTGGTTTGGTTTGGTTCGAAGCTACAGGATGGCCTGACAATTTGTTCGATAATAATTGTTAACCTTTTGGTCAATTTGACACATATTCACCAATCGAATCGAATCCAATCCAAGCGGAGCACTCGTTCGTTTGTATGTGACTATAGTTTATAACTCTGGTGAGAATTTCATTGGAAAATGTTCGTTTCTGTTGCAGATGATATTTCTTGTGTGTGTGCTTTACTTTGTTTTTCGCTTTTTTGTTGTTTTGTCTTGTAGTTGTTCTTTTTTTCTGTTGTCGGTTTGGTTGCTGAAGTTTTGTGATATGGGTTTCATTTCTTAAGAATTTTCTGGTTGAAGAGTATAAAGATTTCAAAGGAGATAAGCCAAGAGATTTGTTTTGTTCCCCCCATCTCGTTTTAATTCGTTACTACACCATTTCGAAAAAAATTAATGGTGAGAGGAGAATAGAAAACACACTTGATCTGGAGGAAATACAAAATAATATTGAGAAACTTCAATGAGAAAATAGAAATCAATCAAATCCATAAATGAAATTTTTTGTAGCTCGGCCATCAAGCTATGTTGAATCGTTCCAGGAACCACTCTAATATACAAATACGAAAGGATCTTGTAAATTCTATATTTATTGTACGCGAGGAAGACAAATTGTTGATACAACAGAGAAAATCATTGAATTGGCCGAAGCGCCCCTAGTGGTGGATAGTGGCGAAAGCTTTAACGCAACGAATAAGAGGAGCTGAAAAACAAAAAAGTCTCCGATAAGCACTAGGCAAAAGTCTATTTGGGTTTTCGGATTTTTGGTCACGATGGTTTGGTAGATACGTCGATTTTCCCATCTTACGAAGATCATCTTCCTTGTTAAGCAGTTCCTTGAGATTGAAAGAGAGGAGGAAATACAAAATAATATTGATCAACTTCAATTATAAATTGGAAGACAAAACCGTAAATTGATTTTCAGAAAATAGAAATCATGCAATTCCTGAACTGTAGTTCCTTGTAGCGTAGTAATTAAGCTAGCGACTCGAATATAAAGATCTGTAAATTGTGGGGATCTTGTAAATTCTAGATTTATTGTGTTTATATTCACGCGAGAAAGACAAATCGTTGATACGATCGAGAAAACCATTGAAATTGATGAAGCGCCCCTAGTGGTGGATAGTGGCGAATGCTTTAAAGCAACCGTTTAGACTAACATTAAGAATACTATGAGATTAACGATAGAACTTCTGTCATAAGCACTTTTGAGTACTATTCCTTAATACAATTCGGTCTTTTAAAAAAAATTATGGATTTGTGGTCGCTGTGGTATGGTAGAGACGTCGATATTAAAATCTAAAAAACACCCTCTAACCTTATTCTGCGGTTCCTTGTGGATATTCCCCAAAAGTATCACTAGTATCTCTTTTATTTCGACTTGCCACGTTCTTACGAATATATGATCCTCAATCTTAAATGATCCCAGTTCGTATGGCATTTCGTCCATTTCAACAAGAAATGGTGTAGTTCCGACATTCGAGTAGGTTTGGAGTGAATTGAGGTGGCATTCGCCAAGTCACCGGCACCGTCAGAGTGGTTGTGTGTTGTTATCGCTTTTGGGCTGGAGTATCATCAACGGAAAGGCATGATGTGGGTTTGGGTTACTTCAAAATTCGATAACAATCTAAGGTTTTTTTATTTCTAATTGTAAAATTTTATCTAAACTTCGTTTTTTTGTTCTACTCTCTCTCTCCCCCCTTTTCATTTAGATTCCAAAGATTTCAATACGAACAACATGATGGATGAGCATCATCACACAAATGACGAGCGCCGCTCTTCGCCAGCCGCTTTGAATCGTTTAACAAAAGAGACTGAAAACAAAATGCATGACAACTCAACGGATCACAGTGATGCCGATGTCGACAGCGGTCCGCCCAGGCACAAGAAACCAAAAATGGAATTGGAAGAGTGTCTGCGTAAGACACCACCGGCTTCCTCGCCGCCACAGCACATCGCCGTTGACATTTCCGCCACAGAAGCCGCCTGTGATGATTTTCAAAATCAAATTGATGAATCCAATTCGAAAGATCGCAGATCTTGCAGCCCCTCCATAAGTCCGGCAAAATCGGATGACACCGCCAACGATCGCCATTCGACGTCACCCTCACATGTTATGCCTAAACTAAGACTAAATGCTTTATTAGCTTCAGATCCGGCCTTGATGCCAGATGCCAAAGATTTAAAGGTGGCTCATGAGGAGTCCCAGACCCAACAAAGGAAACAGCGTTTACAGCTGCAGCAGCAGCAAGAACGGGAAGCCGATTCTCCACATCAGGCAGCCAGTCAGGCGGAGCCCATCATAAAAGCCCAACCTAGCCCGGCCGTAGAGGTAGCTCCGCGCATGAAAGTTTTCATGTGTTTACCCTGTGGCATAGGCTTCAGTTCTCCCTCCACCCTGGAGGCCCATCAGTCCTACTATTGTTCGCATCGCCATAAAGATAACGAGGACGAATCAGCCGCAGCCACCACGCTCACCGATAAAACATCCACCTCACCCTCCCAGGCGGCCGTAAACGCGGCCAGCACAAATGTGTCCGCGGGCAGCTCGGAGCCGGCAGCAAAAGCAACCAAGACGGGCAAACAATATGCTTGTACGCAGTGTTCCTACAGTGCCGACAAGAAGGTCTCTCTCAATCGTCATATGCGCATGCATCAAACCTCACCGGCGCCCAGCTCGAATTCCAATAATGGCGCGGCACAACTAATGGAGGAGAATTCTAGTCAAGTGAGTTAGTTGTTGGTTGAAAAGCTTGAAAAACGCTTGAAAAAATTATTGAAAATCTATATAACTGTCTGTGTTTTTTCGTTTTCTATAGCAAATTGATCGTTATTGCAGCGATTGTGATATACGATTTAATAATATCAAAACCTATAGAGCTCATAAGCAACATTATTGCAGCTCCCGAAGAACGGAAGGGTAAGATTCAATCTCAATCTCGCTTTAGCAACAGTTACTTATTTTTGTTAATCTTTCCTTTCAGACAATTGACTCCGAAACTTGAGGTGTCCACAACCTCCACCACACCCAAAGCCAATTCCGTGCACTCGGGTGCTATCAGTCCCCAGACTAGAACCAAAACTCCCACACCGGCCATGGTGGCAGCTGCAGCGGCCGCGGCTGCAGCAGCTGCTTTACAGCAACCGACCGCAACGCCGTTCTTAGCTTTACCCACCAATCCCATCTTGATCATACCATATTCTTTGATACGCTCCGCCAGTCTGATAGCCGGACCACTGTAAGTATTTCTTAGCGGACTTCTTTCAATGAAGAGAACATTTTCTAATTTTCTTTCAAACTTCAATTGTTTAGAACATCTCCTTCGCCATCGGTTGTTAATCCCGAAACGACTTGCTTCACTTTGGACAGTGGTCATTTGAAGCCATTGGCCACGGCTTTGAATATCAACGCTTTGAATGCTGCCTCCACAGCGGCCAATAGTTTAGTAGCTGCTGCTGCCTCGGTCCAGCAAATTCCCATAGTTGATTCTACACGCCAGACATCCTCGAACGAAACATTGTTAACGGAGAAGAATATTAGGCGAAATGTGGAGGAGTCGGCAGATAATACTCCCAAGCGTAAAGGAGACGGCTTAAGGTAAGTTAGGAAACAGGGAGCTAAACCCAAAATGGTCCGAGAATATGAATGTAGCTACGGGAGGATCATAATAGCTTCAGTGTCTTGAAATCCGTTCGCATTAACAAATGATGCTGGAATACTATTCGAATGGATAGCCCAATAGTTTATCAAAGGACCGAGAATATGAGTGTATCCACGGGAAGGATCATAATAGTTTCAGTCTCTTGAAATCCATTCTCATTGACAAATGATGCTGGAATACTATTCGTAGGAATACCTCAGTTGTTTATCATCCTTCGTCGAACATAAATTCAATAGCGTTCTCCCCTTTCAATAAAGACCGAACTACAGATATTTTAAACATTTGTTTTCTTTAACATTTTCAGAGAATCTGCCCCCTTGGATTTATCCCTGCGACGTTCACCCATCGCCGCTTTGCTGCAAAGACAACGCCTAAACTCAGCGGCCTCCTTCCTCGATGCCGAACACCATCAACGTTTGGATATGGAAACTCTGCTGGAAGCAGGCAAAGAGAACTTGGCTCTCGACGATACCGGCAGCATAACTCCCGAGCAGATAGTATGTGCTCCCTCCTTGCCCAACAGTCCGTCGATGAGTCCTTCACCGCGACGCAGAGCCATTAGCCCCAGAAGTTCGGGCGCTGGCAGCACATCCTCCATGTCACCGCCGGCCACAATACCACCACCAGCCGCCACAAATCCCACAAATATTTTCGATAATCTACACTTAAGATCAATGCTGCCAGCTGAGCTGTTAAATCCTTTGCTGGCCAATAAAAATTTGGAACTGGCCCTGAAGCTGTCGGCTGCAGCAGCTGCTGCCGCCGTAAGTTCCTCCAATGCCGCAGGAGGGCCTCAGCCAGGATCAACTCCCGCCGAACTGGCAGCTGCTGCCGTGGCTGCGGCCACCGGCCACAGAGGATCTCTTTTGGGTTTGCCGGGGTTAGCACCGGCTCCCGCCACAACGGCGGGCCAACCCACATCTGGCGGTGGGGCTAATCAACCTCAGATCTATGTGAAGCAGGGCGTATCCAAATGCAAAGAATGCAATATTGTATTTTGTAAATATGAAAACTATCTGGCCCACAAACAACACTACTGCTCGGCCAGAAATCAAGAGCCCAGCGAAGGCGGCGACTCCAAAGTGTCGTCCACACCACCGATGGCGACGGCCGCCTCGCCGGCCGAAACCACGCCGGTGGCCTATCAACAACTCATTTGTGCAGCTTGCGGCATCAAATACACTTCACTGGATAACTTGAGGGCCCATCAAAACTATTACTGCCCCAAAGGAGGTGCCGCAGCGGCAGCTGCTGCCACTGCAGCCTTAAATTCAGATACCACACCCATGGCTATGGCCACCAAGGAAAAGTGTACAAAATGTAAAACCCAGCATGAATTTGGTTTGCCATGTCCACCACCGCCAGCCTTGCCACAGCCACCAGTAGCACAAGCGCCGGCACCACAACCACCACCGGTTACGGTAACGGCGCCCAGTTCCACGGGCCACAATCCGAATGTCTACAAATGTCCTTTGTGCGATGCCGTCAGTCTGACGGCCAGCGAAAGTCGCAAGCACATAGAGACCCATGGTACTGTGAAAGCTTTCCGCTGTACCATTTGCCGCTACAAAGGCAACACTTTAAGGTGAGTTCTAATGAGAAATTGATTTAACCAAGGAAATGTGTAAATTTTCATTTTTTTCATTTTGCAGAGGTATGCGCACTCACATTCGCATGCATTTCGATAAGAAATCTACGGATTTGAATGAGGAGAATTTTATGGCCTGCATTCTGGAAGATGAATCAATCGAAATACCAAGTGCTGCTTCACTCAATCAAGAACATTTGGTTCAACAGCATCAGCAGCAACAGAAACATTTGCAACAGCAAGTGGCCGCAGCGGCAGCGATTCAGCAGCAACAACAACAGCAGCAGCAACACCAGCACCAACAGCAGCAATCGCAGCAGCAGGTGTTCAATTGTGATATTTGTAATTATTCATCCACATACAAAGGCAATGTGGTAAGTACTCTAAGCTATTGTGTTTGGCTTTTCGTTTTGGTTCGGTGTTGGTATTGGTCTTATAAGATTCCAACACGATAACACGAATTAGAACGAAATGTTAAATGTCAATAATTGTTGGAATTGGATATTTTATGATTTATGAGAAATCGAAGGAATTTTGATCTTGGCATTATTGATAAAGAAGTAAATGCAGCTACCATGGGAAACTTCTCAAATCTCATTGAATTATTCCCTCTTAGATCAGAGTTTACCCAATTCGCATTTACAAGTTTCGTATTTCGACAATTAATAGATTTTCTTTTGATTGAATAGATTTTTCAACATGTGTTGAGCTAAGACCGGCCATGTGTGTTCGAGATAGATCAGATTAAAGACAAACAAATTTATACAGCATTGCAAAAGTCCAAGTATTTTAAGAAGTTTAGTAAAATATTGTATAATAGGAGGAAACCATCCAAAAACAAGTAAAAACGGCGTTATGTTCGGCCGGGCCGAACTTTATATACTCTCCACCATGGACAGCATTCCACAGAGGCTGTCGAGTTTCGTAGAAGTGCAGTAGGCTAACCAAAACAAATACAAATATTGACAAAATAATTTTATAAATAAATATAATATTTTATTACTTCAAACTACGCTTATAAGACAAGGCTACCAATACGTTTACACTATATATATCGAAATAATACTTCAAGTCAATTCAAAAAAGTAAATATTCTTACAAAAATTTATATTTTCAAAAAAGCTTAAATACCACAAATATTGGTAGACAGTTGGTTGTATTTCCATTCTATTTTAATTACGAAAGTACAAATTTTGAAAATCCATTATCTCACGTACATAGTGCAAAATAACCTAACTTCATGTTTTAACCATTTTTGCCGTAAAAGTAGAAAGTACGAATTTGGAAACATCTTTTTATTCCGCGTGTCTATGCAGTCAGAGGAATGCATACACCAAATTCCATGATTCTAGCTGCAGTCATTTGGTTGGTACCATGTTTATCCCCTTTTTCCAATTTAACCCCCTTATGAGTACGACTTTCTAAAATCTCTTACGTGTCGAATTACCGAATTTCATCATTCTAGCAGTATCAGTTTAGTTGGTACTATTTTTATCCCTCTGTACCCATTATATCCCTTGAATGTACGAATTTGAAAAACCTTTTATTTTTCGTGTCTACGCAGTCAGAGTAATGTATACTCTGAATTTCACGACTCTAGCTGTAGTCATTTTGTTGGTACTATTTTTATCCCCTTTTCCCATTTTAACCTCAAAAAGTACCAATTTCGAAAAGTCCGTTTATTTTACGTGTCTACGCAATCAGAGGAATATATACACCGAATTACATTATTCTAGGTGCAGCCGTAAGGTTGGTACTATTTTTATCCCTCTATCCCCATTTAACCCCTTAAAAGTACGAATTTAGAAAAAATACTTTTATATCATGTATCTACTCTATTAGAGGAATGTACACGCCAAATTTCGTGTTTCTATCTGTTGTCGTTTGATAGGTACCATTTTTATCCCTGTTTGTCCCATTTCGCCCCTTACAAATAAAAATCACTCTATGGTGCCCTTTTATGCTATAAAGGGAATGCGCATTGCAAATATCAAGTAAATACAAACTAATATGTTCATAAAACATGCTGAAATACTCTAAATATTAGGGGTGTTTTCAGTCGTTGTGAGGGAAAAATTTTTCCTTCTGGGCCGATTTGGTCCACTTTCAATCCCAAGCGATCTACAACCATAAGACACATTTAGGGAAAATTTGAACCTCCTAGCACATTTAGTTCGGAAGCTAGCGTGCTTTCAACAGACAGACAGACGGACGAACATGGCTATATCGTCTTAGAATTTTACCACGACCCAGAATATATATACTTTATGGAGTCTCCGATGAATATTTCGAGGTGTTACAAACGGAATGACAAAGTGAATATACCCCCATCCTGGAGGTGGAGGGTATAATAATTTTAATTGATAAGTATAGCATAAAACCGTAATACAGGGTGGGCCACTTAAAATTTTAAATTAGAATCGGATATAAAAAAAGTGCTGATTATTTTTTCAAATTTCTGGTTTTATTGGAAAGCTTGAACTTTGTCATTTAATAATGGAACACAATATCATTCATATGACTCCCACGACTGGTTCGGCAGTACCTCATCCTATCAACACAATTTTTGAGTACAGCCAAAAATCCACACCAAACAGTGACTCGTTGTTGATGCATTGGCTTCTCAATAGTCATGTGTGGGTTCTCTTAACCCCATATGCGGCAATTTTACTTGTTGACATAGCCACCGAAATGAAATTGAGCTTCAACTGAAATCACAAAAATTTCCCACGTAATTAATTAATTAGTAAGTTTTTAATATTTCCCAATTTTGTTCGAGCGTATAGCGACCGTGCCGAACTTTTTATACCCTCCACCAATGGATTGAATTCCACAGTGGCTGTAAATTTTCGTAGAAGTTCAGTAACATTAAATGTTAAATGTTAGCCAAACCAAAACAAATAAAAATATTGAAAAAAAAAATATTCTATAAACAAATATAATTTTATAAGGCAAAACTACCTATGAGTTTGTACAATATATGTATATATTGAAATGAAATAATACTTCAAGTCAATTCAAAAAGTAAATATAAGGCAGCAATCTCAAAAACTTAATCAAAAAATCTTAAATACCCTAAATATTTGGGTTAGTGTGCGCATTTTCAACTACAGTCGTTTGGTTGGTTGTATTTCCATCCTATTTTAATTCCAAAAGTACAAATTTTGAAAACCCATTATCTCTCACATACACAGTGCAAGATAAACAAACCGTAAAAATAAAAAGTACGAATTTGGAAAAATCAATTTTTATTTTGTCTAATGCCTGTATACATCGAATTCCATGTTTGTTCTTGCGGCCATTTGGTTCGTACCATTTTTGTCCCCTTTTACCCCCTTAAAATGATCTTTATGTTGCGTATCTACGTAATTAGAGAAACGTATACAGCAAATTTCATCATTCTTGCTGTACCCTGTACTTACTTGGTACCATTTGTATCCCTCTGTTCCCATTGTATCCCTTAAAAGTACGAATTTGGAAAAACCCTTTTATTTTTCGAGTCCACGTAGTCAGAGGAATATATACTCGGAATTTCATGACTCTAGCTGTGGTCAGTTGGTTGGTACAATTTTTATCCCCTTTTTACAATTTACCCCAAAAAGTACGAATTTCGAAAAATACCTTTATCAGAGGAATGTATACGCCGAATTTCATTATTTTAGGAACAACCGTTTGGTTGGTACCATTTTTATCCCTCTATTCCCATTTTACCTCTTAAAAATGCGTATTTGGAAAAAATACTTTTATCTTATGTGATGTTTTATGATAGCTATTCCATTTTCAATTCTAATCGTCATACACTTCATGTGTGACATTCCAGCTCTAATAAAACCAAGCCACAGGGTCTTTGGGAAGCAATTACTATGATTGGTTGGGCGTTCTCACGGGAAGCGACAAGTAGTGTGTTAAGACATTGTTGTGAATGGACCACACCACTCGGAAAGGTCTGTTAGATCCAGCTTAAAAGATTGAGATATTATATTAGTTCGCCAATATCAATTTCCGATATATCTTCTTACAAGATTTTTAATTTCCAAAGTATATAGTTGTTCTAATAATTTATTTTCTTACTTTTGCGAGTCGCACCAAAGTGATATGTGTATCAAATGAAAGGGAAGACTGTCTGCTAAAAATACCTCTAATTTCATGTTTCTGTCTGTATTAGTTTAGAATTAACAACCATTTAAATTTTCCGCCATTAGTTTATTTATGTTTCACTTTTTATGAGGGAAAACTTTAAATGCATGTTAATGCTAAATTAATACAGATAGAAGCATGCAATTTAAAGTATTTTTAACAAATATTATTGTCTTTCATTTGATACCCATATCGCCTTTCTATGATACGCGAAAGTAGGAAAATTAATAAAAGGAGTGCGTCACTCCTCATGATCTACTGTCCCTAAATCCTACTTACTCTTGTCTTAGGTTAGGTTCTAGAGATTCTGACAGCCTATTGCTGATAATGTGGGCTAATATTTTGTTGAGTAGAGTTATTGCTCTCCAGTTCTAGCACTGCCATATGTTACTCCTCTTGGGGAGGAGCGTAATGGTACCTTATTTCAACTCGTTTTAGTTGCCCAAAATTCGCATATAAATGGAGAAAGAATATGGACAATAACCAGGGGGTTCTGCCTCAGTAGTTCCGGGGCTTTGTTGGGCTTAAGCTCTTTAATAGCGCTCACCATTTCTGCTATGGCTGGACAGGCAGTGCTGACATTCTTGGTGGTCCAGGTCAGCTCAGCATTCTATGCTGTCCTGTTAGACAAAAGTTATACGATATAGTCCTCCCTTTATAAGGATCTGTTCACCTTTTAATATTATTAAGTCCCCGTTCTTGTTCTCAAGAGGTTTGATTTTACGACATTCGCCCTGATTAGCTTGCGAACAGAGTTGAAGAGCTATGAAAGTTGGCTGCCACAGACTGTGCCTTTGCTGCAATTCCATCTCTTGCTCTCTTGGCAATTTTCTTCTCTGAAGGTGCGCCTTATGAGACCGAGTTAAGCTCGTTCTTGAGCTGTTTCCTGTCGCCTACCTAAGATTCCAGGTAGTATTGGAGATCCAGTTATCTCTCTTCTGCTCTCTGTACCCAATCGTTTCTTCCGCTGCTGTTATGTAGCTGTCTCGTATGGGTTGCTAGTCTACATCATTTGAACTCGGTGCTTGTAAAGAGGCTCCTATGGAGTCCACAAATCTGCGAGAAATTTTTGGGTCTTTCAATTTTTCAAAACAAAGGGGACTCGCGGGGGGCTTTCAACTTTGCACGATATTTGGCTACCCTTATTTAGCCCTTTATTTTACTTTGCTAATAAAATCATTTATTCTATTCCAGCTCCGCCATATGAAATTAGTACATCCTCACATCATTACCAATTCACCATCGATTTCTCCGGAAGCAGGAGATTTGGAAATTGCCGAAACCACCTCTCTGAGCGGCAGTCTCAATGGAGACAATGGCATCAATAAGTAAGTTAAATTGAAAGACTCTCGCTAACAACCAACTAATCTCTTGCGTTTTTATTTTGTCTTTGCAGTTTCACCATAAAATCTGAACCTTTAGACCACGCTACCGTCAACACGCCAACAGCTCCCGTAGTATTACTAAATCCCCACGATAATAACAATTCGCCCATTCCCAGCATTGGAAATCATCCGGTGCACACAAATGATCTAATGCATCACATAAAGACCGAACCCATGGAAATTGCCATTGAGCCATCGGCCATAATGAGTATAACACCGACTTTAAGATCGCCGGCCATAGGGCCGCCACCACCTCTCAATGCTACGCCCGAGGAGAATATAAATCAAAAGTATTGTCAGACATGCGACATTTCGTTTAACTATATGAAGACATTTTTGGCCCACAAGCAATTCTATTGTAAGAATAAATTGCGAAGGCCCGAAACCAACGACAGCCCCAGTCCCAATGCAGCCGTAGTAGCAGTGCCATCGCCCACCTCCCTGATGATGCAAAAGAATAAAGAGAATTTGCAACAGGAGGCAGCCATTTGATAGAGCTGGGCGGAGACCTGGTCCTTGACCAATCGCAATTGGGAATGGTATTACAAGTGTTTTTGAACAAAAAAGTGAGGGGGCAAAAAAGCATATCAAACGAGAAGGACAAATAGCAAATGCATAGTCAGGGAGAAAGGAAGGACATGGAAACGTACAGTATTTTAAAGAGAATCTCTGTAAATATATTAAAAAGAAAAAACTAATAATAGTAATGAGACTATGCATTTGTGGCAGATGCGATGCGATGATGCTTCTTATCTTCCGTTTTTTTGAGAAATTATAAATAAATAAAAAATAACATGACATAAAATGCATGCCAAAGTTCTAAGATTTAAGTAAACAAGAAACTAAATTAAACTAAACTAAACTTTAACTAATGATTATTAAACACAATCTAAAAAATAAACTCTTTAAATTATAAGCCTTTTGCGATAGTTTCGTAACGAAACTTTTAAGAAATCTAAAGTATAATATTCATATTACAAAAAAGAAAAGAAAGAGTAACCGAATTAATATTAATACTTCTACTAACAAACATAAAACAGCCACCTTCGTGTAGTTTAATTACTTACCTATGAAAAGAAAGAAGAGAAGAGAAGAAAAAAGAAACTTTTTTAAAATTTCTATTATAAATTCTTTTAAATTTATGGCCTTTTTTGTTTTATATTTTATAAACTTTGTAACTTTTTCATATTGTTTCTGTTAACTACTTTTATGAAAACTAATTATTATTATTACTATTATTATCATTATTGATATTTGTATACATATATTATGCCTTAAGCTTCAATTGAGACAACAACCACCCAGAAATGGAAACAAATACATCCATCATTCAACCAGATCTTTTTAATTTCCTTTCAAACTCGCTCTCAAGCTCACTTTATGTGATTGTTGGCAGACCTGTCCTAATTTACTTTACTTTTCATCCACTGTTTTCGTTTTAATTGAAGCTTTTAAATTGTGTTCATTATTTTATGGCATTTTCCCCATTATTGATTGCTTCCTTGTATATTGTTTACATATTATCTCTTTTTTTGTTTTCGTCATTAAAATCGTATTTACATTTTTTAATGTAATTTTCGTTGTATAAAATGATATCCGTTTATTTTTCTATTATTTACTCTCTGCAATATAACTGAAATGAAAAAGAAAGTAAGAAAAAAAAAACACACAGAAAATATGTATTACTCTAAGTATGTGACAATAATAATTTATTCCAAAATAAATGAAATGAAAATTAAAAATTAATTTTAGCTTAGTAAACGTATACACAATAAATTATGTGAAATCAAATTCAAATAATAAAATTAATCTTAAAAAATAAACACAATAATAAATAAATAAATAAAATACATTTTAAAAACAAAACAAAAATAGTTTTTTTTTAATTTAATGATTTAAATACACTTAGAGAAAAAAGTTTGTTATGAACAGCAGCGATTGCCTGCTGCCCATCATCAGACAATTTTCTGCTAAACTGCCATAAAAGCAGTTTCTCTGCAATCTTGCATCAGCATTCTCACTGCTAAAGAGTTTGCGGTCTGCTAAAAATGGCTGCTGTTAATTAAAATATAAAAATAGTTAAAAAATAAGCGTTCATAATTTAAAAATAATTCAATAATGGATTATTGAAAGCAATGCATTCGAACAACAATTGAGACAATTCTTACTGCAACTCTGCAGGATGTAATGAATAATGAATTTTGCACATACGTCACCTGCTATCGTCATGTCATTTAAATTCTTTTATTTTTAAACCCGTTAAAAAAAATGTATCGGTTGTCAAATGAACAAAGAAAAGTAATTTACATGAATTAAACAAAAAGTTATTTTAGTTTCTTAATGTAGTGTCATTCATCAGCCACCCTGTACTTAAAGTATGAAGATAGCGTTTTTTCTTTATTGCTACAAACAGCAAACGGCTGTTTGCTTTTTCAGCAGATACAAATCTGCTGTATCTTTTTCAGCAGAAAATCTACTCTTTCAGCAGTCTTTTTGCTTTCTTTTAATGACAAATTCCTTTGAGTGTAGGAAATACCTATTTTTCTCGACTCATTGAAGTCAATTTCTTAGTTAAAAACAAGTAAAAACGGAGTTAAGTTCGGCCGGGCCGAACTTTATATACCCTCCATCATGTATTGCATTCCACTGAGGTTGTCGGTTTTCGTAGAAGTGAAGTAATATTACAGGAAAATATAAATTTTGTAATATAGCCAAACCAAAACAAATACAAATATTGAAAAAATAATTTTATAAATAAATATAATATTTTTATTATTTCAAACCATTATTTATTTCAAATAAAAAAATAAATATTCTTATATTTATATTTTCAAAAAGCTTAAATACCATAAATATTAGTAGATAGTGGATGCTACAGTTTGTTGTATTTCCATTCTATTTTAATTCCAAAAGTATTAGCCTCTTGACGTTTCTACGCAATTAGAATTTCATCATTCTAGCTGTAGTCGTTTAGTTGGTACTATTTTTATCCTTCTGTACCATTGTATCCCTTGAAACAACAACATTTCCAAAAATCCGTTTATTTTCCGTGTCTACGCAGTCAATGGAATGTATACCCCGAATTGCATGACTATAGCTGCGGTCATTTTATTGGTACTATTTTTATCCCCTTTTTTCATTTTAACCCCAAAAATACGAATTTCGAAAAATCTGTTTATTTTAAGTATCTACACCGCATTTGATTATTATAGGGGCAGCCGTTTGTTTGGTACCATTTTTATCCCTCTATTCCTATTTTACCCCTTAAAAGTACTAATTTGGAAAAAATACTTTTATATTATGTATCTACTCTATTAGAGTAATGTACACACCGAATTTCGTGTTTTTAGCTGTTGTCGTTTAATATGTACCATTTTATCCCTATTTTGCCCCATTTCACCCCCTATAAATAAGAATCACTTTATGGTGCACGATTTTGTAATCGGGGGAATGGGCACACCCAATATCAAGTAAGTACAAGCAGACATATTGAAAAAATATGCTTAAATACTCTAAAATATTAGGGATTATTATGGGTATTTTTAGTCCTTGTGAGGGAAAAAATTTTCCCTTTGGGCCGATTTCGCCCCGTTTCAATCCCAACCGATCTACGACTATAAGACGCATTTATGGAAAATTTTAACCTCCTAGCTCATTTCGTTCGGTCGCTATCGTGCTTTCAACAGTCAGACAGAATATTTTAAGGTGTTACAAACGGAATGACAAAGTGAATATACCCCCATCCTGGAGGTGGAGGGTATAAAAATACCATAAATATTGGTAGATATAGTGGCTGCTACAGTTGGTTGTATTCATTGGTTGGTTGTATTTCATTCCAAAGGTATTAATTTTGAAATTCCATTATCTCAGAGTGCTAGATAACCTAACTTCATGATTATATCCATTTTTGTCGTGCAACTTAAAAACGTACAAATTTGAAAAAATCTTTTTATTTTACGAGACTATGCAGTCAGATGAATGTATACACCGAATTTCATGATTCTACCTGCGTCCATTTGGTTGGTACCATTTTTATCCCCTTTTTTACGTATCTACACAATTAGACGGATGTGCACCCCGAATTTCATGACTCTAGCTGCGGCCATTTGGTTGGGACTAATTTTATCCCTCTATTTCCATTTTAACCCTTAAAAGTACGAATTTAGAAAAAGTACATACAGTGAGAGCTCGATCATCGCAATCACCTATTATCGCAACTGCTCGTTGTTTGCAACCAACATTGGGGTCTTTATAAGAGCAACTTAATGTCTCGATTATCGCAACTTCTATACAAAAGTTGTAATGTTCGTTTTCTATTTTCTGCATAGACGAAGATACTTTGAATTTAACCAAGGACGAAGCTGAATAATAATCGTCCTAGCAGACTTGGATGGGTGGAAATGTACAGCGATATTTGCAAGAATTGATGCCATCGAAATGAATATCATTGCGACTTCAATAATCGTGATATGGAACTTAAAATTATATGTTTTTAGTAGAGATTAGTGCTGGGTATAAACTTCGACCAACTGTAGTCATTCCTTATAGTTTTTTGCTTAGTTTATTTCCTGTTTCAAAATTTGGACGCCCTAGCTCCATTAGTTTATATGCTAGCGTGTTTTCAACAGACAGACGGACATGGATAGTCCATGACTTTATAGGGCCTCAGATCGATATCTCAAGGCGTTACAAACAGAATGACAAAGTGAATAACCCCCATCCTTAGGTTGAGGGTATAAAAAGTCATGTATAAACATATATTATTCCCATTCTGTGGCATAGCTCGCCATTCTGCAAGTTAACATACAAAGATAGAGTTTTCTCATCTTATACTTTTACGATCTTTAAGATTCACCAACTCTCTCAGCAGAAATTTAATGTTGTCTGTAAGCTTGCTTCCGTACTACTCTGTGCAGACAAGTCTTATTCAATGAAAAAAAACCAAGTAAGGAAAGGCTAAAGTCGGGCGGGGCCAGCTATATTATACCCTATACCACTCCCTGCGTATATTATACCTGCTTTTGATTACTAAACCCAGGTGTTTTATGGGGCGATAAATTATACATTTATAGTAGCATCTTTAGTAAAATTTAACGAATATGGCAAAATTGATTGGCTTTCATAAGTTGAATCTGAAGTGTTATATAAACAAATTAGAAACTGATAATGCGCCGTAGCAATTTCTATGCGTAATGCTACACCTTTGCTGTAAGTGTTCCTACCTGTAATATAACGTGACGTGGAAAATACGTCTTAAATCGGGATCCATGGTCCACTTCATCAGTAAGTGTTCCTATGTGAAATAATCCATGATCTGGAAAATTTAATCCAGATCCGATGTAATATGAAGGATTTAAAACGATAATATTGAACACTGGTGGGGCAGTTGTATTTGGAAACATTAACCCAACGATCTGGGGAATTTGACCAAGATCCGATGACAAATGCAGATATAAAACTTCCGATATAAAATGTTGGTCCTAAAGGGGTAATACTACAAATGGGGACCTTTTGTAAAGGCGCTACTTTAAAAAGTGCGCCCATATAGATCACTTTCAAAGCAGGTATTCTTTGTTGAAATATAACATTATCTGCAAAATTGTATCGAGATCCAACGCACGATGTGGGCTCTAGAACTGTAATAGAGTAGAATGGGGGCCCAATTTGTATGGGGGTTATACCAAAATAAGGACCCAAATATTTGACTTTCATAAAATGTATTTTTAGTTGAAATATAATATAATGTACAAAATTTGATGAACTTCCGATGTAAAATGTGGTCCGAGAGGGGTAATAATAAAAATGGGGGCCCATTTGTGAGGGCGCTACATTAAAAAGTGGGCTCTTATAGATGACTTTCAAAGTAAGTATTATTTATTGAAATATAACATGATCTGCAAATTTTATCAAGATCCAATGTAATATGTGGTTTCTAGAGCGATAATAGTGTTAACTAGGGGCCCATTTGTATGGGGGCTATACCAAAACATTGACGTATATAGCTGACTTTCAAAATAGGTGTTTCTAGTCTAAATGTAACACTGTGTGGGAAATTTGATCAAGATCCCATGTAAAATGTGTATTCTAGAGCAGTAATAGTGCAGATTATAGAGATATTTGTATGGAGGCTATATCTAAATCTGAACCGATTTACTCCAAATTCAATACCAGTCGTCCTTGGCCAAAAAAAAAGTAACTTCTGCCAAATTTCATGACAATCGGACATCAATAGCGACCTGTAGAGTGCGTACAAGCTTAGATGGACAGCAGACGGACAGACAGACATCGTTAAATCGATTCAGCTGGTGATTCTAAGCCGATCCGTATCCTTAAACGTGGGTCAAGCTCGATTATTTCTTGGTGTTACAAACATTTGGCGCGAAACTAACTTATACTACCCTAGCCCACGAAGTGGTGTAGGGTATAGTTTTAAGGTCGTATGGGTTCAAAACGCAAATATTTCGACATTCATGAACAAAATTATTTCAAAATTCGCTTATTCTACAAAAATTGGATTGAAATGGAAACGATTGAGTGATCCATATATACTAGAGTGTTTCCACAGTACACTTCCTGATTCTGCCGCAAAGTAGTCGAACATGAGTTTGTAAAGGGTGATTTTTTAAGAGCTTGATAGCTTTTTTTAAAAAAAAAAACGCATAAAATTTGCAAAATCTCATCGGTTCTTTATTTGAAACGTTAGATTGGTCCATGACATTTACTTTTTGAAGATAATTTCATTTAAATGTTGACCGCGGCTGCGTCTTAGGTGGTCCATTCGGAAAGTCCAATTTTGGGCAACTTTTTCGAGCATTTCGGCCGGAATAGCCCGAATTTCTTCGGAAATGTTGTCTTCCAAAGCTGGAATAGTTGCTGGCTTATTTCTGTAGACTTTAGACTTGACGTAGCCCCACAAAAAATAGTCTAAAGGCGTCAAATCGCATGATCTTGGTGGCCAACTTACCGGTCCATTTCTTGAGATGAATTGTTCTCCGAAGTTTTCCCTCAAAATGGCCATAGAATCGCGAGCTGTGTGGCATGTAGCGCCATCTTGTTGGAACCACATGTCAACCAAGTTCAGTTCTTCCATTTTGGGCAAAAAAAAGTTGGATATCATCTCACGGTAGCGCTCACCATTCACAGTTACGTTACGATTCGCATCATCTTTGAAGAAGTACGGTCCAATGATGCCACCAGCCCATAAACCGCACCAAACTGTGACTTTTTCTGGATGCATTGGTAGCTCTTGCAATGCTTCTGGCTGATATTCACTCCAAAATCGACAATTCTGCCTATTTACGTACCCATTGAGCCAAAAATGAGCTTCGTCGCTGAACACAATTTCTTTCTTTCTGAACTTTCTTAACAGAGCACGCATTTTGATAATAAAATTCAATGATTTGCAAGCGTTGCTCGTTAGTAAGTCTATTCATGATGAAATGTCAAAGCATACTGAGCATCTTTCTCTTTGACACCATGTCTGAAATCCCACGTGATCTGTCAAATACTAATGCATGAAAATCCTAACCTCAAAAAAATCACTCTTTATATCTAGTTACTTCATTCGTACTCATGTTCGGCTACTTTCCACAAGATGGCGCTAGAAATTGGAAATCGTTTCTGTTTCCATTGACCTTTTAAAGAATACGCGATTAAGTGTCATACAAACTTTAAGCTAGCAAGCACAATAGAACACGGCTCATATCTTAGAAATACTCTTATACCATACTTTACATTACGAGATCCAAAAAATTACAGATCGCGTAAACATTCGCATAGTGTAAACAAACTACAAGAAAATGTTGGCAGTCTCTTCGATTTTTTTATATTTTCTTTAATTTATCAAACTTATAGTTCTATCAGGGTTATATTTCACTTTCTTGGTAAGCGAATAAATTCAATATAAATATTAAGCTGGTAAGCCCAATCTAGTGTACATAAGTTTTAAATGATAATTAAAGATAATCGTCCCTATATCCCAATTTACACCTTACGATTTATCGTACAACTTGATAATAGATTATGACGAAAACTTAACAAATTTTGAGTTTTTTAATGGATATATAAGTTATTTATCTTTAAGTTTAAAGCACTGTCAAAATTTGTAAAATCAATGAAAAATAAATAAAGTATTTAAATACCCACCCAAAAATGTACCATTAATAGTCTTTTCAGATTGCATGCGAAATCAATAGATTTCAGCTCATGGTCCATTCACAAATGTCAGATTCCATACAAATTTGACATTTTAAAATCTACCTTATAACCTTTTCAGACTGCTCGCAAAATCATCGATTTCAGCATGAAATGACATAAGGTCGATTTTCAAATTTGTATGGCATCTGACATATGAAAATCGACCTTCTGTCATTTAAACTAGATTTCACATGCAATGTGACAAGGCTATAAGGCTGCATGTGGAATTGAGCTAATGTCGATTTACAAATGTCAGATCCAATATAAAATTGACATTTGTAAATCGAACACGAGCTCAAATCGCACGATCTTGCATGCAGTCTGCAAAGGCTATTATTCCATTTCAAGCTGAAATCGCTTGATTTCGCATTAAGTCTGAAAAGTATATTAGTTAAATGAATGAAAACATGTGTTTTCGTTCATTTTACCATTTAAATCCAATGATAAAATATATTTATCTGAAAAACCTTCACAGAACTAGTATCAGATTGCAAGCTGTACAATAAATCTTCATGTGTAAGTAACCCTTATCAGGAATAAAAGCAAAGGCGTTGCTCTATTCAGTCGGCGGCCAACTTTAGCAGGTTTTTGCGATAAAATCGGCGGCGGCGCTATGCCATGAAAAATGCCGTTTTTCGGTCGGCTTCTTTCTCTGCATACGAAGGTTAGCGCATTTTTTACCGAAGAATTCATCAAAATCAAAAAGAAAATCCGGAAAACCCATTAAGTTACACCTCCTGGCTTTAATTGAAAGGTAATTGTCGCAATGGTGCTTACTTTGTTAGAATTCTTTATAAATTAAGTGATTTTTTAACAGAAAATACTAAAAAAGAAAGACGCGTGCCTCCACAATTGAAGAATTTTACAACAACAAGAACAAAACGTAGCAGCACCAGTAAATCGCGAAAATCGACAGCAAAGCTTTGGGGATAGTGTTTCAGGCGACAGAAAACCATGTCTGGTATTGCGATTACACGTTTGGGTGAGGAGCGAAAGGCATGGCGTAAAGATCATCCATTCGGTTTCGTGGCTCGTCCTGCAAAAAATCCCGACGGCACCTTGAATCTCATGATCTGGGAATGCGCCATTCCCGGCAAGAAAGGCACACCATGGGAAGGTGGTCTCTACAAACTGCGTATGATCTTCAAGGACGATTATCCAACTTCACCACCAAAATGCAAATTTGAGCCGCCACTGTTCCACCCTAACGTATACCCCTCGGGAACGGTGTGTTTGTCCTTGTTAGACGAAGAGAAAGATTGGCGCCCTGCCATAACCATCAAACAAATTCTCTTGGGTATTCAGGATTTGTTAAACGAGCCGAATATAAAAGATCCCGCTCAAGCGGAAGCGTACACAATCTACTGTCAGAATCGTTTGGAATATGAGAAGCGTGTGCGTGCTCAAGCACGAGCTATGGCTGCTACAGAATAAATACCACATCTTTTACTTTAAAAAACTCCATTAGTTATAAAAAGCAAAACAACAAACCAGAATAAGCAGCATCCACTATTCAACTCCTTTCTCACGCCATCACACTGTCATTTCCTGGATAATCCCGGAAGGGCCTTTCTCGTTGTTTAAGAAGGATTTTTTATATATATGGAATCCTGAAGCGAAATTATATTTAACTCTGTAACTATTACTACTCTTATTACTACCATAACTTCATTTTCACTTATAATATTATATTTTATAAAATTTAAACATTAAATGTAATTCTTTTCATTTTGTACAAACACACTCAACGGGGTTTTGACTTTCGTTTCATCGAAGTCGGCTTTTAATAGCTTTTGGAGTCTTTTTTTATGTTCCTTCGTCTTTTTCACTCACTTATCGCTGGGAGAACGTGTTTGGCACATTGAAAAATACATTTATGGAAGGGAAATTAAAGGAAATACAATTTAATGGAACAGATTTAAGGTAATTTTAATGATAATGAATGCAAATGAGAATAAAAACTAACGATAAAAGAAAAACAAAAAGGATGCGCACTGCACTGTATATTATTTGAAGTCGAAGGCCAAAGAGACGAGGTGCATGTAGGAGTTAAGTATTCTGTATAAATAACTAAAACCTACTCAATGTCAATACAGTTCTGATGGATACAAAACTGAATTATTTTCGCTTTGAAAGGTAATTTTTAAACATCCTGATGCGATTACAGTAGTGTTGAATATATTTCAGTTTTAAATAAATCCAAATTTAAGATTTATAGTACAACTTTTAAATCGAACTCTGCTCCAGTGAAGATTTTTGCAAGAAAATTTAATGTTGCAGATAAACATTATAATACACAAAATTAAATAACTGATAATATTCCAACGAAAACGCTAAAATATTTAAGTTGGCGCAAGATACATTCTTTGCGAAACGAATATTGTCTTTAGCCCCCTCCAGTGAAAAGATCTAGCTGATTTGTATATATACACTACACAACTAGTTTTTATACTTCAATAACATAGAAATAATGTAGTTTCATGCATTAGTTAAATTTAATATTTATGAAAAGCCCAACATCTGTAGCAAAGTAGATGGACCCAATAACATTAATGTTTAAAATATAGGTTTTTATTAACTATGGAAATTTGTAATCATACTTAAACCACAGGCACATACGTGGTTTATATTAAAGGTCTAGTAAGTGTATCAATTTGTGTATCACACGCCATATGGTGTTCATTGTGATTTATTTAGTTATTACAGCAATAAAAATTGTTAATCGTTCAAAATATGATTATTATATTTATATTATTATTAGCTACATATGTATCATTTGCGTATCGATCGAATAATGCAAAATCTTATTCGAGCATAGTAAAAAACTGACAAGGACCACCGTATGAAGTCGGCTATTGTAACCAATAGTTTGGTGCAAATGTTACCATCAGTTGATGTCATCATTAATAAGAGAGTATGATTGTGAAATTATTGTTATGAGTCATCGCTCGAACAGGTTCAACAATTCATGTGTTATGCAAACGTATAATAAGGAGGAATATACATTTTCAGATAACTAATAACATGATAATTTAACATCTATCAATACTCCTCTAGGAGGGCTTATATTCATAAGTGGCTATAAACAAAAACATAACTTTTCAGGAGAGCGAAAGAACTGATTTTCTCTTTAATTTTAAGAGTAATTATTAATCATTCATCTACAGTTTAATCTGAAAAGGATTAATAATTGGTACGATTAAAAAGATTTCAAAATTTCCTACTATTCACGGTTTTATGGTTCATAGCCACTTTTGCATGTTTAAAATTGAGCACTATGAATGTTGAAATAAGCACATAATTTAATTTGATTTTGATTTATTTATTTCAACTTGTAATTCAAAGCCATCGGGCCAATTTAAAACAAATTACAAAATGCATACATTTTTTAACATGGCTAAAAAAACTACTCAACAATATTTCAGTATGTTCAATTAAAAAACTAAATAAAGATCTTCGATAATGTATATAATACATTAAATAAATGCATATACAGAAATTATTTTGTAGAGCTAAAAAAACTACTCCATTTAATAACAGTAATAAAAAAAGGAAACTAAGTTCCAAATTATGAAATCGGAAATAATACGATGTGATTATGTTGTTAGCATATTACAGAATAATTCATAAAATGTAAAACCTATCATAAAAACATTATGAATTTGGAATATAAAAAAACTACAAAACACTTGTAAACATCTCTCGAGTTACGTGCAGAAGAGTGATATCAAAACTATTTATTGAAGATAGCTAATAAGCCTATTTGCATATGTAGCTGATGTAATGCTGAAATTTTTCAACTCATTAGGCAGTGAATTATATAAACGTGCTACTCTAACTAGGAACGATTCTTCTAGTAGGTGGAAAATTCTTGGGATGGATATTTGATTTCTTCGAGTTGAGTGACAAAACACAAAATTTCGAAGCAAAAAACATGGACACTGATTTTTAATCATTTTATAAAAAAAAACAAAAGGAGTCGGATTTATGCCCAAATATAATATATCATTCCAAATATATATATTTATTATAAACTCGATAACGTTTTTCTTGAAATCTTGGCAATGTTGTATAGAAAACGCATTTTCTGTGATTGTGATGATTGCAAATTTAAAGATTCCAGCTTGATCCGTCAGCTTGGTACCATTTTTATCCCTTTTTCGAAATTTTTTACAAAAAGTGTATATTGCGGTAGGGCACAGTAAACAAATTTGATATTTTTGGAAAAAATTTTCGGGAAATATGGCTAAAAAGATTTTCATGTGCGACTTTTTGTTTTTGGATTTTCTCGCAATCTAGCCAAGGGATCCGGCTGAATTTTTGTAACATACATGTAGTCAGTCGCGAAAATCGCTGCAATTGTTGGAAATCCAAAATTCGTGGTTGCAAATATTCCCCATGAATCACATGCCAAAGAAGTATTTTGGTATTCTCAATATAATAAAAAGTTACGCGGGTTTTTCTAAAGATAATTTCCACAATTTTTTACTATTTTAGCCTGATAACTTGGGAATCGAAATGCTATCAACGGGGAATGATGGACTTTGATAGTACGATATGCCCTAAATCTACAAAAATGTTTTAAACTGTAAGTCAAAATTATGGTAATCGAGGCTAAGTCCAATAAAGTCAACACAAAATATTGTTTTGATAAATATATTTATATTGTAGTTGGCGACAATGTGAAAAAATATTTTTTTTATTTTGAGCAAAAAATTATATTTATATTAACGCTTTTGTTATCGCAGCTTGTTTTTCCGGCTTAAAGAAAAACAACCCTAATATTTCGTTCGAGCGTATATCGTCCCATTTTGCAATTGTCAAACATAAATCTTAAAATAAAGAAGAATGTTATTCTACCTTTCAAAGTCAAAGGCAATAGGTATTTAAAAATTTTTAATGGCCCACCTTGTTTTTTAATCAATTTCATTTGGACTTTAGGGTATCCTACCAGATTTCGTTGTTAAATTGTATTTTATATTTTTGTTAAATCATTTCTACCTCCTGTTCACTTTTCCCCTTTTTGTCGCGCACTGTAGCAGTACCACTGTAGTTCGTTCC
Organism: Polietes domitor; assembly: GCA_947397865.1. Classification (NCBI taxonomy): domain Eukaryota; kingdom Metazoa; phylum Arthropoda; class Insecta; order Diptera; family Muscidae; genus Polietes; species Polietes domitor. The sequence continues at coordinate 21,929,937 of OX377619.1, read as the reverse complement.
CCAGTATTTCTATCTTCATTTTTCTCTAGCAAAAATAAATCAGCATGTGTAAGCACTCCGTTAGAATCGCCGGTGGCAACACTCGGCATCTCACAAAAGTGTAAAGACGGCCGAGTAGAAAAGAAATAAACTGTAAGCACGACTGGTGAGAAAAGTAAAAAGTGTGTACACGGCCGAGGAAGTCGTCACGACAATATCCTTCTTCAATCAACTCTGCACTTTCAATTTCCATCGTATAACGGTGTTCGGAACCTTTGGTATGATGTTCGGCAACTTTAGTATGATGTTGCATTTATTATTTATTCTGGAATTATGTGAAAATAATTGGGTTCGGCAAAATTAATATGGATAGCGTTGGATTGGATTATTGTATATTGTACAATAGATCGAAAAAAACCAACAAATTATTCAAAATATTGTGTATTGGTCTTTCGAACGAAAAATAATAAAATCTATTAAGATGTTCCGTCCGACTCTTTGATTTCTGACAGTTACGTTAGATTAAAATGTAAATATAAGAGCGACACTCATTTTCCCACTCTTAGGTGAAGAATGGGTGTTTCAAAATGAATATTTTTCGTGTTTTTTGTTTAATTGTGAATGAACTAAAGAAAACAGCACAAAGCAACGACAAACAACATTAAAATACTAAGAAACTGTGTCGTATTTTACTCGAATTTTGTCACTATTTTACTTATTTAATTTTTTTTAACTAATTGCAAAAAAAATTATTGAAAAATAAGGCAAAAATTATCGTATTCTTCTTTGTTCCCGGCGTTCTTAATTTTGAAATTTTTATGTTATTTTGAATTTTATTTTTCACATTTTAATCTAACGTAACTCGCTCGATTTTTTAAATGAGTACGATGAAGCTTCTTGTTAAATTTTATTTTCTTTGTTTCGAACTACTTTCCTAAGGGACAATGAACGCCAGTAGGCCGATAGAAGAGCGAAACAGAGTAATTAAAGATACTTATTATTATTATTTAAGGAAAAATAATAGTAATAATAGGGGAAACTATTCTGCTATACTTAAACTTTTTGACCATTGTTATTTTTGTAATTTTAATAATTAAAATCTAACTTTCTCTTTTGTCGACAATTAGTTGTGCACAAATTTGTGACCCAATTTTTGGAATAACAAATTCATTATTGAAAAAACTTCCCATATTTAATGAATTTTGCTTGGTAACGAAGTATTTATTATATGAATAGTCATAAAACATATCAACCTACATTTTCAGATGTGTACAAATGTTTCTAAGAGCATTGGTTTTTCTTAAATGGATTAACAGGAAAAATCTGGCAACACAACTAAGAGAGTATTAAGCTACTTTCTTGTTAAGCGAGTAAATTCCATATAAAAATTAAACTAGTAAGTCCAATCGAACAGACCTCTTAACTATATATATCCAAAATTTCTTCATTATTAAGGGTATTTTCGGTATTTTCATTCGTTGTCAGGGAACAAAGTTTTCCCTTCGGACCCGACCGTCCATTTTCAATAATGTATTCTTATTTTTATTTTTGTCCACAATAAATAAATTGTGCGTTTAGATGTTAGCGTGCTTTCAACAGACGGACATGGCTAGGTCGCCTTATAATTTTATGACGATCAATAATATATATTGAGGGCTTATATTCAAAAGTGGCTATGAACCATTTTCTCGAAAATGAGTTTTTGATGCTAAACTATTCTCAGATTTAGATGTCATCTGTCATATAAATTTGGAGAAAAAAATGTTTAAAGCCACTTTTTTCAAATTTTTATGATTTGGCTATCTACTCATACGTTTGGGCTGCAAAATTGGCTATGAAAATAAAAATAATATTAATAAAACAGTTCAAAAGTGGAGCAGCACGAAACGTAACTGCATCTTAGAGTCTAAACCCAATCAAACACGCTGGCGGCGGCGGCGTGAAAATGGGCAACAATGATGCCACCTTACCATGTTTCTTAATCGTAAGCTATTAATATATTTAAAAAATGTCATGATGTTTAGTGACAATTATTGGTGTTGTAACAATAGCGAGTTCTGCAAATTGTTTTTAAAACTGATTTTATTTTATTCGCCTTAAAAATTGCAAAAACTCTGGTCTGTAATCAATATTTGACTTGAACTGGTATATTGAAATCTAGCAGAAATGACATAAGGTCGATTTACAAATGTCAGATCCCATACAAATTTGACATTTGAAAATCGACCTTATGTCATTTATGCGTGGTAGAAAAACCGCCGCAGCGGCCAGCGGCGGCTCGCCACCAGAATAGAATTTATTTTAATTTCTCAGCGGCGCTCTCAAATCTCTCGTTTTTGGAATAGCTTTACCACAATTTTGTAAAAAATTTACAACATTGAAACGTGGATAAATACGAAACATGTCACGGTTGTTCAAACATTTTAAACGTTTTTGCAATGAATTGGAATATTGTCCTGGGTCAAGACCATTTTGTATCTATATATAATAGAATGTACATTTATTTACAAATGGCATGGTGACATTTATTACTTGGCTGCAGACTACCACTATCATGATTTCGACCATGTCAAAGGTCTTTTCATGTGGCTTCGCAGCGACTTTTCAACATCAAACCCGGCCTCTTTAAGGAAATTATTCTCACAAACGAACGAGAAGCACAACTCACATGCCGAATTTGCGTTTAAAAAATCGCACCAAGAAATAAAGTACACATGCCATCTTACAAGCATCTCATTGAGTTGCATATGTAAGTATGTGTATATGCAGGTATAGTTACCCAGCAATACTTCATTTCTGCTAGATTTCATATGCAGTGTGACAAGGCTATAAGAAATATATGTGCAAACAAATGCCGCCGTCGCCAGCGTGTTTGATTGGGTTTAGACTTTTTCTTATAAAAGTCGAAAATTTTTATGAAATAATCGATTTTCTAAAATACAAAATCGACTGCAAAAAAGTCGTTTTTTGGAGTAAAAAGTCGATTTTCGACTCAAATCAAAGTCGACTTACCAAACACTTCCATATTAAAATTTATCCCCGATTCGAGACGAGAAAAAATGTAGAAATATAGTGAAAACAATGTATTTTCAAACGAAAAATGGAAAAAATGTGTTGTAACGTTAAGATAATCATAAAATTAAACCTAGTATATAAATTCATTAGAAATAAATCGAATTAGTTGCAAACAAATCATCCTCGGGCCCAGCCCAAAAGTGAAAAAATCGAAGTCACAACAAAGAAAAGCAAAAAAGGAAGAAAATTAATTTCATTCCGCAAACGCAAACCATAATTAATTCAATGTTCAAAGTGCAATAATTTGTTGAATTACAAATACAAACACAACAATGGAGCAGGAGGATAATGAAATGAGTTTCGGTTTTGCCGACAGCAAAACATGGAACTCTACTGGCCCTATCGCCTTGGAAAATATGAAAATAGATGCACCTATGGTAAGTATGGATACGATGGATGGGCAGTTATTTAGTGGGGTGGTTGAGAAATGATTCATACTGCATTGTGGATTCTTGTGTTATTATCAGGCTTTAGGTTTTTATGGTTATCGTGATTCTATTAATTTCAGAGAATAAAATAAATGGGGCTTTTTTATATACCGAAAGGCTTATCATGTTTGTACATATATATATGTATTCGCTCACATATGTTTATATGTACAAAAATTGACGACGGGTCGTTGTCATATTGTTTCCGCGACACATATTTAGCTGATAATAAATTCAATTAGATCTCTTCATATTTGTTATATGTCCATAAAAGCTGCAGTAATCTGTTTGTACTCTGTTTCCGCTTATAGTTGAAAACGCATTTGCAAATTTTCAATTATGCTTTGGTTTCACATGCATTTGCTTTTGTCTTTTGTTGGGTGGTCGGTCTAGCTAAGTTCGTTTTGATGCCATGCATGTTGTATAATTGTGTGGGGTTTCTTTTTATCCTTCATTCCTCTCTTTCTACCTCCCCCCACCCAACAAAAAGTTATTTTTATTGTCTTGGCTGTGTTCATTTTCGCTGACAGCTGTTTGTGACATTTTGGGGCACTTCTCTCCCCACCCCCTTAACAAACACCAACAAAAAAATACCTGTTGCTCGTAGTTGTTTGTAAACAAAGGCTTTATGTGTGTGTTCATTTTTTAATGGAAATAAGCTGCGGCTCGTGGTGGTTCAATGGCCAGAATAACAAAACACTTGTTGAATTGCAATTTCACTCGCATAATGCCACAAATTATTTTGTGAAGCCGGTGTAATGCATTTACCGGTAAAAAACATGTGGGCATAGTGCATATGTTTATGTGGGTGGTTGGTTCGGTATAAATTAGACGGTGTGATAAAAGAAAATGAAACCATCTTCAAGGATTTGTTTTAGAGAAATATCGTGCACTGAGGAAGGAACTAGTTAATCGCCCTTATCGCGAATAACATTTCCCTGAGAATAGATTGTTCCCTTCCAATTGCAATCGTAAATTTTGGCGCTTTTTCCTTATATGTGTTCCAATACAAATAAGTGAAAACTATTCAAGGGCTATAATCATATTACCATCTACGGAATAGAAAATTCCACGAGAATAAATTTCCCTTTTATTCACGATAAGGGCGAATATAATAGAAAAACTAGAAAGTCATAGAAGGCCTACAACGCAGAAAACCTATACTTTGCCTTGCCGGTTTTGGATAAACCCCAGAAGAGAAAATCTTTAATTCTATGACTTGGGTCATAGACTTCTATGACTTGGGTCATAACATCCAAATTGAAAATGTCATAAAGTCCAAAATCAATGCATTGATTGTATTGCTGTAAAATTTGGCCATTGTGACATTAATTCTAAGCGATATCGTCCAAAACTTTAACGCCCAATCCACGGACCGCCATAAAACCCTTATTAGGGACATATTACCCAAACCCCTCTTGATTTCTTCGTTGCCAGCCTTCGGCAGTGATTAAAGATTTTATCTTATATACCCCAAAGTAAAGGTTTCTTTCGAAGGCCTACAACGCAGAAAACCTATACTCTGCGTTGCCGATTTTGGATAAACCCCAGAAGAGAAAATCTTTAATCCCAGCCGAAAGCCGGCAACGCCGAGAACTTTTACAATGCGTAGCCGTCTTTGGACATTCCCCATAGGAGAAAATATCTAAGCCCGGCCGAAGCCGTCAACGTAGAAAATCTTTATTTTGCGTAGCCGATTTTGGATATATCCCACAGGAGAAAGTCTTTATATCGGCCGAAGTCCGGCAAGACAGCAAACCTTTACTTTGCGTAGCAGACTTTGGACATACCCCATAGGAAAAAAATCTTTATTTTACGGAAATGTCATAAAGCGCAAAATAAGGTCATAAAGCACGAACTTTGCGTCATAAGACCCAAAAAAGTTAGTTGGGCTTTCTGGCATTTTGATTGGGCGTTTTGACGTTTTTATTGACCAAATTTGGGCGATATGCCAATTATTGGGCTTTATGACATTTATCGATTTAGGCGTTATGACCTTGGGCGATAAGACCTAACGCCACTTAAAAATATGCCTTATTGTCCATAGATGACGAACTAGGTCTATTTCATATACAGTTTTTTTCTCTTAAATGTATTTGTTTGATAAATTGTTAGGATTTTAGATTTTTCAAAAAGAGTTTTTGGAAAATCTGCTTAAAATATTTAATTTTGCCTTCCACTCGTAATATTAAAACAATTTCGAATTTTTTAAAGGAACAATGGAAAATACATCTCGCATAAACCGAAATTATGCGATGAACATTATAAACAGAACGAACTACCATACAATACCAAAGTCATAACGCTCTTGAGGCATAAATTTAATTATTATATTAGGAACAGTGCCAAAGGGTACATAGACGTTTTTAATTACATATACAGTACAAATCGTTTACAACTTATAAAATGATTGAACCACAGTCTAATTGTATAATATACGTCAATGTTGATATTTCGGTTTTAATTGTGGTTGAGTAATTTATTTAAAGAAAATGTGATGAATACAAAATGTTACCGCATATCAATATATTATGGAACTTTTTCACAGCAATCCTCCGAGGAAATATGTTCAAAGATCTTAGATATTTACGATATTACGAGAATAGAATTTAAAGAGTTTTAGTTTTGTGCAGAAAACATTTTATTTATAGACAATATGACAGCACAAAGTCTCAATCGAATACATAGGACGTCGCACTCCCATACAAACAATTGAGTGTGGCTTATGTGAGTCCCCATCTTTTGGGAAAAGGCTGCATTTACTTGAGGCATCTATATTAAATTGTATTGTATTCTCTTTGATGCAAATTCAAAGCACGTCAACTTTAAATTTTTAATATCGGCGTAATATTGATCACCCTTATCGCGAATAAATTTTCCCTGGGAATTAATTGTTCCCTTAAATTTCCAAGTGTGATTTGCGGTATTTTTAAAAGTTTTTCCTATTTTCTTACTTCGATATTTCTACTGCATCGCAAAGAAGAGAAACATATTCCCAGGTTGTAGCCATATTACCATCTTACGCCTGCCGGGTATTTGAAAAATCCACGTGAATAAATTCCCCTTCGCAATATCGGTGATTGTTCGCTCTGGCTCTGTAAAATTTAAGTATAGCTGCTTGGAGAAGATGTGACAAATTTGCTTAAATATATTTGCTATAATTTCTCTCTTCGATCAGTATACCAACCCTGTCTACTTCGTTACATTTCCCCCCGGTTTCTAATTTAGTCGCTGTCAACAGTATTGTCAGTTTTAAATACTAATATATATTTGTCTTTGTCGTATAGGCTAGAATCAAATCTTTCTAAGAATCCTGGTGTATACGTCATTGATTTGTATATTTTGTGTTTTATTTCACCCCGTCTGCATTAGTTAGTTATTTCTAAGTTTTAATTTTTGAAGGTATTTTTATCTTCTACCGTTAATATTGATTATTACTCATACCAGATGATTAGAAGTGTAGTTAATTAAATGTTAGGCGGCAATCTAGTTTGAGTAGGATACCAAATCAAAATATGGTATTTTGTTGTTCTGTCCTGTTTTCCTTTCATCATAATGTACTGAATTTGTCTATTAAATGAAGTAAGAATTTGTAGTTTTTCTTGATTTTATATAGGGCGGCTAATATATCGTTAAGGTATTTCATTTATCGATTAAATTGTTGATTAATTCGTCCGTAACAATAATTGACTTTTATATTTTATGCAAAAAGGGTGGAATCACCCAAATAACCATAGAAAATGTAAAATTAGCCAAACCATAAACCATACGTTGAGACATCGAACGACAAAAACGACACAGAAAATATTTATTCCAACAAAGAAATAATTCTAAAATCTTTTAGGCGGGTTCGGTAATAGCGTCAGTTCAAAAAATATATTTTTACGTGGTATTGTAAGAATCTTTTAATTTATCCTCGAAACCTTGCTTTTCTTGTAGAGGAGTGTATTTAATATTTTTAGAAACTTTTAATTTTATACATTTCCTTTCGTTTCACTTCATTACAGATATGGCTTCTTTGCTCTCTTTTAACATCTATAACATGGGTGACCTATATAACATTCTATAATTCCCGCTTAATGGGGATGCTAATAACAAAAATTGCAAACCGTTGGTTCATCAAAGGAGCTTTCTTTAAGATAGGTTTGTATGATTTTCCACTTACAATGAACTGACTGACCATAGCAACTAATTTAATAATCAATGTCGTTTACATTTACAGGATCTGTAGCTTTAAATCCTTTAGCGGGTAAAATAATGTTTCGCGATTTTGTTTATATAACCTACGACTATTCAGTGCGCATACAAGATGGGTACTTTATATTTCGATGGTGGCGTTCTTATGTTCCAAAAGATGTGTCCGAAGGTAAGTGAAGATATATTACATTGTGCCATAGTCTTTGGATAATATATCGTTTTCTTTTTGGCAGATCTATCACATTCAGACACAAGATTATCAGTGCAATTGAATGGCTTTGAGCTGCACATTTACAATCGTTCCGATTTATATGACGAATTGGAAAGGACGTTTGGTTTAAAGCCTTCAGTGTTTATACCGGTAAATGTTTACAGTAAAAATACGCAGATATATTTTATTTTATAATTGCACATTTTCTTCTAGACCGATTCGCTATCTACCGAAGAACGTGTCAAACTAAAGGAACACACCATGAATATGGAAAATGCGCGGCAGAGCAAACGACAAAGTGTCAAACATTCCGAAGCTATGAAAGCCACAACTTGGCGTGATCTCATACCTGTGATTAAGATTGATATATGCTCAGGACGATTTGTGTTCGGTAATCGCCTAACACCCACAACACTGTCGATATCCATGGAAGAAGCCCACTGTACATACAGTACAAAACCGGCTGCTTGCCGCTTGGATAATTTCATGCATTTCGTCAAGGCCAAAGTGGAAAATGCTAAAGTTATGTTTGCCCCCAGCCCGAAATATACAGGACTTGTGGATGAACCACCTCGTTATATGGGAGAAGGTTTTGTTGTTATGATGTCCAATCAAATGGATTTATATTTCTATATGGATGATCCGGGAGTGGTCCCCGAAGAGCCGGTTCACATCATTTTGGCTAACGGTGATAAAGTAGAGCCCTCGCCACCAGTAGTGGGCATAAGCATAAGATGTTTGAAAGGCACTGACTTCAGTTATGGACCGTGGGCCGACAGACAGCGGGACCATCTGTTCAGATTTTTCTATCCCCCCGATTGGAAGGAAATGCAAGTAACTCCCATGCCTAAGGCAGGAGAACTACGTAGTTACCAGTGTTTCGATGTCACCCTATGTGTACTCAATGAAGCGACGATTGATATCTTGTTTTCCAAAGAAAAGGAAACCAATGCCATGCACATTACCGTGGGGCCAGCTTCGTACGTTGAAGTAACTGTGCCTTGGGTTACACTGCCCGATGGCTACACTTCTAAGATCCAAGGGCAACTGTTTCACGTTGAAGCTACAACTTCTTTACAATATCGAAGTTTGGCAGAATTTGAGTCGCTGGAATATAAAGTTCGCATTCACTATCCCACCAAGTGGAATGCTCCACAAGACTGGAGCATAGCGCTGGCGGGTTGCAAAGCCACTGCTTATATTGTCTATAAGCATAAATGCTTCTTTCAAGATCTCATCGAAGATTGGGCTAGCAAAGCAAGACCTGACATTCTGACTTTTGTGCCATATACTTGTAAATTTAATATACTCCTGAATGAATTTGAGATTCTTACGTTGTGCAATGAGTATAACTGGATAGATTGTTCCAGTGCCAATCAAGAAAATAACCACTTGGCATTCTGTGGTGATGTCTTCGATATGAGCTTTGCTCTGCCATTCGAAGAGTTCCTGCCGAAAACAGTAACGCTGAAATTTTGGATACATGGCGAAGGTTTGGACTTGAGCCTCTATGTACCAGAGGTGTCCTCATCTAGGCCCATCATTTTGGCCATAGATGAAAATGCCCGCCTGTTGACCAGAAGTGGCAAAGTAAAAACACGTCCTGAATTGTATACGAAAAAATGGCGTAAGATCTGCCAGCGATCGGCCGGTTGGATCGATTGTTGGACTGTACCCATTGTAGCACTGTCCATACAATATGTTTATCATCCCGTGCCTCCACTTGGTCCTGATCCTCAAGCTGACATAACAACACCCGAAAAGGAAGAAATTCTCCTCAGTCCTATGCGTATACCCAAAACAAGGAAGTCGCCCAACACCAACTGGCAGAAGGCAGAACAACACAAGTTTGATCCGGCAACTTTGCTGGCCGACCACGTTACCGTCGAACTCGAAATAGGTTCCTCTGTGCTAATGTGTTATGGAAATGTTTTGAGAAATTTCATAAATCTCAAAGAAAACATCTTCGGAGAAGATCAAAACTTTACCGATATGGAACAGTCAAATGTTAAAACCAAAGAAGCTGCACCACAGCCCACAATAAACCCCAAAGATCAGCTGTTATCGAAAGATAAGGATTTGGCCACCAAGTCCATATCAGAAGTTACAATGCCCGAGGAAAAGCAAAAACCCTTCGACCCACGTCTATACAGGCCCTTGGAAGTGATTGTATCGGTAATTATTCATGATATCCAGGCGCATGTTATGAAGAACTGCAACGAAAATGATCCACCCTGTCCGGTGGTGTTAATAGAACGTTTGGGATTTGAGATGAATAAACGTTATCATGAGACTACGCTACAGGTTTTAGTAAGTCCATCGTATTTGATAACATCGGATTTGGTTGTAAGACAGAATCGAGATAAGCATGTCAATCAAGGACATCTAATGTTGTCCGCAGTACAGGTGAGAACATATATAGTAATATGATATTGGACCTTGTCTATAAATTATTCATTCCAAATTTAGGTTCGTGGTCACGCTATGTTTAGTAATGAAGGTTGTGCTTTAGATGAAGACACTTTAGAGTATTCGTGGCTAGTAGAAGTTCAATTGGGTAAACTATCGGGGAAATTAACTTTGCCCCAACTGTTCAATGTGGCTGTGGGTCTGGAGACATTAGCTCTATTGGCTGTTGACCCTGAAAACTGCCTAAAGTCTCCGAAAACAGTACGCAATTGTCATCACGGCGTACCGAGTAATCAATGTCCCCATACAAAGGAAGAAAATAAATACAAATGCCCCTCAGCTGAAGACATCAAATATAAAATGACTAGAATTTCCGTAGATGCTGTGGATGTGTATTTGATTGAAAGCGGAACGGCTTTGCATGCATGGGTACGTTGCGTTAATACATATGTTTTATAATGATACTTAATGTACGTTTGTAATATATATTCCAGATCTCACCCATTCGTTTGGCCAATTGTAATCTACACGGCCAACGTGTCAAATCCGGTATTTCCGGTTTGTTACCTTCGATACTGATAAGACTGTTTATGTTAAATGCTGGTTGTACAACAAATATGACAAATTCATATAATACCAATACAACGGGTAGTAATAGATCCGGGAAATTGAGACGCGCCGACCAAGAATCTGTTAAATCAGATATACATCATGGCACGCATCAGCCCAAAGCAAAACGCAGTTCAAATTCATTCTCCCAACGAAGAGATTCGCGCGAAGAGGGTTCCCGCAAACTGCGTGATAGTTTTTCCGAGTGTCGTCGACCCAATGCGACCGTTTATGACAGTGAATTCTTCGAGAATTGGGTAGAAGTTGGTTGTACTTCCCTAGGTCCCATATTGTTGGAAGGTGCTTCGGCATTACCCATACCCGACCATAAATTGCATTTAGTGCAACATAAGTAAGTGGTTTTTTATATACATTTACGAAAAATGGTATTAATTTACTCTCCCTTTTAGTTTCTTACGCGAACATGACATCAAGAACAAACGTTTATGGTTTTTATGGTCGAATTCATCGACTTCTGGCAATGTTACAGGAGTGGTTGATATATCACGTTGTGGTTGTATTGGTGGCTGTGCCTTTTTTGGTAGTAATCGCAATGGTTTGAAGTTTTTCAAGCCATCGGCTCAAGATGTGCAGGATAACTATAATATAGCAAGATATTTGTGAGTATTCGAATATGTGAGGCCAATTGATATCCGATTGGGATTCTCAAACAAAACAAATGCCTTACATAGAAAATGTTGAATACCGATTAAAATTTTATTTTGATCTCTCTCTTTTTTCTCTTAGCATTATTAACAACAACAAAGATTATGGTTTTGGTGAAAGTATTCTACACCAAGGTCAGTTGGTTTTCCATACCCCACCCTACAGTTTACACTCAGTTTCCTTACATGATTCGGCTGATTTTACGGGCAAGGTAAACTCTTTAATGACTAAAATCAAATCAAGAAATATTAAATTTACACATTTCTACTACTAACCACAGGGTAAACTATACCGACCCCCGGCCGCGGTCAATGGAAGTCTGAAAAAATCCGACAATACGACCAAAGAAATAAATACCAAAGTCAAATTGGGCGGAGCTTCAACTCTAGAGAAAGATATGAATGGTCGTAAATCTAGAGAAAGTATTGGTTCACCAAATACCTTGGAGAGACGAAATAAACGTTATTCATACTCTACTACGCGACAAACCTCTGTGGAAGTTCCCTATGCTCGTTTGCTGGACAGTCCATCGAAAAAGATTTTGCGACAAGACTCCGCTGATTCCCACGTTGTGGTCTATCGCAGAGGTTCCGATTCCAATAAATCACAAAATAATACGTTACGCGTATCGCCACCGAAGACGAGCATCTCAGACTCACGCCTAACGGGCGAAGTAAATGTGGAAGATGATCTGGAGGTAATAAGAGTAGTATTTTATTTATATAACAATTATAATGATGAGTGATTTTTAAGATACCCGACGAAATGTCCCATTCGGCGCCCCATTCACATCCCTTGGAGTTTGAAATCGCTGATATCAATATACAAACGCAATTGCCCAGTGATTTAACGAACGGTGAACATTTGACGAGGGAAGTTCAACGGACAATTTCTCTCACATCTGAAAATCCATCGGAAATGTTTTTCTCAGCCGAGGAAGATATTTCAAATATGCTCTCCCAAAGGGGATCAATTAAGAATCACAATGGTTCCATTATATTTTCGGGGAAAAAGAGATTTTCGTCTGACTTGAGGTAAGTTCAATATTTCTTTTGTTGTTGAAATCTTACAACCACGTACATTTTTTATTCTATCTATCCCAGTATTGGCAATCAAAACGAAAACGCCACCTTGTCATCTTTAAATACTTATCGCAGTGATCTGGAAATTCATGCTCCCGAGACGAATAATAAATCTTTGTCGAAGCGCCCACAAAGTTCCACGGAATTGGTAAGTTCTCTAAATTACATTTATCAACTTTACACAAAGTTTCATTATTTTCACTTTGAAAATATATCACACTTTCAATCAAGCCACACATACTCGTTTACTCTTAAACTCATTGTTAAAAACAAAACATTTAATAACAATTAATTAATTTAAATTTTAAATACTTTCCTAAACTAAAGCTAAAGCTAAAGTACAGTAACTGATTTCGAATAAATTTAGCTTTTTATACATAACCAAGCAAATTTTGCCTTAATTTTCATTTCCAAACCCCCCTCCAAAGAAGACCATTAATCAAAACCTTCAACTAATTAAATTAATAACTCTATTTTGAAATCTTTCAAACTTTTTTCTTTTGCATGTTTTCCTCTGTTTCTTTTTTGTATATAATTTCCATTCATTTCTATTGAAATCTTAAATTGAACAAAACAAACTATGTGCCAAATTCAAAATTGTGTATTTCAAAATCGTAAATCCCATCAATTTCATAGAACGAAGACGTCAGACGTATTCATGGTCTTGCTACACCAATCAGAAAACTTACAAATATCTCATCAAGACCTGAGTATCGACATTTTATTCATGATGTGAGTAGTTTTTAGTGTGTTTCAAAAATAAAAAAACAACAGCAAACAACACATTTCAAATCCCTAACTAGACTTTTTCTATCGTTTCCTAGAATCTGTTTATGGTTTAGATTATCTGTTTGATATTGATTTGTTTCAAATGTTTTTCTTTTCTCGAAAAATATAGTTGAAATTTTAAAAGAATTGGCTATCTTTTCTTTATACTTAGATTCTTTTTATTTTCCAAATAATCTAAATCTTTGATATGCCTCTCAGTTGGAATGTATTTACAGCCGTTGCTTAGCTAGATTTTTTGTTTCACGTTCTGCTTTAGTAGCGATTTTTTGCATGCCAAATATACAAATAATTTATTTTCTTTTCTCTTGCATTTTTTGAAAATATTACTAAAGTACTATAGAGTATTTTTTCAACTTTTGGGCGACAATTGCTTTTTTTATCTGACAGGCATGTTTAGAGCTGTACGTTATATATAGAAATATATAATGTGTACCAGATATAATGGATAAATGACCTATTATATTTCGATTAATCTAGTTTAATCACATATTCACAGATTCGAAATAATAATCACCCCTATCGCGAAAAATACATGGAATATTTGTTCCCTAAATTTGTTTATTTCACGGGATGCGGAAAATGCTATCGTGAATAATAAGGAATAGTTTGTTCACTTCGAATCTGTGTGATGTATCGAAAATGAACAGCTGTGTAAAATTTTTAAATTATTAGTGTGGAGTGAGCGTAAAAAGCATGAAAAGTTTTTGTTTTGGAAGTAAAGTTAATTAAATGTAATATTCTGGAATTATACTAGGAACTATTCATTTATTAGAAGAACAAGAAGGGCATACTCTAGTTTAGTTGCACATCACTGAATTGCTCCAAATTTTCACCATTGATAAAACTTTTTGACTTGAATCCAACAATATTAAGGGGGAAGCTCGACTTGTAGAGATAGAAGCCTTGAAACCTACATTTGAAGATTTGTTTCAATGTACATGACGGAATGATAACACCTCAGGAACCAGATATATTCCGATTAATTGTAAAAAAGTGGTTTCCAATATTCTTAGAAGATGCAATCGTCCAATTGCAATATTTAATATATATGAGATATATGACGACCTGCTCGGATCAGGAATAACGAAAATAGCCCCAAACTTTCAGTCTCAAGGACTAGGGGTTTTCACATTTTTGTATATATTAGTTTTATTTATTTTAGTTGTTAACGTTCAAAAAGGTTGTTTTTCTGGAGAAGTGCAACTAAACTAGAGTTGTTCCGCTATTCCTTCAACAGTAAAACCCAGTGCTTGACAGCGGTTCTTTGCAGAGGGTGGATATCAAGAATCAGAGATCATGAAGTCGTGTAAATATATATTTAGTTTTATTTAATATTTGAAGACAAAAATAAACATTTCGCCGTTCTGTTCGCTATCAAAAATAAAGTGAACAAATCCTAGTGAAAAGGGAAAAAATCCACAAAAATAAATTATTCACGATAGGGGGGATTTTTTCGAACAAGGGAATTATACAGGGAACAATATTGTCCATTGGAATTTGGTGGAAAGTGAACACATTTTGAGGGAAATTTATTCGCGATATTTATTCCCAGTCCCTAATATATATACATTATAGGCTGGGTCGCGGTACATTCAAATGAAAAAAAATTGCAGCCTACCCATGGAAAAAACATTTAGATTGTTTCTAAACGCCCGTTATTTTTTATTTTCTGAATTAATAGACCCTTGAAAGCACTTTAAATATAAACTTTTACTTTTATCTTAGATAATTTACTGGACGAATCGAATTAGAATTAGAATTAGGCATAATTTGAAAGTTGTTAATACCTTCTATTATTTTTTATAACACCTTTTATAAAATGTTCCCAAGAAATAAGAGAGTTGTCGCAACAAATATCCCTAAACTTGAAAGTGATCAATATGGGCCATGTGTTTGTTATATTGCATTCAAAAAAGTGTCCCTCCAATTTTCGTTATTACCATATTAATATATTTTATTAAAAATAGAAAATGTGATAGCCCAGCCCATAGGCTATTCATTTTTTATTGCATATTTAGAATCTCCATCATTGATTCAATGTCTGGTCTAAATTTGGTCAAATTTATAGGCTATTATTATATTGAGGGAACGATATAGTCCTAGGATATCATATAGCCGCTTGAATTTAGTTTTTTAGTTTTCCTGCTATTTTTTGCAACACTCAGGGAATAGGTTTTTACCAAAAACAATTTTTTATGCAAACGTAATATGACATACATACATTGCGAATTTTATTTTTTACATTAAATGCTACCACACATATGTTTAGGTTTAATTTAACATTATCAGTTCCTTACTTCAGTTTCAACACATTTTCTTAGCTCTGAATGCTTCTCTTCTTGACAATGCCTATGCATCATTTTAGATATAGAAAAACGTATGCATCGATTTTCAACACACATAATTACTTACTTATCTATAAACGTATCCACGCTTATCTCTCTTCTACAAAAACTATAGGTGGACTCCAGAGCATCGTCATCGGGAACACCATCGTTGTCGTCCAACTCCTTTATTTCGGCAATGTCTTCGCAAGAAGACGTGGCCCTCGTCAATCTACACCAGCAAGTGAATAGACCCATCATTGACTCGCCCCTGCTTATGGCGAGCTATTTGAATCATTTGTCTCAAGTGAAATGTTTCAATTGGACTTCATGTTCTTTCCCATCCGGTTTGGATGTATTTTCAACGCCCTTATTCCACGAGAACGACGGCGGTGGTTTAACCTATATTGGTAGTAAAATGATACCACATTTCGATTTGTACTCATCGTGGAGAGAGATCAAAGTAGTACCGCGTTATGAGAACACAACGGGTAGCAATAGTTCGGCTACTTTTATGGGTGGACCTAAATCTCATCCATGGGATCCAAGTGTTTTGCTGAAAGAGGAGGAGAATGATAAATCGACAAATGGTTTTGACGATGGTGAATTTATGAGCCTGCAAGCTGAGGGAGCGGCATGTACATCGGTTGTGGCCAGACTCAAGGGTCAGGTTAATGTATTTTTAACGCCTCTATTGTTGGAAGGTTTACAAAGGTAAGTAACAATATATATATGGGAACATTTCAATTTCGTTTAACTCTCACATGTTCAAAATAATGCTGCTGATTAGTTTCCTCATTGTCTCTGGGAAATGAATCATGCAATTGTTTTATGTAATCATCATCAAAGTTGAGCTGAAACGACTTAATGTTGTAATAATTAATACATAGTGTTTAGTTTTTGGTCTATAGAATCAACATTGTAGAGAGTGGCAGAAAAGTGTCCGTATCTAAAATGAAAGCTTACTTCGTTTTAAGTTCAACCTCAAATTATTACGACTATTTCTTTTACCAATTATTATTACGGCTATTTCATTTACCACTGCTGAGCTAGAACGATTTTACATAACCTCCATAAGCGAAAACGTTCAATTTAAGTCTAATAGCTACAAAACTAATTGATATTTTATTTATTTAATTTTTGTACCGATATTTATACCCTCTACTAGGGTATTATGTCTTTGTGCATTTGTTTGTAACACGCAAAATGAAACGCTTATTATACATATAGGCTTAGAATCACTTTCGATTTAGCAATGTCCGTCTGTCTGTCCATCTATGTTGTAGTCAGAGTATAGAGTAGCAAATATTGTCCGATCCTAACAAAAATTGGCAGATGGAAGCCGTTATTTAATTTGATGTAAATCGGTTAAGATTTAGATATAGCCCCAAGCAAATGTTGCTCTCGATTTGACTCGTTCCTCTCTAGTAGACACATATTTTACTCGATTCGCTTTAAATTTGGCACAATACGCTATAATTAGACTAGAAACATCTGTGATGAAAATGGGTCAGATCGGTTCGGATTTAGATATAACTCCCATACAAATTTCGCTCTCGATTTAACTTTTTACGCTCTAGAAACTACATATTTTAGACGATTTTCTTCAAATTTGGCTAAACATCTTATATTTGAACTATAAACTTTCTTTCTTCTCCGAATTCAATTGTTATGGGTAAAGTGATAAAAGGCGAAACCGAAAACCGGGCCAACCGGTTTTTTCAACTGAGATCGAGCGTTGGTTTTTTTAAAATCACGGTTTTTGGAAAACCGGATAAACCGGGTATTTTAAGTCGGTTCCAACCGGTTTTCCATTATTGAAAATATCCCTGTTTTCTGTGTGACTTAATAATTCTTCACATTTAATATTATCATACGCTTCACTGGATGCTTTTAATTTGGTGCCACTTTTCAAAAAACGTAATCCAGTGTATAAAGGAAGTTAACAACCACGTTGGGGACGTTCGGCCTCATTTTTAGAGTGCTACGTAATCAAAATCCGTTCAGACTGAATTTATTTCGGTTGTATGAAATCGAAATGCCTTACATGTATAAAAATTGGTGGCGTTGACCGATGACCGTCCTATCAAAAATGATTGATGTTTTTAAAAATGATTGATAACTTTTTAAAAATATCGTTCATCAATTCGGGAAACTTATAGTCGCCTTCGTGACTATAACACACTGCTGTAGAGTCCAATCGGCGAAATAATAAAGCATATGATGGTCTCATGTTTTTAATTATTACATCTAGTGAATCTTATATGTATGTCAGGATCTTTACGCAAAATTTCCTACGTATTGAACTGACGATTACGAATGCCAAAAAAATCACGAAGGCGTCTATAAATTTCGCGAAAGAAAAGAAATTTGTATTATTTAGTAGCATTGTTCATCATGAATAGATTTACGCGTAATCTATTCATGATGATTTTTTATGATTATGCTTTGCTGAGGTTAAATATTAAATTGAAGAAATTGTTACATGATTTTCGACATACAAATTCTTTTACTGTTAAAAAACCCGAATGAAAACACTCGGACCGTTTTTTTTTCGAAAAAAGAAAACCCGGTTTTTTCAAATTCACGGGTTTCGAAAAACCCGACGTCATAAAAAACCGATTTTTTGATTACTCTAGTTATGGGTTAGAAAGTGGAGGGTATCATATAGTTGACCTCGTCCGACTTTAACCTATCCTTACTTGTTTTAAAGATAACACAATGGAACAACCTTTTTTGACAAAAAACTGAAACGCCCACCGTTTTTTTTGGAAAAACACGATTCTAAGAGGGAAAAGATATAGCCGAATTACTTTGGGAGTATTCATACTTTCAACATTTTTCTCCAATACAAACCGACTCGCTTTTTATGACTCTATCTCACCTCATGCTCTTCTCTCTTTGACCTTGGAGTGTCTTTGACGAAATTAAATAGTTTTAAATCTTCATAGTCCATATTTTCGCCTTTTGGAGTTTGCATTTCTTTTTCTGGTTTCTGGCTTCCCTCGGAATTATAATCCTTGTTTGAATTTAGATCATAGAAATCAACAGTTTTCGCATTACTACCCAAAAAAAGAAAAT
Source organism: Polietes domitor (assembly GCA_947397865.1). NCBI lineage: Eukaryota > Metazoa > Arthropoda > Insecta > Diptera > Muscidae > Polietes > Polietes domitor. Next base: position 21,911,087 of record OX377619.1, on the reverse strand, counting down.
AGCAAATGTCAGTGAAAAGTTTTAATTGGTATGAACTATTGGTAGTGGACTGATTAGTAGTCTAAGTAATGGGAGTTGTGTCATTTATCTTACCTGTCTTTAACATAATTATATTTTTCCGAATTTATTAATTGATTTAAAACGTTTAGATCAGCTAGAGATAACTCGCTTAAAGTCATTTTGATATCCTCATCAGTAAAGTGGCTTGTCAAATCTCCAGTATCCTAGACAAATAGACACATGAATACATATGAGCCATTCCATGACAAACGATACGATCTTAGGGAAAAAGTAATAAAAATTTGCCAAATCGGTCCACGGTTTGGCGTCCTATACGGAACATATAGACATACATATACAGTGCAATTTTGTAATTTTCTTCGATGAACAATTTCATTTCAAATAAAACTGCATCATTACATTTCTTCATAATGTTTCTGAACTCATCCGGGAGCCGAAATTGGGTTCGTCTGTCTGCGATATGAGCACAAATGCCCTTCAGAATGAATTATTTTGACTTACCGAATTATCTGAAATACCATTACACATTGCAAATGTGTGCAATATCAATGGAATTAAAACGAATTTCACATTTCTATTTAAAAACATTTCTTGTTTGTGATTTGTGTGACGTCTGACTGAAAATATTCGATTATTTAATTTTTGTTTTCCTTTCTTTCAGAATGGTTGAGGCTGCCATACCTACATTTTCGAATATGCACCTGTTAACTGTCGTGAATTATATACACTCTTCGTGTATTGGAAAAGTTAAAAATGATAATATTCTGAAGCGAGATCAATCTTTGAGTTATTGGTCTCAGGTGCATTCAAATTCAAAACGATCAACAACTGAAAGAAATCTCTTAGGTCCTGGTGATTCATTTCTAAGTGACGTTTATGAGGAGAGCATTTCGACGAAGACTCAGGGTTTGATTGTTCTACCCAAAGTCAGTATAACCATGTTGCAGTCATCTATAATAGAGGAAGTGATCTCTGTGGCGGCTTTGGACAATGTTCAGGTGAGTAGCTACGAGAGTATGTTCTCCACCCACAACAAATTTACGAACTTCGACTTCTTTTAGGATCTCAGTTGTGTGTCCTTGTTAACGTTCTATATCGAGGGCGTTTCCACTAAATTCCATTTGGGCAAAACTACACGTGCTTCGATGCACAATGTGTACATTCAACAAACAGTGCAATCAAATAGCCACAAAAAGGGTGGCATCATGAAAGGAACGCGAGCTTTATTGGCCCATCTTTCATCTCAATCGCGACCGGACAATGTGCAAGGCGAGCCGATATTAATTGAAACTTCGGAGAAACAATTAGAAGAACTTGTCATTACGCTTGATGTGGGTCGTGCTCATGCCCAGCTGAGACGTTTGAAGACGGAAAGCACAACCGGACAAGAATCTCCCATAATGGTTACTGCCATACCAGAACCTAAGAGCAAAGTTTTGTTTGAATGCTTGAAAATGACCGACAACACGGGTGTTGATAGTATTGGCTATATAATGTTTGAATGTGGCCTAGAAGGTGTAGGTGTGAAAATAGTTAAGAGATCGCATTTTGAAAAATCTGAAAATTCCAAAGAAGAATTGGCCGAGATGGCCGAAGAGGGTGTATTGAATGAATTAGTGGAAAATGTCACAGCTACAACATCAGCGGCTACCAACAATACCCAGATCGATGTCTCGGCTACATCGAGAGCTGAAGCAGCATGGCGTCTGCTAACAAAGAAACCTCCAACACCCAAGACCCCGAAAGAGAAATTCCAAAATGCTTTGGAAAATATAATTGTAACCGAACGTGCTGAACAGAATTCAGATAACCGTAAGTCCACTCCAAAGCCAGAAGAAGATGTCGAAAGAGGTAAGGGACCTGCCAAAGGAAAGCCCGAAGTCTTCGATAAAATTGCCAATAAGGAAACAGATAAAACGTCATCTTGTGTTATTGAATTAAAATCGGTGTGGCTAAATTTCGCTGCTCCCCCCTGTGTGCCTATAACGCGAAAAATTGATTTAACACGATTGGATTGGAATCTCTTGAGTACAGCCTCGCCTGCTATAACAGCATGGATGAATCCCAGCAATAGATTGGCCATCAAAATTGTATCTCTAATAAAAGCTTTACATTCACGGCAGACATCAGTGGCCGCTTGTTTAATGGCTGATGCTTTGGAAAATGAGAAAATCCAAAGAAATCCCAAAATAAAAAAGGTAAGAGAGGGAAAATGTGGGTAATAGGTATCTTAGCTTAGAGCGAATACCATTGTGGAAAGAGTTAGATAGTGCTCTACCCCACAGCAAGTGGACGAAAGGTTTAATGATTTTTGGGAAATATTTTTTCACCACAAATCAAATATATTCTTCTTTGTGTATTCATTCTTTTCCAGAGTCGTTATGCCAACAACTATACCCTCTTATCGAAGACATTACAAGAAGACCCAAGCTGTCAGTTGTGCTTCATTATGCAAAAGTTGGTGCTGGATGAAGGCGTTAAGAAAGTCGAGAGAATTTTCAAACAGGGCGATGTACCACATCTCAATACTTTGAGACAGGTTCGTTGGAAATGTTGCAGCATTTAAGTCTCATATTAACAACTAACACATTTTGTCTCCTTTCCGCAATGTGTTACAGGGCATCATTGTTTTAAGTCGTCAATGGAAAAATACTCTCTACAATCCCATACTTTTCGAACATCAATACAAAAATAAATTGGCAAGACCTATTAATGTCACATTTTCATTTCCACAAAACGAAGAGGAATGTGAGGATCCCGAATGTGAAGGTGATAATGATTTAGGGGCATATGCTGGTGTTGGAGACAATCCCGAAGAGAGTGAGAATGCTTTATTACTTGGGCAAACACAGCATCATCGAACTCATATTGGTATTCTTTTGATTAACGCTTTGTTTGTTTTGAACAAATACAAAACTAGAACTTTTCTTTACTTTTCTTCATGTTAATGTTTTGTGGATTGCTCTAAAAAACGTTCTTATGCATTTTGTGCGATCTTTTTGAAAATAAGAAAAGAAAATTCTGCCTTTGTTGTTCAAAATATTTCCCTTGTTTTTAACCAAAATTTTATTTTTTATTTACCGCCTTTTTTGATTTTGATTTCAATTTAAATTTTGTTTTGATTTTCCTTTTTTTTCTCTACACAAAACGTCCAAATTTAAAGTTTGGTTTGCTTTAAGCTCTGATCATTTTTTAAGTTTTTCTTTATTATTATTTTCTCAAAAGCATTTCAGTTCAAGGTTTGCTTGGTTGTCATTAAAGCCATTTTTTTTTATTAATGTGTGTTTATGCTAAACATGTCCAGTACATTTTGCTTCTAGCTGAATGAAATCTTGGCCTGTGCACTTTGTGGTTTCTGTCTATGTGTAATGTGTGTGTTGCGTGCAAATATGTGTATATATGTGTGTTCATATTGATATATGTGTCATTTATTAGATGTTAAATGTATTTATTATTATTATGTACATAGTAAGTGTGGTTAGGAATGTGGTGGATGTGTTGGCTTTGAAAATCTTAAGCTGAAATGCTCAGTTTTCTTTGAATCACAACAACTTTTGTTGTTAGATTTCATTTATTTCGCTTTAAATATTATCGATTCCTTTTTATGAACTCTTTCTTTCTTAAATTATGGTAATGTATGTATTATTTATATTCTATATTCTATTAACCATGTAAAGTTTTGTTGTTATAAATATGCGATGCACTTATTCTCAATCACTTCCCAATGAAACCAAGACACAATTGGCAATTTTCCATGTTGGTAGGCGGAGAAATCGACAACGAGGTTGTTTAGTTATTGTGAAGATGTTTGAGGGTAATCAGGGAAATGCTACATACGCTTACTGTTTCAAAGTCGATGTTTATACTACTCCAACACCAACTTGGAACTTGAAAATTGCACTACGATTACACGAGTATTAAATTCTACTAAATTCACGATGTTTCATTTGACTCACGTTTAAATTCCCTTTCGTGGAAGGAAGTACGTATCTTCATTGAAGCATAAATAGCATATATCCATGTTTATGGCACCAAACTGTACAATCTAATGATAACATCACTGAAACGATATTTTTAAACCACAAATATTGCAATATCTCCCAAATTCGCCTTAATATAGATTCCAATCAATTTGGCATGGGTTTTACAACGGATGGCGTTCTGCACGGTTCTCAGCGATCAACTTCAACATCTCCCAATATACACTTATCGAGAAGAGGGTAAGTAATTTACTAATATCGACGTGCAGTTTATCACAGACAGAAAAAAAACATAAATGTATTGTGTCCTCCCTTTTTTCCATTGCTCATGACGAATATTTGTACATATGGTTTTGGTTTTAAATGTCTGCACTTGAGAACATATAGAAAATGTTTAAATAAAGGTTCGACCTATTCACATGGCAATTCTTCCCGTTCCAGCATACAAATGTTGCCCATAATATCGGGTTTAGTCGAGAAACAAGCAGCGGAAATAGGTAAATTAGTATTAGTAGTAATTTTAAATGTTATATTCTAACTTGTCATTGGTTGTTTCACAGAATATGGTGCCTTGCAGGAGGGTTCCTTAAGTTCGACAAATTCGGTGAATAAATTTTGGATGGGTTCGGATAATCAAAAAGAAGATTTGTACTTTTGGATGGCCAAACAACAGGAAAATAAGAAAAAAGAAGCATTTGCCGAAAAAGAAATACTACGGCCAACGCCGGTCAATAAAATTCCAGGACAAGTGCAGTCGCGTTCCGGAATCATGCAGGATTCGATTACCCTGTTGGATGCTCATTTGATTTTTGAACCTTTGTTAACATGTCTGGGTGTGATGCCTCAGCAAATGATCAATAAGTTTTCGAATGCTGGTGAGTGTTGAACAATAACTCCAATTTGTCATCATAGTTAGAAGAGCCTGTATTTTCCAAAATATTCACAATTATTCTCAATTCCACTCAGCAAATAAGTTGCAGAACAATGATTATATTCTTTAACTTTTCTTAAACGTTTTAGACATTTCTTCATTGGAAAACTTCGGAACAAATCTATCTCTAATTGGCACTTTTGATTCCATACGTGTCGACATTGTCGTCTCCGAAGCGGGCGATAAAAACAAGACTAAAACAACAAAATTGCCGAGCAAAAAATCAAACGGTAGACCTTCGATAATGATTGATACCCCCTTGTTTTTGTGTGAACGTGTGGGAATCGAATTGGAAGTGTTGAAAATGTCCGATGGCATGGTGGATCAGGCACGACAGAATGTCATCTATATGTCACGCAGGCAAATGAAGAAGCATACAAGTACTGTGATCAATTTCAGCATAAATATACGATTTATATCGCAACAGGTAATTGGCATGAAATCGATTCCTCCAGAGAATTGTAATTTCAAGAGTATTTTCTTGTATTTATAGGTTAATATGCCACTGCTGCGTCTGTTGCATCAGATTACCAACATGTATCAGAATGTTAAAGATGCCCAGAATGAATTCCATGATCAGCCGGATATTAGCAAGAAATCAAATGCCAAAGACGAATACAGTTTGGGTATGTTTTGAAGTTGGTTTTGACAAGAAGTTCTCTTTTTTATGACTCCTTTCCTCCTTTAGCTTCTGAACCCAATGACATCATGCCTTTTGGCTCCGCCTCGGATCGTTTTAATCATAATGAAAATTCATCTGATGAGCGGTATGATAAATTCAATGAAATGGCCACAATGAGCCACACAACTGGAACTGGAAGGTAATACTACAATCAAATCAAGAAATACCATTACATACTATATATATGATAATTGTTGTGTACTTCGTTTCCAGCAAAATGAGACCCCTAATACAGTTGACGCCCTCGCCCAGTGCTAAGAATCGTCCACAATCTTTTGCTCAGAAGTTGAGATCCACGGGGAAATCAGTAAAAGGAAAATTGGGTTACACCAATCTCAACGAGTCGTCGTCATCGCCTCTACGCGATAGTCCAACAACATCTGTATCCGAACATCACATGTTCAAACTTTCTTTGGAATCGAAGGCGTCCCTCAATGGAGCTTGTGCCACAAGCGTTAGTGGTGATTACAATACCATGACGAAAAATGGATTTACTGCCATTATACCTCCGCTTTTGGATACTCCGAATTGTTGGAAGACTATCTTTCATCTGTTGGAATTGTACGGCACTATGCCCGAAACGAAAACCGTACAACAGAGGATCTCTTTGACAAATGAAAAGAAGCCGTTTGTGGGTTACAATAGACAAGATACTCGCAATGATGAGGACGATTTGACTAGTGCTCCTACCCCAGTGCCTCAACACAAAGAGCTATTCGATAGTATATCGCAGGAGAAAACACGCTTGATTGTGTTTGGCGTGGCCAAAATACACAAAACGCGGCTCTTGGCCACATTAAGTGGCTTGAAATTGGAGGCGGAAATTACTACTCTCAATGGGTCGGCAACTTGGCGTAAAAAAGCTAGACCGGTGTCATTGGAATGTTCATTGACCGGTCAAGTGGGCAGAGCAATGATTGTTCTGCTGGAAGGTGTAGCTCCCAATCAACAGTAAGTTTAGAAAATAGCACTTTCCAAAAATGAACCTCCAAATTTACTACTATTTACTATTTCTTAGAACTGTTGTCAAAGTTACTGTGGGCAAGAGTCAAACTCTTTACTCCAGTCTCTCCAAACGGGGACGTGATAAAAACAGCGGCCTGCTATCAATTGGTCCCGTTAATATAGATATCCCCCAACATCCGGTGGCTTTGCACGGCATGATGACACGTTCTTCCAAACAGCTATCATCTACTCTACAAGAATTGAGGGTTGGCAGGAATTCGGGACGCACAGCGTCAAGGTCTCACAATCTAGACGAACCGGAATCGCCATTCCATTCGCGTAACTCTGGTTCCAACATGGACACCAAAGAGAAGCCACAGCAGCAAAATCGTAAATTTAACACACACCCCAAAACACAGCCACAACAGAATGGCCTGTTGCAACCGCTGGTCATGCAGTTCAATGTTTTGCTGCAATCCCTGTCGATCAATGCCGCACTGCTGCCCTCGTTACAGGCTCAGTATCGTATGAATCACGTTAGTTCGACGGGAGTGTCAGGAAATCGGGCGAAGTTTGTTATCGATTTGCCCACACATACGCTGAGTTTTAATACTAAAATTCAGGTGAGGGTGAGTTTTATATACTTCGCAAATAAAAGATTTAATTTTTACGAATTTTCCCCTTAGAACGAAATGAATTTACCCTCAGAGGCTTGTATAGCTCTGCCGCCGGTGCATGTCAGTGCCGAATACATACCGGAACACAGGCAGGAAGAAAACGAACGTGTTGAGGGGGTCGTCCTAAGGCAAGGCGGTTATGTCAATGCCTCAGCCGAAATCGGAGAATTCGAGAGATGTCTGACCACCGACTTGCTCAATCATTTGGTATTTGTGCAAAAGGTATTCATGCGTGAGGTAAATGAGGTCCTGCAAAAGGTATATGGCGGCGAGAAGCCGGTGCCTCTGTGGTCCGAGGACAGTGATAGCGGTAGTGTACAGGAGTCCAGTCTGAAGCGTATACTTTTCTCTCTCAACATTTCCATGAAACGAATACAATTGACGGCTACCACACCCTGTAATTCAGCGGTGCGTTTTGAAACGGGCACGCTGGAGCTGCACTTGTCGAATCGCGTTAAGAATCTGGGCGAAGGCAACGACCGCAAAATGTTTGGCAAGGCCCACATCGATTTCAATCTTTCGCTGGGCCAACTGATACGCAATGTGATATTTGATGAAGCCGAGCCGGAATTCCAACAATATGCGTTTTTTCACACAACTATCGGTTTGCGTAATGCATTCCAAGATGAATTACTTAACGAGGATAAAGAATTAATACTGTTAACGTTAAAACGTCCTTTGGTATACATTCAGCCGATAGCTGTTGATAAGGCCATATTAGTGTGGTTGAATTACAAGAACGCATATGAATATTGGGCAGAGAAGAGAGCCAATTTGAGTTACGAAAATGCTCAGCAATCCCAGCAGGTAGGTTGGCTTTTAGCGTAAGAATGATACCATTTTAATATCTTGTGAATCGTTGTTTTAATTTAGGTGTTCGATAGAGTTGCCTTTGGTCAATTTAGCAATATAGCCAGTTCCAATTTATCTACATTATTCCTGCAACTAACAGTTGAAGATATGGGCATTTGTTTGCCTTTGAATCAAGTGGCCAACGTGAGTGTTCGCATCAAACTCTTACAAGTTAATACATTACATGACATTTTTCTCTCTCTGTAGTCTTGGGGTTCCAGATCTTATCCAGATTTTGAACCTAAGGGAGCTGTTGTCATCACCTTAGAAAACACCATAATATCAGCCTGTAATTCCGGATCCCTAGTTTCCAAAGGCAAATTTCAAGGTTTATGTTTGCGTTTTGCCGACGATTTCGAAACAACTTTAGACGATTGGAAACCAAATCCCAATGAACCCATTATGAATGTTTGCATCGTATCGGAGGGCACCTATGAGGTATGCTCTCGAACAACTGCCGCCAAAAAGATGGAGAATGCCAAATGGCTTTTGAATGTTAAATGGCAAATGGAAGGTGTCGATATACATTTGGACATCAACATAGGTAAACAATTGTCTTCGTTGGGCCACACCCTAACCATGCTGACGGGCTTCGAAGATGAAGAAACCAATTTAGATTCACCAGACAGCGACGAAGAGGAAAAATCTCAACGTGATACATTTGGACGTCGTAGAGAATTTGAGAATCTGCCACAGTTTGTTTTTGATCCTACCATTGATTCGAAGAAGCGCTCCTTTATGATGGAAAAAGAAATGGCTGAGCAACTGAAGATTATCAATGATTTGCGAACGCTGGGAGCTACCCACAACACAATAGCTCATGAGGAACGAAGACTGCAGGAGTTACAGGCAATATGTTACAAGTTCTTCAGGCGTGATATGATCCAGAAATGGAAGCGACCTTCAATGCGCAGAAGTATGAAATCATCGCAAAGATCTATATCGTTTATTGGATCACATCGTGATCATATCGAGGATGGTTTGGCTACCTACTCGGGTAGACGTTTAGATCCTATAGCTTCGAATGATGAAATTTCCAGTCTTCAATCAACTCCAGCTTCGTGTCACTCAAGAAGTGCCTCACTGAAAACATCCGGTACAAATCGGGTAACGTTCTCTGAGACTATGCGTCAAACATCGCTGCCCAATGCGGATAGTGATGATGATCCCCAAAGTACTAACTCACAAGATGGCCCTACTGACACACCGCCTAGTGAAATAGACATTGACGGAACTTCGGTGGAAATGAGGCGTAAACATCAATACCAACAAAAGCAGCAGGAACCCAATATAGACTTTGAGCTGGACATTAAAGTTTTGGTTAACTCGGGAAAATGTGTCCTGCACACTAAAGAGACCACAGACGATAGATTCTTTGTGTCGGGTCCTACAACAGTGAAGACACACAAACGGGAGAGAAGTATTGGCTATGATTGGGGTAGTCCAACGCCATCACGCAGACATCGAGATAAAAGTAAACTGCGTTATAATCCCTCCAATGCAGCTATGCTTTCGGATTTGACCATTTTCCACATACCCGGGTTAGATGTAAAGTTGCATTATCAGTCGAGGACAGTGGAACACAGTGTAGCGGAAACATCTCGTATGACGAGCACCGATAGCCATCATTCCATGATGTCGGGTTCAAACAGGAGATTAAGTACTAAGAGAGCGTCTTTGTTTGCCTGGATGACTTTACAGTCAATACCAGAGGAGACTATAATATCGCCTCACATTTTAGAGTTCCTGGAACAAACTCTGGAACCCATACCTACAAAGGCTGAGCAAAGTAGTGGTTCCCAGACACCCTCGAATAATGCTGTCAATTTGGACATCTTACCTGCCAATTATGTGACATATGCCTCCTTTCCCGTGGATGTCATTGTCTACTTCCACATGCAGCCATCAACCTTTAGATTTTCCTGTTTACCGGTTTCCAGGGTGGAATGTATGTTGCAGTTACCCAGTCTGGATATAGTTTTCTCCTCAAAACGATCGGCGGACGAAGATAATCAAAATCCCTTAGATGCCACAAACAATACGACGCCATCGACGTCTTCTACGGGTGCAGCGGGCGACAAAGATAAAGATAAGACGCCACAAGGAGGGCTCAGCGTTACCGGTTGTTTGGCGGACTTTAATGTGTATATATTCCATCCGTACGGTGGCAAGAAGACGAATATTAAGGAAGCCCAATTTTCTCCTTTGACTGACTCGGAGAGAAAGGATTCGTTGAGCATCAATGTGGAGTTTGTGAAATTCCACATTACAAGATGTCGAAAAGTTTACTTGGAACCGTCTGCTTCATCGAAGAGATCGTTGGATCAGTCAAAAGCTGTGGTGAGATTCTCTACAATAGTCGATATAGGCAGTGCTTCATTCAAATACGATATGCGAAGATTAACCGAGATTTTGGCCTTCCCGAAGGCCTGGTACAGAAGAAGAATTGTGCGACGTCTGTTCTTGGGAGACTTGAGCGTGCAACAGACAAACAATGAAAATGATCACGCCGGTACACCTTCGACACCCAAGGAATTCCAAAGGACAAAGACACCAGACAAGTCACCAGCCGAAGCATTTTATGCCAGAGAAAAGATGAAGTTGAACTTCGAAAATGCTATGCACACACCAACCTCTTCCACGGGTGCTAGCAGGAAATTGAAATCATTGGGAAAATCGTCAAGCAATGAATCATCTAGTACACCTCCCTCCGAGAAGAATCAGATAACAGCATGGGAAACGTTGGTGCTATTCGCCGTCAACTTCACTAAACTCAATGTTCAAATGAACATGGGCAATGTTATGGGTAATGTGGTATGGCTTACTAAAGATTTCCAGTCGGACGGTCGACTCTCCATCGGCAGTACGGGCTATAAGAATATGTATATTGGCATTTATTTGGGTGGTTCCTCGCTGGATGCCAAAGGCGGCATTGTGGGTGGTAGTTTCGAAGTGAACAAAATCAATAATCGTTTTCATATTAAGGAGGAGTCCGGCGTTGAACCTTGTCATACTATACGTTTGAGTTTTATGGCATTGGAATTGCGTCTGGATTACATGGGCACTTCGGTGCTGATGACCCGAATAAGTTCATTTTCGGCGGCCATGAAGGATGAATGGAAGACGTCGTTGCTGAATGCGGGTGTGGCAGCCGATGCTAAGTACGATAATACGGCGCCCAAAGCGATTATTTTCGTCCATGGAGATTTATCTTGGGATCAGGTGGGTTTCCCTAATATATAGAAAATAGTTACATTTTGAAAATGTGTGATTCCACTTCTCCATTTGTTTTTCAGCTGCAAATTATGATTTCAAAATCAACCACTGCCGACTTACTTAAAATGTACTATAAACTGGAAGAGTTTTTCACCCAACAATTCAAGTCGTCCAAACGGGTATTCTCTAGTCTGGAACCACGTCTGCATGAACGCAACGCGAGCATGAAACGTCGTCAACACCTGAAGAAAAAGATGAGCGGTGCTGAACCATCAGGCCCTGATATAAGCAACACTGATGCCCGACATCACAGGCATTGGCAAAAGTCACTGGAAATAGTGGCGGGTCTTGTGGTGCCCACCTTGGTAACACGTTTGCCACGTAACGGCAACGTTCTGGGGGGTTCTGTTAAATTGCATGGCAATAATATTTCCTTGGCTTGTTTCCACGGCATCAATTTCAAATCGAAATCGTGGGCGTTATTCAGTTTGAAATCGCCATTTATAAACTTCACCACCGAGGCTCACCAAGACTCACAGACAAGGGAAGTTTTTGTAACGCAAACCCTGACATCGTGTTTGGGTCAGAACACGGAGGGGCAACAACAAAATCATTCAATGGCTATTGTTAGTAGGATATCAAGAAATATCGTATTCCCGCCACAATTTAAGACATTGAATGAATGGTTCCATTATGCATTTGCTAATAGTGAAATTGATGGTGAGTTCAGAATAGTCAATCTGTCGCGAATATTGCCTTGTGTTCCACATCTCGTTCCTATTAACAAATAAGACAGGCTTGTGGAATGCAAAGAAGTATTCCCTGCGGATTGACACAACCCTGTAAGCACAAACTTACATCCTCTTTCGACCAAAAGTGAATTGCAGAACATCCATCCACCACCCCCTGTTTAATGTCATAGCAAACTGTAATACAACTAACTACTATTTAATGTAATTTTTCCAGCTGTTGATCGTTTCCCCATATTGGAATGTGATCGCGAAATTGCCTCTAATTCTATAGAACGTGCCAGATCGGCTGGATCCAGTACGACTAGTTCAACAAAGTCCCAGGATCGTGAAGTGATATTCGCCTTGCCGAGTTTACATTTGCATTTTAGGACCGAACACAAACAGGGACCGTCAACACCACAGCCATCAGGTAAATTCAATATTGGTGGGAGTAAAGAAAAAGGACTGATCTATGCTTATATTTTAGATATCAAACCGGAAGTTATCTGTAGTTTTACTACAGAATTTGATGATCACATATTTGTGACCGTTGATGCGGATGCCTTCTTCTTTTTGCATGACTTGATAACATCTTATGTTAAGGAAAAGGAGAAAGTGGTAAGTACGGATGGTAGTTTTACTGATAATGTCAAAAGCAGAGCACACGTTGGGGGCTACATAAGTTACTTCCTTGATATTTGTTAATGTTTTACCGATTTGTGATCTTCTCTATGAGGAAGGAAATTTATGAACGTGAAGAAATGTTTATGTCCTTCAATAGGGAATTATGACTTTGTGCATTTCTTTGTTTGAACATCCAAAAGGAAGCAAGATAGTCCCATCATTTATTATACCGATCGACTTAGAATCACATGCTGAGACGATTTCAGGCGGAATTGCTGTCCGATCTCAGCAAAATTTGGCACAAATGAAGACTATACTTTGGAATATATCTAAATATATCGTAATAGTTATTGTTGCCGGACTTTTATAACTTCCTCCACAAACTTCCTTTACAGATTGGAGCCCAATCCGCCCGCGCTGCATCACCCAACTTATCGCAGAATCTAAAGCATCAACTCAAACCGTATGTGACCGACGAAATCCTAAAAGAACAACAGCATTTACAATCGACATCTAACGCCTCGTCGGCTTCTAATACTCTCTCATCCAAGAATGCAAGTTCCAGTGCATTGGATGCGAATCAATCACAACAACAATCCATGACCACACAGCATTTGACAAATAGTAATCATAATCTGAACAACGATACCAAAGACTCGACAAAACAATCATCCAACATTAATACAAATGTAACGACGAGCAACAACACAACTGGCGCAGCAGGATCTACAAGCGGCACCCAGAATGATAATCAACCATCCACTTCGTCTCAAAACCAAACGACTGGCGGCGGCGATAGCGGTGATACAGATTTGGAATCATTTTTCCGCGATTGGCGTCATTTTGAGTGCCAGACATGGCATTTGGAGCCCACTGTACGCATTCTATATTGGGCTGGTAAGTCCATTGAACCCTATGGCATTGACTACATACTCAACAAGTTGGGCTTCAGTCATGCCCGGACCACAATACCGAAATGGTTGCAAAGGGGTTTCATGGATCCATTGGATAAGGTACAGGCTTTAATGATGCTGCAATTGCTTACCATGATTAGGGAAAATAAACAGGAGCCTACTATGAAAAATAATAAAAATGCAAATTAAAGCAAAAAAAAAATAAAAATAAACTAAAATAAACCGATCTTAATAATTTGTAAACTGCAATCAATAGCTTCAAAGTAGTTTTGAAATATTATACATACACACACATATGAAAAAGAAAAAATATGATAAGCATACACATGTGGTAGTGGCAAATATATACAATTACAATACCAACCAAACTCTTATGGCAATATATAATCATAGTCCTGACTCTCTCTATCTCTCTTTCTTAATCTATCTATCTATGTATACATATTATTTTAGTTTAAACCTTAAGCTATTATGATTAAACATTAGTTGAAATTCATATATTTATAACTTTGTATAATGTATGTAAACTTTTGTATAAGATCGAAACGCGGGAAGTGATGTTGTGTACTCGTAGCCATTTTCTACTTTCATTGTTAATATAAAAACAAATACCTATTTACTATGGAACAAAATAATACTCGAAGTATTAAAGTAGACGAAAATCATCATCAAAAAACCAAACATCAAAATAATCTATCTACAAATTATAATCTTTAGTATTTAATTAGCCAAAATTTTTATTTTTGCTCCTATATATTGAGTTCTGTTTTGTTGTATATTTCTTATTATTTTCTCTCAATCAATCTTCTGTTTGTTATTTAGTACGTGTTAAGGGAAAAATACATTTTTGAAATTTTAATTTATAAAATTATATTAATTTTAAATTAAAAATAATCATATTATTATTAAAACAAATTATACAACCAAGAAATTATTATGGGGAATATTTAAAAATAAATAAATAAAATAATAAACAACATAAACAACATTACTTTTTACTTAAGGCCACTTAAAATTACTTTGTTGTTCAAGAGGAACGTCAAAGGGGAAAGGCGGCGTGGCAAAGACAAAAATATTCGTATGAAAATTACATGGGGTTTCTTTTAACCGAGGAACTAAGTCATTTGTGTGGGAGGTAGCAGAACTTAAACTAATGGTGTTTTCTTTTTGGAAAAAATGCTGCTTTGGCACAACACACAACATATCGAAAGTGTTGCCCGCACCCTTGAAATGTGCCACTCTACAGAGTAGGAGGATATGTATCAGTTGGGACAGAAAATAATGTGCATGAATTCATAAATCCTCATGTGTGAAAAATATATAAAAAAATATACATGTCGATTATGCACGCCGACGGATTTGCTGCGGATCGGATTGACTCGATCCGCACTCGACTCACTTTGTGAGGAAAATTGTATTATGTAATCCGTCGGATGACTGCATTACCAACATAAAGTCGATATTACATTACAGCTGTCAAATTGACATTTATAAGCAAATGACAAACAAAAGTAACCAATAAAGTGCGCTGACATATTCTTAGATTTGAAATTTAATAAAATAATTGAAATTCTAATATTTTATAATGTATTCATCAGTTGGTTTTTTTTATAAATTTGGAAGAAAAAAGTGGCAATACAAAAAAAAACAAATCATTTAACATTTACATTTAATTTTTTCTCATCTTACCTCTTAGCTTCCATTAGAAATTAAAACAAATAAAAACAACCAAAAAGTACTTTATCCGCATCAAATCAGCGATGATTTTCTGTCGGATATTTTTGTATGTGAAGTGAGTCGCATGAGGAATACATAATACGAATTTTTCCGCAACGGCATTACCATCGGCTTATATAATACCAAAATACTCAACTGCGGAAAAAATCCGATCCGCAGCCATCCGTCGGCGTGCATAATCGACATGAATGTCTTTCGTTTCGTGTGACATCCCATGAATTTGTTATTTGCAATTGAAAGTTTGCAAAATTAGTTTAAAATATATATATATACCCTCCACTAGGGCAATATGTCTTTGTGCATTTGTTTGTAACACCCAAAAAGAAACGAGATTTATGATTTATTATACAGATCGGCTTAGAATCACTTTTTATGTAAATTTTGCAATGACCTGCCTGTTTGTCTTTCTGTCATCTGTTTATTCTCCTATTTTTGTAATCAAAGTACAGGTAGCAAATATTGTCCGATCCTGACAAAAATTGGCAAAAGTAAGTTTTGAGAGTTTCTTCAAATTTGCCACATCACCTTATATTTCAACTAAAACATTTATGGTGGAAGTTGGTCAGAACGGTGTAGATGTAGCTGTCATACAAATTTAGATCTCGATTTGACCTTTTCCGCTCTAGAGACCACATACCAAAAACAGTTCCCGATGTAACTTTATCAGTCCATGCGGACAGAGACAGACTAGACAGTTTATTGGGAGGACGGGATATCATATCGTTCGCAACAGCAAGTGCTGCAAATAAGTCTGCTCCTTTGTGAATTAACTTCAGACTCGTAATATGTAAGATGTAGCTATAATGCAGGGTCCTTGAATTACGGGTAAAGTATACACGTTTTCCGTTCCAAACCCGAACGACAAGGTTAGAAACTGAATTTTGGTTAAAAATGAACTTAATTCAAGTATGTCTGCATCTTTCAGCACTTGTGATCTCACTGTCGTAAATGGAGATTATTTTTACCGTATCAGTAAAGTTGATTTTTTGTAGTTTATTGGTAGAGTTGACAAGACGGAGAGTTCACAAAAAGGTACTGGGATGCGATACAAACACTCACCAAAATAAAAAACTGTGGTATCAACATACAGAGTGGCTGATGAAGGTTGCTATAGGGTGGACCATTCAATATTTCTTTAATTAGAATCGACTGTATTGAAAAGTACAGATTAATTTTTCAAATTTCAGGTTTTATTGGAGATGTTGAACTTTGTCATTTAATAATGAAACACAATATCATTCATATGATTACCACGACTGGCTCGGCAGTACCTTATCCGATCAATCCAATTTTTCAGTACAGCCCAAACAATGACTCGTTGTGGATGCATTAGCTTCTCAATAGTCAATAGTAAATTTTTTAATATGGGCAGGAGTTTCAAATTTCACACATTACATTTTCAACATATTGTTAGTTAACGAATTTCTATGCTCCAAAATAGGGACCTGACAAAATGCTCATTAATTTATCATTTTTTACTTGGTTTATTTATCATTTTTATTAGTTTATCATTTATTTGTACATTTTATCAATGTACAGTTTAAATAACCAATAACAATGTTGTTCTTCCTTAAAAATAATGTCGAAACATACGATTTTACATCTTGGTCACCTAAGTGTCTGACATCGAAGCTCCTCTTCATCTCCGTACATTGTACAATAATCCAGAGGAACGAGCTGAACTAAAACAGTTTTTTTAAATGATGAGTGGTATGATCAGTGAGTGGAGTGAGGTTTACACGAAGACTTCAGTGGTATAATTTGTGGCCCTGTACAACTTATTTCGTTTGGAATTGTGTGTTGCGAGCCATTAACGGTGACTTGCTTTGACACCTTGGCGAATGATTAATATCTATGTGAAATATCAAAGGCAAGGTTAATTAATCATACGCACTGGTGTACAGTTCACAGTGCATGTGAAACTGCATGTGAAAGTTTGCAAATTTGTACAACTGCGGTCAAAAATAGCAGCGACGAGATAAAAAATGTCGACAAAGAAAAATATCAGTTTTACTTCGAAAATCCTAAAAGTTTTTACGGCGATTGAAAGGTGGTATTGTGCCATTCTTAATATGGCTTTAAGTAAAAAATTAAGTTTTTGTAATTTTGAGATTAAGCCTTTAGAACCACTTATGTCAAAAATGAGACCAGTCAAAAAAATAGCAGCGCTAATAAAAACTAAAAATATTTTGTTTCAATTCACTTTAATTGAAAACTTTTTTGAATAATTACTTAAATAACTATATTTTCTTGAATTTAACACTTAGTTGTATTGACTTTATTGCTTAATATTGCTACATAACGTCGATTCTTGGAGTCAACTAGAATTTTGCACCTTTCATGCGGTATTTCTGACCATGCCTCTATAATTTCGTGCCAAATATCGTTATTGTCTTTCAGTATTGCTAGTGAGATCTCATTTTAGTCATCACACATAATTTTTTTCATTGTATTGAGATGTGGTGTCTGGCCGAACCATTCCATAACATCGATATTATTGAATTCAAACCACATTTTTGCAAGTCGGCCGGTGTTTTCGGGATAATTGACCTGCTATAAGACTCATTTAAGTGGCATTCCATATTCTGCATACGTAAGCGTAATATTAGGCAGTATTTTGATGTACTGGACAGATTCCATAGTAGTACTGGGCCAATGTAGGTCAATACTCCATAATATGAAAAACAAGCCCAAGCCATTATGCTTGATCCTCTCTATTTGATACTTTTGGTACTATACCTGGAGATGTATTCCGTGTTCTGTGGACATCTTACAAACTTTCGAGGGACTGTTCCACCATATAAAACAATTTTTGGTTCAATTGACCATAAAACGTGCGCCCACTTTTTGGTTGGCTACTGCAGGTGTGTTTTTACGAATTGCAATTTTTTGTGACATGTCTCTTATTTTTAAGAATTCGGTGAATGGTTGCAGGTGATATAAACTGATTTTTTTGACGTGTTTTTGTTTTTTCTTCTTATAATATCGAATTTCTGATCATTTTAATGGAACACTGGAAAAAATCGAACTTCACTATATGATTTACCCTCAGATTTCAAACTTCTTTTATGAACTCGATTTTGTTCTCCACAATGCTCCTATGCGCCCTACTTATGAAGAAAAATAAAACAATAACTTTTCAGAAATAGTGTACATTTCATAATATCTTATTTAAAACATCAAATCGAATTGGAAAAATCAGATAAAATAACCTTTTCTTGAGATTTTTTGAATGCTGCTATTATTTTGACCGGTCCAAAATGTCAAATAGTCCAAAAAATATGAAATTTTTAAAACAAATAAAATTATATCACCAAATAAACAATTATTTCGTGTTTGTAACCTCATTACACAACATTTAATGGAGTAGTAGCAATAAAAAAAATTATCACAAAAATAAATATATGAAAATGTATGCTACGCTGTGGTGCGCTGCTATTATTTTGACCGCAACTGTAATTCTGAATAATGCAAATAAAGCTGTATTCCCCGATTTTCAAAAAAATATGGAATTGCAGACCCTAGGGTGAATCGAAAATCGGGAATTATCAAAGGCAAGGTTAATTAATCATACGTACTGGTGTACAAAGAGCTTCGCAGTTGACTAATTCCATGTGAAACTGAACATAAATTTTCCTTAGGTTCTCCGATTTTAATGAAAGTTAGCAAATTAGTAATTCTGAATAAGGCAAATAAAGCTCTATTCCTCGATTTTCAAGAAATATGAAATTGCAGACACTAGGGTGGATCGAAAATCGGTAATTTTGTCGTAAGGTAATTTAAAACATGTAAAAAATACGTTAAGTTCGGCCGGATCGAACTTTATGTACCCTTTATATACCATCATGGATTGCGTTCCACAGAGGCTGTCGATTTTCGTAGAAGTCATTTTTTTAATATAGCCAAACCAAAATAAAAAATATTAAAAATATAATTTTATAAATAAACATACATTTTTTTAATATTTCAAATCACGCTTATAAAGCAAGGTATGGTTCAATTATGTATGGAACAAAATATAGGCCAAATGGCCTATGGCCTCCATCCGATGGTCCAAATTTTCGATGACGCTGAGGCATAATTGAGGTTCTATGCCGTTAATGTGCCGAATTATCTCATTATTTAGCTCTTCTGACCATTGACGACGTGATGATGTATGTATACACAGTGCAGCCGTTGGTTTGTACCATTTGTATACCTCTATTCCCATTTTACCCCTTAAAAATACTATTTTGTTTAGAGGAATTTAGAAGAATGTACCTTCGGAATTTCGTGTTTCTAGCTGCTGCCGTTTCATGGGTACCATTTTTATCCCTTTTTGCACCATTTCACTCCTTACGAATAAGAATCACTGCACGTTTTTGTTATAGAGGAAATGCGCATACCCAATATCAAGTAAGTACAAGCAGACATATTGGAAAACATGATTTAATACTCTAAATTATTAGTGGTTATTATGGGTATTTACTGTCCTTGTGAGGGAAAATTTTGTCCCTTTTGATCGATTTCGCTCAGTTGCAATCCTAACCGATCCACGACTATAAGACGCATTTATGGAAAATTGGGATGTCCTAGATCCTTTCGTTTAGATGTTAGCTTGGACGGATGGACATGGCTAGATAAGGCACAATGCTGCAGGCCGTGTAAGATAAGTCACAATGACTGCTGTTCAAAAGTAAAGAAGGAAACTTCGAAACATAGGTCAGAATAGATCTAAAGACCAATGTGTAAATCAAATTTTAAACCACTTGGATTCAGAACCCAGTTTTTCCCAATCGAATTTCTGCAGGCGGATCCAATAAATGTAGTTTGCAAGAATATTTTACAGATTTTTGAGAACTTTTTATGGATGCTGTACTCTAATGCAGTGCTTGTTGAGTCTTGCACAAAAAAAAAACAACCACAATTCCCCTCAAGTGCAAGCTCATATATTACAAATGAGCTTATTACATGTCCATACAGTGCCATTGTAAGCGCACAACCAAACGTTTCCTCCTTCATAATCTTCTTCAGTGGCAAAACAAACAAGAAAACCGGAATCCTTTTTCATGCGCTTCTTTTCAAATCTAAGACGAACTGATTAACTTTTAATCTTTGGCCGATTAAAAAACAAACCACCTCCATACTTAAGATGTAATGCACGATTTCCATTTAATTCCTCCACTTAGGCGATGGGAAGGAGGGAGAGAGAGAGTATTAAGATTAAATCACCATTTTTATCTAAACATACAATTAGTTTTTAACCTCTATTAACTTTTCATCTCTGTTTTCCCCCCATCTTCTTGTTGACTAATCCTCAAAGTAAACTGACTCTTTTTGGCTTTCTTTCAATGTCTTTTATCATTTTATTTTTCTGCTGTCGCACAGTGGTTTTAAAGAAAATGAAACTGAAAGATAACAAGTAAAAACGGAGTTATATACCCTCCACCATGGAATGTATTCCACAAGGCTGTCGATTTTCATAGAAATGCAGTAACATTGCAGGAAAATGTTACATTTTTTAATATAGTCAAAAAACCAAAACAAAAATAATATTGTAAAAGTAATTTTATAAATAAATACAAAATTTTAATTATTTACAAAAATATATTATTTATAAGACAAGGCTACCAATATGTTTATAACACTACTCAACAAAATGAAAAAAATTTCATGTACTCCGGATGCGATAATTTTTTCTGTGTAGATAACCTTGACATGAGCTCGAAAAACGCAATAAAATTTTTTTTTTTCGTTTGGTTTTTTTTTTATTTTTTTTTTTTAATTTTAAAAATTTTTTTTTGGTTAATTTGTTTCGTCCGGCATAACTCGGGAACCACTAGCCCGATTTAATTGAATTAAATTTTAAAAAATTTAAAATTACAATTCCCTTAATCTGTTCATATATTGTTTTCCTATACAAGCAACAGTTTCCAAGTTAAAAATGAATATATAAAGGAAAAAACTTATTTTTTGCGTAAAGATTTAAATTTTTTTTTTTTTAAATCCATAAAAAATCCAAAATGAAAAAAAAATGTCAAATCTTATTACTTTTACGTAAAGTCACATAACCTATGAGCAAAATGAGACAAAGATCATGAAAATCGATGCACGCGTTTCGCTTTTATTCGCAATTGAGTAAAGGTATGAATTTCAAAAATTTGCTCGACATATGCACAACTTTGTCTATGGTAAGGTTTTTTCTTTTTTATTACAAAAAAAAATTAAAATTTGTTGGGTGACAAAAATATATGACTTTAAATTAAAAAACAATTCGATATATGTACAAGAAATTATCCTAAGGATATCAACATTAATTAATTATAAAAAAGTTTTAAAAAAATATCTAAACACAAAAATAAAAACCTTCAAATTAAAAATAATTATGTTCTTTTGTCTTTCTTTTGTCTTTCTTTTATATTGTTGTGGGTCTGTTTCTCTTATCAGGAACCAGATATAGTCCCCCATCATATCTTCGTTCCAAAATCCTTGGTATCGGTGCTCAATTTCTTTCATTTGCTGATGAAAACGCTCACCATGCTCGTCACTCACATCGCCCAGGTTGTCCGGAAAGAAGTCCAAGTGCGAGTGTCTTAAGTGTGTCTTAAGCGACATATTTGCTCTAATTTTTTTATAATTTTGGAGTAGTTGTTCGACGATCTCTCTGTAATTTGAGCTTTTGTTGTTTCCAAGAAATCCGGAAACAATTTGCCGAAATGAGTTCCAAGCTGCAGCTTCATTTGGTGATAAAATGTGCTCAAACTGTTGGTCTTGCAACAACTTTTTAATTTGCGGACCGTCGAAAACGCCTTCCTTAATCTTTGCCGATGAAAGGTGAGGAAAAATGGTTTTTAAATGGGCGAACGCTTCGCCATCTTTGTTGATAGCTTTCACGAAGTTTTTTATGAGTCCGAGCTTTATGTGAAGAGGTGGGAGAAAAACATTTTCCTTTTTTATGAGTGGTGTATATTTCACGTTGTCGCTGCCGGGGATGAAGTTAACTCTTTCTGTCCAACTCCTCCTGGTGTAATGATGTTGACGATCGCGGCTGTCCCAAAGGCAGAGAAAACAACAGTACTTTGTGAATCCACCTTGTAATCCACAAAGGATACCGATAACCTTAAGGTCGGCACAAACTTTCCAATCGTGCCTCTCATAGTTAAGGCACTTTAGTAGATTGTCCATGACTTCGTATGTTTCCTTGGTGTCAACGGCATGAGCAATTGGAATCGAAGGTTTCTCGTTGCCGTTGTGCAGTAAAATTGCTTTAAGGCTCTGCTTGTTGCTGTCGATGAAAAGACGCCACTCTCCTGGATCGTAAGAGTACCCGAGTTCACCAAATAATCCGGGAATGTCCTTACAAAAACAGATGTTGTCTTTTTTTGTGTAGTACCTTGCGTATGGTTCATGACGCTTCCTGTAGATTGTTGTCACCACACCAGGAGCCAAGAAACCGAACTGTTGCATGCGCGATGCATGCAACTCTGCATCTTCCTTGGAGAGTTTCAATTCTCTAACCCAATCGTTCAGTTCTGCTTGGGAACATAAGCGTTGACCTCCATGCAATGTATATGTTGACTCGCATTCTGATGTGGTTTCTACTGTCTCCGTGGGTGTGGGTTGCATCATATACAGTTAGCCAACGGAAAACCCAAATAATTATAAAAGTCCCCTTTCCTTTTTTCCTTTTAATTGTTCACGCACATTTATTAGCGTTTATTACTTTGCTTACGCAATCATAAAAATTAAATAACCCTTTGTTTATTCCCTTTTTGTTAATTCTGAGAATCAAAAAAAAAAAGAAAAAACCTTACCATAGACAAAGTTGTGCATATGTCGAGCAAATTTTTGAAATTCATACCTTTACTCAATTGCGAATAAAAGCGAAACGCGTGCATCGATTTTCATGATCTTTGTCTCATTTTGCTCATAGGTTATGTGACTTTACGTAAAAGTAATAAGATTTGACATTTTTTTTCATTTTGGATTTTTTATGGATTAAAAAAAAAAAATTAAATCTTTAGGCAAAAAATAAGTTTTTTCCTTTATATATTCATTTTTAACTTGGAAACTGTTGCTTGTATAGGAAAACAATATATGAACAGATTAAGGGAATTGTAATTTTAAATTTTTTAAAATTTAATTCAATTAAATCGGGCTAGTGGTTCCCGAGTTATGCCGGACGAAACAAATTAACCAAAAAAAAAAAATTTAAAATTTAAAAAAAAAAAAATAAAAAAAAACCAAACGAGCGTTTTTCGAGCTCATGTCAAGGTTATCTACACAGAAAAAATTATCGCATCCCGAGTACATTTTGACTGTTGACTAGTGTAATATATATATGAGGCTGGGTCGCGGTCCATACAAATGAAAAAACAAGTTCCAGTCACCCCACGAAAAAAGTTTGGATTGTATAATGATGATTTACAAAATATTTCGTTCCTAGCGTTTAGTTCACAGATCGCTTGATCGCTCCTAAAAATATTCGTAAAAATAATGTTTTTTTTTTTTTGTGTTGCATTTTTGTCAAAATTTCAGAAATAGACACTTAAAAGCACTTTAATTATAAATTTTGATTCTTGTCTTAGAGTATCTTATTGGTTGAATTATGGGACGTTTATAGTAATTTTTTGTGTATTTTTACAGTGATAACTGAAAAATATTTCGTATTAGGTGGTAGTATTTTATAAAAATTTATAACTGAACATTTTGGTTCTGAAAACCATCACCTGCATTAAATTATTTTATAAAAATGGATTCAGTGACGTCAGTTTTCGTCCGATATTCATCATGTAGGCATCTTTCGAAAGGTATTGATTCCTTCTATTTATTTTTTATTACACCTCTTACAAAATTGTTCAAAGAAGTTTTCCAAGTTTTTAGCTGTCAACTTGAAAACCCACAAAAAATCAATATAAACGTCCAATAATTCTACCAATGAGTTATTCTATGACAAGAATACATTTTTTTATTAAAGTGCTTCAAGGGTCTATTAATTCAGAAAAAAATTGTACAAAAATGCAACATTAAATAAATTACACGAGAAAAACATGACTTTTAGAGTTGTATTCAGGAGCGTTTAGTTCACAGATGGCTTGATCAAGTGACGAAATATTTTGTAGATCATCATTAAACAATCCAATCTTCATTTCTGGGTTGTGAACGCAGCAATTTATTTTCGTGGCCCATCCTACCATATATATCGTAATAATACAAAAAATCTTAAAAACCATAAAAATTGGGGGATAGTGGGTGCATTTCCAGCCACTGTCGCTGGTTGGTTGTATTTCCATCCTATTTTTATTCCAAAAGTACAAATTAGGAAAAGTTCCATTATCTCCCACGTATACAGCGCAAGATAACCTAACATCATTATCAACCCATATTTGCCGTAAAAGTACGAATTTGGAAAAATCTTTTTATTTTGCGCGTCTATGCAGGCAGAGGAACGTACACACCGAATTCCATGATTCTAGCTGCGGTCTTTTGGTTGGAATCATTTGTATCCCTTTTTCCCATTTTACCCCCTTAAAAGTACGACTTTCGAAAATCTCTTTGTAGTCTACGCACGCCGATTTTCATCATTCTGATTCGTTTAGTTGGTACCACTTTTATCCCTCTGCTCTCATTATTTCCATTGAAAGTACGAATTTGGAAAAAAAATTATTTATGCTGTCAACGCAGTCAGAGGAATGTATACTCCGAATTTCATAACTCTAGTTGCGGCCATTTGGTTGGTACCATTTGTATCCCCATTTTCCCTTTTTATCCCCTATTCCCCTTAAAAGTACGAATTTCAAAAATCTCTTTATTTTACGTGCCTGAGTAATTAGAGGGATATACACACAAATTTCATCATTCTAGCTGTAGCCGTTTAGTTTGTACCCTTTTTATCCCTCTGTTCCCATTGTATCCCCTGAAAGTACGAATTTGGAAATAAACTTTTTATTTTTCGTTTCTACGCAGTCAGTGGAATGTATAACCCGAATTTCATGACTCTAACTGATGCCATTTGGTTGGTACAATTTTTATCTCCATTTACCATTTTACCCCCTAAAAGTACGAATTTCGAAAAATCCCTTTATTTTACATGTCTACGTAATCAGAGGAATGTATACCCGAATGTACACACCGAATTTCTAGATTTTGTCGTTTGATAGGTACCATGTTTAACCCTTTTTGTCCCATTTCATACCCAACGAATAAGAATCACTTTATGTCCAATATCAAGTAAGTATGAGCTGACATATTGAAAAAACATTCTTAAATACTCTAAAATATTAGGGGTTATTATGCGTATTTTCAGTCCTTGCGAGGAAAAAATTTTCCCTTTGGACCGAGTTCGCCCAGTTGCAATCCCAACCGATCTACGACTATAATACACATTTATGGAAAATTTGATCATCCTATCTCGTTTCGTTTAGGACGGACGAACATGGCTATATCATCTTAGAATTATGACTATCAATAATATATATACTTTACAGGGTCTCAGGACGATATTTCAAGGTGTTATAAACGGTATGACAAAGTTAGTATGCCGCCATCCTGGTGGTGGAGTGTATAAAACGGGCTTAGAGAGGAGGAGATGTAATTTAAGAATATAATTTTATGAAGAAGTAATTCACAATCTGTACGCTCTAACAAATCTGTTTGTTGTATCTTGATATACCATCTGGACCGAGCTTTTTTCAAGTGGAATCTTCAGACAAACCTGGACGGAATACAGCAAATTGTTGACAGCCAAAAATAAATTTACAATTTAACGAACGTCTAAGGAGTGATAGCAATGCTGACTGGCCATTCAACGAACACTGCCGAAGCTTCGACAACGGCATAAAGAAGAGGTAGTCCATCAGTTCATATGATGTGATGATATGATATGTCAACAGACACTACTCCCTCTTTCCTCCTTCCACCAACGCAATACACTGCATTTATAGGGGACATTCCCTGAGTGTTGGTTGAGTGAAAAAAAAATATATGGGTTAAATCGGTTTGTTTCCATACATATAGGGTGGACCATTTTATGTTAGAATCGGCTATAAAAAAGTACTGATTATTTTTTTCAAATTTCTGGTTTTATTGGAAAGGTTGAACTTTGTCATTTAATAATGGTACACCATATCGTACACATGACTACCACGACTGGCTCGACAGTACCTCATCCGATCAACCCTATTTTTCAGCACATGGCCCAATGATGCCGCAAGCCCAAAATGCACACCAAGCAGTGACTCGTTGTAAATAGATGCATTGACTTCTCAATAGTCACTTGTGGGTTCTCTGAAACCCATATGCGGCAATTTCGCTTATTGACATAGCCACCGAGATGAAAACGGGTTTCATCTAAAAAAGCACGAAAATTTTCCACGTAAATTTCTTACAGTTTGCGTTAAAGACTCACTACTATGGAACTAAGTTTTTAATATTTCCCAATTTTGTTCGGGCGTATAGCGTCCCATTTTGTAAATATCAAACATAAACCTGAAAATAAAAGTGAATGTTATTCTACCTTTCAAAGTCAAAGTAATCGGTAGTTCAAATTTAAAATAAAACATGACCCACCCTATACATTCTGATTTTTGTCAAATTTTTCATACGAGTATTACGTTATTCATAGCAATGTAGGTCACACGCGGGCAATATGGGTTCAAGTTTTTATAAAATCACCCCACCGACATTAAAACACATGCGCGCAGTAACCAACACATGTTGTGTTGGTTGATGTCGTCCCAGTCCAATTTTTTATTTTTCTTTGTGCACTTACTTGCTTGTGTAAAGTTTCCGGAACCACTGTGCATTGTTTGAACCGTGAACCGCATACAAAGAACCAGCCGAGACACTTGATGGTTTTTAGTTTCGTTAGATGTGTGTATGTGTGTGTGTGTGTGTGTGCGTGTGATTTGGTGAACCCTTTCACGACTTGTAATCATTATGCTGTTACGTTACGTTCCTCCTCCTCCTCCTAGTTTTTCAGCGAATTTTATATTCATGGCCTTTTTCGAGAGCAAGCATGTCTTTTTTCAGTTCGCCATTCTTCGCAAGTAATATTGCAGAACAAATTGTTGTTGCACGCATACATAGTACTCCGCTTGCAGTGTGCGCGTGAAAAAAGCGCGATGAAGATGAGCGGAAAAAATCCCATCATCATCATCATGGTAAGAAGACACCTACGACAGCCATGTAAAATAGATGAAGAAGATGCTGCAACCGAAAATAATAAGAAGAAAACTGAGTAGTGGCAAATCACACCAGATGAATGAATAGTATTATGTTCAGCCAGGAAGGAAGGAAGGAGCTGAACTAAAACAGTTTTATCAAAATGATGAGTGAGTGGTATGACCAGTGAGTTGGTGGAATGAGGTTCAGTTGTAAAATTTGTGGCCCTGTACAACTTATTTCGTTTGGAATTGTGTGTTGCAAGTCATTTACGTTGACTTGCTTTGACACCGTGGCGAATGATTTACATCTATGTGAAATATCAAAGGCAAGGTTAATTAATCATACGCACCGGAGTACATAGAGCTTCCCAGTTGAAAAATTCCACGTGAAAGGTTTAGGTTTTCCGTTTTTAATGACATTTTGCAGATTTGTAATTCTGAATAAGGCAAATAAAGCTGCATTCCCCGATTTTTGAAAAATATGAAAATGTAGACACTAGGGTGCATCGAAAATCGGGATTTTTTTCATAAGGTAATTTTAAAAAAAAATCTGTAACTTTTTGTGGTGGGAGATATAATTGTTTTGCTGAAATTCAAGAAACTTCCTTCTAGTTTTATAAAAAATGTCAAATCTTAAAAAATACATATATTTTTTTTATTTTTTTCTTAATTACCAGAAATTTTTAAAGGACTCTTTAAATGCACGACCTTCTTGCCACACATGCTTGCTACGCTGGCCTTGTAAGAGAAAGCAGAATGGCTGCAGTTAGCCGTACCAGTGTCATCGTTAGTAGTTAGTGGCTTATCATAACTAGTGGTAGCCGAGTAAAATCCAAGATATAAGATATTAACTTCAAATGTAATGTATATTTTTTTCCCCAGCCCCTTTCGAAGATGCTCATTTGCTGACCTGGTATAAGGCCTATAAATCCAGGCCTACAATGTCACTTTCACACAGAAACAATGGTTTAGGAACAATCTCCAAAAAGTGAGAAAACTTTGATTTCCATTTGTAGATTAATCATCATCTATATATTAATTTTCGTATATAATAATATACGTATTTTTGGAAAAAAATATTTTTTTTACGAATTATGACCAATTTAACAGAGAAAAAATAAGATTTTTTCAAAAAGGTGTGTTCATTCAATCGCCTGTAACTCCTGAAACACTTGACCGATTTTAATGTACTATATCATGTATCATCAATTCAAACAGCTTTAAGAAACTGAAGTGATACGTAATCGTCCCGTTATATTTTTTAGAGTTTTTACAGATTCATTTCACCACTCATACAGTTTACCATCTGTAACCATTCACCTAAAAAGACTACTTCAAAATTTCAAAAAAAGAATCGATAATGTAATCATTTTTGTCGATGGCATTTTCCTTTTTCGTCTCTTTATTATAATTTCTTTACTGGCCAGCGGAAAATGGTCGCCATCTACCAAAATCATGATAAAGGTAGTGAGCAGTCAAGTAATAAATTTGTTGTAATTTGTAGATAAATTTGCATTTCCAGTTAAAATTAAATACTAGACATTTTTTAAAGTACTTTGAATATTCCCTCAAAATCCCTTAAATAATTTCATATTTTTTGTCCTTCTGACCATTATAAAATCTCCACATCAGGCAAGCCTGTCAATGACAAAACGTATACAAATTAAAAGCAGAAATAATTCTCATAATTTTTTTAATTTTGATTCACCAACCCTTTGGATATGAGCATTTGATATGCATTTCTTCGAATATCAATTTCACATATAAAAAGTGATGTACTTGATTTTTTTTTTTCAAAATAATTTTTTTTTGCTGGCACTATAAAATAAAAAAATTTTATAATTATAAACCCATCTGTTTTGAAATTTTGTTGTTAATACTATAGTAATACAGATAGAAGCTTAAAAATTAAAGTATTTTTTAGCATATATTCCCTTCTTTAGATCGGTATCATAAGGAGCGAATAAGTATTAACAAGTAAGAAGGCGTTAAGTTTGGCCGGGCCAAATCTTATATATCCTCTACTACGGAGTGTATTCCACAGTATTACCAGCAGATTAAAGGATGTCGACTTTACATATAAGTACAGAACAGATTACTATAATTGTTTAATATTTCAAACTATAATGTATGCGCACTGTTTAAAATCTACTACTATAATATAAATACAATGATGTTATTGTGAAAGTGAACATGCCTAAATATTAGGCGATTGTCAGTCGCCATTAGGGAGAAGCATTTTCATATACAGACAAAGTGACTGTATAATTTTGATAAGAAAAGTACAAATTTTAAAGATATCCCAATTCTCCGCCCAAATGTACAAATTTCGAAAAAAAAAAAAATTTGTTTCGAGTCTTCATAATCAAAACACAGAACACACCGAATATATACACTGAATTCCTTGATATCAACTTTAGCGGTTTGGAAGGTCCCATTTTATCCCTCTTTTTCAATTATATCCCTTAAACGTACGAATTTCGAAAAAATCCCTCTCTTTTACGTGTCTATGCAATTAGAGGGATGTACACACCGAATTTCATGATTCTAGCTGTCGTATCATTGGTACCATAGTTTATCCCTCTTTGTCCCATTTCGCACCGCTTAAACTTTTGTTTTCTTTGTTGTGCTTCCAAGCTACAAGAGGAATGTCCGCAACAAATTTCAAATGTATGAAAATCAGATATTTAATTAATAAACCAATGCTACCAATATTTTTATACTATGTATATATATAATGGAAATAATACTTCAATTCACAAAGTAAATATAAGGCAGCAATCATAAATACCCTAAATATTGGGGGATAGAGAGTGTATTTTCAGCTACAGTCCTTTGGTTGGTTGTATTTCCATCCTATTTTAATTTCAAAAGTATAAATTTCGAAAATACCTTACTTCTCACGTACGCAGTATAAGACAACTTCCTGATTCTACCATTTTTTGTCGTAAAAGCAACAAAATTTGGAAATTTTTTTTACGTGGAATGCATACATGATACTATCTGCGGCCATTTTGTAGGTACCATTTTTATCCACTTTATCGCATATTACTCCTTAAAAGCACGACTTTCGAAAATTTCATCATTCTAGCTGTAGCCTTTTAGTTTGTACCATTTTTATCCCTCTGCTCCCATTGAATCCCTTGGAAGTACGAATTTGGAAAACCCCCTTTTTCGTGCCTACTCAGTCAGAGGAATGTATACAGCGAAGTTCATGGTAGAGGAATGAACATGCCAAATTTTGTGTTTCTATCTGTTGTTGTTTGATAGGTACCATTTTTTTCCTTTTTGTCCCATTTCGCCCCCTACAAATAAAAATCACTCTATGGTGCCCTTTTATGCTATAAATGGAATACAAGATAATATGATCAAAAAACATGATGAAATAATCTAAATATTAGGTGTATTTTCGGTCCTTGTGAGAGAAAAATTTTTCCCTCTGGGCCGATTTCGCCCACTTTCAATCCCAACCGATCTGCAACCATAAGACACATTTAGGAAAAATTTGAACCCCCTAGTCATTTCGTTCGGCCGCTATTGTGCTTTCAACAGACAGACAGACGGACAGACGGACATGGCTATATCGTCTTACATTTTTACCACGACCCAGAATATATATACTTTATGGGGTCTCCGATGAATATTTTAAGGTGTCACAAACGGAATGACAAAGTGAATATACCCCCATCCTGGAGGTGGAGGGTTTAAAAATAATTTTTGAAAAATTGTATTTGAAAAATTGTATCTATTAGTAGTAGTTCTTTTAAGGGGTAACAGGATAAGAAAATGGAAAACTAAAAACGCCTATTAAATCTATTTGATCTATAGCTTCAGATGTATATCCGTACTCTTAAGGGGGTAAAAATTATACCAACCAAATGGCCTCAGCTGGAATCATGGAATTCGGTGTATACATTCCTCTGACTGCATAGACACGCAAAATAAAAAGTTTTTTCCAAATTCGTACTTTTTCTTTTATGGCAAAATCGGTTGAATCATGAAGTTAGGTTATTTTGCAATATGTACGCATGATAATGGATTTTCAAAATTTGTACTTTTGGAATTAAAATAGAATGGAAATTCAACCAACTGTACCACCCACTATCTACCAATAATTATTTAAGCTTTTTGAAAATATAAATAGAAGAATATTTATTTTTGAATTGACGTATTGCTAGCCTTGCCTTATAAGCGTGGTTTGAGATAATTAAAACATTATATTTATTTATGAAATTATTTTTTTTAATATTTGTATTTGTTTTGATTTGGCTATATAAAAAAATTATATTTTCCTGTAATATTACTGCACTTCCGTTTTTACTTGTTATCCCTCTATTCCCCCTTAAAAGTACGAATTTGGAAAAAAAAAATTTTATATTATGTATCTATCTTTCTAGCTGTTCTTGTTTATAGGTACCATTCTTATGCCCTTTTGGACATGGACATGGACATGGAAAAACAAGTTCCAGTCACCCCACGAAAATAAAGTTTGAATTGTTTGATGAGGATTTGCAAAATATTACGTTCCTAGATCAAGCCATCTGTGAGTTAAACGCTCCTGAAAATAACCCTAACAATCATGTTTATCCGGTGTAACTTTTTTTGTGTTAAATTTTTTCCCAATTTTTTTCTGAAATAATAGACACTTGAAATCACTTTAAATAAAAATTTTGATTCTTGTCTTAGAGTAACTTATTGGTCCAATTATTGGACGTTTATAGTAATTTTTTGTTAATTTTTACAGAGACAACATTTCGTATTTGGTGTTAGCATCAGTCAATACCTTTCGAATGATACCTAAATGATGAACATCGGAATATTGACGCCGCAGCTCTCATTTTTGTAAAAAGAGTTTTATTTTTTTGCTCTGAAAATCCATCTCCTGTATTAAATTATTTTACAAACAAGGAGTCAGAGACGTAATTTTTCGTCCGATATTCATCATTTAGGTGTCATTAGAAAGATATTAATTCCTTCTATTTATTTTTCATATCAACTCTTACAAAATGAAACAAGACTATAAATAAATACTTTCCTTGTCCAGCTCTTTAAAATAATCAAAAGAAAAAACATTATTTCAATAGAGAATCAATAATGTGGAGTTTAATTCTAATCAGTTTTTCTGGCTTTAAAACACATTCAGTTTTCTCATCATAGTTGAAATCATTTGTCGAAAAAGGATCTTCGTAAAAATAGACTCGTATTTCGGTAACATGGTCCGGTTTATTTCATACCAACCCTCATAAATATATAGACACCAAAAAAGAAAAGGTCTTCTTTGGAAAAAGACAACGAACGAAAACGCAATAACACTAACAACAACACAAACACCAACACCAACAGCAACGACATCATCATTGTCGTCGATACCGAAACGCTATAATGGAAAAAAGGAGTGCAGAAAAAATAATTAAAAACGCAACCTTGATGAAAAGAAAATGGAATGCTTACGAAGCATTAAGAAATTACAAAAGACCCATGTTAAAGAAAAAGAAAAAAAGACAGAAAGATGAGCAGAAAAAGGAAGTAAAAGAAAACTTAACGAAAACACAGGAACGACAGCCAGCCAACCAGGCAACGGATGGACGGACGGACGGAAGTTTAGAAGATATGAAGCCGCTGATGCTGTTGATGGGAAAATCAAGTGGGGGAAAAACACGCGTTTGCATAGATGAATAAATGAGTTCAGTTTGAGCTCAACAAACACCATCAGCGGGCAAACAACGGCAACAGCAAGAGCAGCAACATCAACATCAGCTGGCAAATAACAACAAAGCCTGTTCGTTCGGCTAAAATAATAAGTATTTCGTTGATGTTAAAAAGCAAAAAAAAATAAGGAAAGAACTAAACGAAGTTCAAAATGCCTGGGTATAGTTTTCCCGGACGCGGGTGAGGTATGACAAGTTGTGTAAGAGTCATGTAAGAAATTCATTCATTCCTTTGGCTCAAAAGATCATTACATTGCCACGATCATTACATTGCCATGATCATATTAAGAATTCGAAGAATACATTTTTAGTGTCATTTACCATATATGTTGTGACTGATAAATACTTAAAGTGTGGTAGAATTTTTCAAAATCGTTGACCCGAAGAAAACATTACAAAATGATGGATACTCGTGGACACTTTGGTAAAATATTACACTATGCAACAAAAAATAATAAAAAATTAGCTATTTATATTTATAAAAATAATTTATAATATATAATTTATATAATATAACACAATTTTTATTTTTTATTTGTTAATGATTTCTTCATGTCAGTAAAAATATTCTTTTTTCGACAAAATATAATTTGTTCAACATTTTTAGAGACTTTTTCTAAACCATTGTTTGTATGTAGTCATAATTCAAAAATTAAAAAATAATAAAAAATTTTAGCTATTTAAATAAAACACAATTTATATTTTTTATTTGTTAATGATTTCTTCATGCCAGTAAAAATATTCTTTTTCTAAAAAAATTAATTTGTTCTACATTTTTTAGAGATTTTTTCTAAACCATTGTTTGTATATAGTCATTAGACCGGTCCTTATTTATATGGACAAATTTATTTTCTCGAATATATGTTACGGCAAGCGCTAAAAATATTCGTTTTAGTCCCAAAAAGCATAAAAAAAATTTGACAACGATTGGATAATTTTTAGCCGTGTCCCAAACACCTTTTTGTTTTTATTATGAGAAATAAGGCAAAAATATATATATTTTTTATTTTATTTACATTTATTTGAAAATTAAGAATAAACTTAAATATTTTTATTAATTACATACTCATAGTAACATTAATATTATTTTAATTTAATAGTGAAGTCTTTTTAAAAGTGGGATAATTCATGTTATATTCTTTAACCACCTGAAAAAGGAATTGTTTCTCCTCTTCGTTGTGGGTTAATTTATTATTATAATCTGTAATGAATTTGGCGCCTCTTTCAGCTGCATCATTCACTACAGATAGGTTTTTACAAATTTGTGATCCGTGAGCGTAGTCAAATCTTTCATTCCAATCCGATGGATCGACTTGCAAAAATTCTTTTGAAATTTCTAAACGATCAAAGAATGCGTGTGTATTGGAATTTACAAAATCGCTTAAATCTTTTTGCGCAAATGTGCCGATATTTGTTGGATTAGTTATTATTCGCTTGCATTTTTCTGTATTTGCTTCAACATTAATTGCCTGAACCATTTTTTTTTAATTGCAACACTTACATTAGGATCGAAGAATGAAAGACCGACTGCTTCTTCCGACAAATACCACAAATGATTGCTGATTTTTTGTAGCAAAGCAAGAGCTATATCCCTTTCAGGATAAGCCATAATATTTATACACTCCACGAGAGTATTATGTCTTTGTGCATTTGTTTGTAACACCCAAAAGGAAACGAGATAGACCCATTGTTAATTATACCGATCGTCTTAGAATCACTTTCTGAGTCGATTTAGCAATGTCCGTCCGTCTGTCTGTCTGTCTGTCCGTCCATCTATTCTTGTAATCACGATACAGGTCGCAATTGTAGACAGAACCAAATGAAACTTTGCACAACGATGTTTTTCGGGATAAGGACGAACGCTATTTAATTTGAAGAAAATCGGTTCAGATTTAGATATAGCCCCCATACGAATTTCACTCCCGATTTGACTCTTTTCACTCTAGATACCACATATTACAACAGATTTTCTTTAAAATTGGCAAAACATCTTATATTGTAACTAGAAACATCTGTGGTAAAAATGTGTTAGATCGGTTCAGATTTATATATAGCTCCCATACAAATTTCTCTCCCGATTTGACTTTTTCCGCTCTACATACCACATAATGTATCAGATTGTCTTCATATTTGGTAAAACATCTTATATTTCCACTAGAAACACCCATGGTGAATATCGGTCAGATTGGTTCAGATTTATATATAGCTCCCATACAAATTTCGCTCCCGATTTGACTTTTTCCGCTCTAGAAACCACATATTGTATCAGATTGTCTTCAGATTTGGTAAAACATCTTATATTCCCACTAGAAACTCCCATGGTGAATATCGGACAGATCGGTTCAGATTTATATATAGCTCCCATACAAATTTCGCTCCCGATTTGACTTTTTCCGCTCTACATACCACATAATGTATCAGATTGTCTTCAGATTTGGTAAAACATCTTATATTTCCACTAGAAACACCCATGGTGAATATCGGTCAGATCGGTTCAGATTTGTATATAGCTCCCACACAAATTTCGCTCCCGATTTGACTTTTACCGATCTAGAAACCACATATTGTATCAGATTGTCTTCAGATTTGGCAATACATCTTATATTTAAACTAAGAACATCTATGGTGAAAATAGGTCAAATCGGTTCAGATTTAGATATAGCCCCCATACAAATGTCGTTCCCGATTTGGCATTTTCCTCTGTAGAAACCACATATTGTACTCGATTTTCTTTAAATTTGGCACAACATATTATAATCTATCTAGAAACACCTGTGGCTAAAGCGGGCTAGATCGGTCCAGATTTAGATATAGGCCCCATACAAATGTCGCTCCCGATTTGAATTTTGCGCTCTAAAAACCATATATTGTACCCGATTTTCTTTAAATTTGGGACAACATCTTATAATCCAACTAGAAACACTATGCAGAAATTGGGTAAGATCGGTTCAGATTTAGATATAGCCCCCATACAAATGCCGATTTGACCTTTGCCGCTTTAAAAGGCACATATTGTGCTCGATTTTCTTTAAATTTCGCACAACATCTTATAATCCAACTAAACAAAACTATGGTGAAAGTGGGTAAGATCGGTTCAGATTTAAATATAGCCCAAATTCAAATGTTGCTCCCATAAGTTTAACCGATTTTGGCCAAACTATATATTTTATATTTCACCTATTTCGTTCCATGTTTCAATATATCCTCATACAAATGTCCTTTCCGATATAAAATTTTTTGTCAAACACATACATTTACAGGATACAAAAAACCTTCCCGTTTTCACTTTTTCACCGAATTGAATTGTATTCGGATTGAAAGTGGAGTGTATCATAGAGTGTGGTGGTTTTAATTAAATTTAAGTCTTGATTTGGTGCTTCAATTGCTTTAGTGCATCCAAACGAGGCTTTTACATAAATACGAACTACGAACAGACAGACACTACGTATACCGTTTAACTCTTGGTTGGTCATATTGAATTCATTACGAAACAAATACATTTTAAGTGCATAAATACATTTTGACATCCATCGAGCATGAGAAGTTGCACCAGGTATACGAAAGGTGTTAAAATTCGGCACCGTACCACCAAGAAAAGTGACAACTAATTGCAATAATTCTTTGTAGTCGCGTCTGCTATGAGCTTGTTTTAAGTTATCTAGACAGTAATTTAAAATTGTTCCACGTTCTTCAGCAGTCAATACTGTAATAATCTGTTCATCTTCTAAACAACTCTTGTAATTTAATTTGTCAATATTAATCCAGTATTTGCTAAAGCGATTAAAAATTAGCACTTCTGGACCGGCTGTAGTAGCCACTCTAATTTCAAACACTTTACGGATCAACAACTCGTAAATATGGTGTCTGCAGGGAAAATATAATAAATCGCGACCTAGTTCAAGCAGAGCAGCAGCACCGCTTTGAACTCCTGTATTATGAGCAGTTGTGTCGAAGCAGATTATTTGAACTAGATCAAGCATTTCATATTCATTTATTGAATTAAACACGGCATCTGATATTTCTTTTCCACTCGAAGATTTTAACTTTGGAATGCCAAGTAGTTTATCGATACCTTGAGATGAGACTATGATTGGCAAGCGGTCAACTTTTTCCCTGCCACTAATTTCTGGTAACATTGTACCATCCCAGTGCAAAACAAAACTACGTGGAATCTGGAAATAAAAACTCAAGTTTCTTAATTTATACTCAAAACATAAAAAAAGAAGCATAGGGAAAACCCACATTACAGTACTTACATCAAAGTTTGCTGCAATGTTTTGTGCTGTTGTTGCACGATGCTTCTGACGCATTCGACGAATTGATGATCTATTTAGTATAAGATCTTCGATATCATAGCCCAACGCGTCAGCAGTTGCGCTTAGGATATGAACTGCAGCACCATCAGTGATTTTCCACTTATCCAAAGTTGAAAGCAGTCTTGGTGTAAAAAAAATTGTTTTACCTCTGGAGATACCTGATGTACCTGGATTTGGATTTGATACAGATGTTGATGTTGATGCTACAACTTCAATATCGTTTTCGTCGTCAATGTCAATCATACCTGTTTTACAACAATAATTCTGATTTGCTTAAAAGATAGAATATTTAATTGTATACCTCTTTGAATCTGTTGTTCATATAACTCTTTTCGTTCATCTTCTTTTATTCGACGCTGGTTTTCTTGTTCTTTCTGGACTGCCTTTCGCTTTTCTTTCTGCATTACAATTTTATCCGTTCCTAGCATACAACCTGGTCTTCCTTTTTCTCGTTGCTTTTTTAAGAACTCTTTGTCTTCTTGTATTTTAATTAATTCAAACGCGTTTGCATGTGCGATATCGAATAAATCATCTAATTTATCTTGAAATTCAGTTTCTTTCATGTTTTGACATTCTGTTTTTCGACCATGATGCTTTGTAATATCTCTCCACTTGTTGTATAATTTTTCCAGCTTCTCAATGCAGTGTTTTTCATGGTGTGTTGGAATTCGTGCTTTTTGCCAAAACGTGCTGACCTCAGCAACAACTAATCTAGAACTTTCTCTTAAATTTAAGCCAACTATTCTTAAATTATAAAATAAAACTTGTAGCACTTGTTTTCTTCCTGGTAATTTAGCTCCAGTAATTTGGTGGTCCATTACGCCAATTAACATAATGTCATCATCCGATCGAAGTCTTTTGGTTGTCATCGCTTTAGATTTTTAATTTTAAATGTATTTGTTCGTTTTGGATTTTCTATGAATTTAAAAAATACCAAATATTAATATTTTAGGCAAAAAATATTTATTTTCTTCATACATTTATTTTTACCGGCTAAACTGTTGATTATATAGAAAAACGCTATATATACACATTTTAAAGGAATTGTAATTCTTAATTATTTTTCAATTTATTTAAACAAAATCGGACTAGTGGTTCTCGAGTTATGTCAAAAAAAGAGCACCAAAGGTGATAATTTCCCCTATATGATAGTAACTAACTTTAATGACAAACAATTGTTGGCGGGGGCACGCCTAAAAATTGTCCAATCAAGCTCAAATTTTTTTTGTGTATTTTTAGGTTCAAATAGAGTAGTTTTAGCGCTTGCCGTCATACGAATTCAAAAAAAAAAGAAATAAGGACCGGTCTAATATATATATATATACATAATCTGAACCGATGTGACCCACTTTCGCTATAGTAATTTCTATTTGAAACATTAGCTGATGTGACGAATTAGAAGAAAATCTGTTCAAAAATGCTTTTTCTAGACCGGAAATAATCTATTCTGTAGCGAAATTTGTAATGGAGCTATATATATATACATTTGTATGGGAGCTATATATAAATCTGAACCGATCTGTCATATTTGTACCAGAGCTGTTTTTAGTTGAAATATAAGCTATTTTGCAAAATCTGTCAAAGTTTGTGGTTTCTAGAGCGGATAGAGTCAAATCGGAAGCAATATT
Organism: Polietes domitor; assembly: GCA_947397865.1. Classification (NCBI taxonomy): domain Eukaryota; kingdom Metazoa; phylum Arthropoda; class Insecta; order Diptera; family Muscidae; genus Polietes; species Polietes domitor. The sequence continues at coordinate 21,871,982 of OX377619.1, read as the reverse complement.
TGTACGGGAGCTATATCTAAATCTGAACCGACTGAAATTAAATAGCGTTCGTCCTTATCCCATAAAACTTCGTTGTGCAAAGTTTCATTTAGTTTTAACAACAATTGCGACCTGGACTTTGATTAATGAATAGATGGACAGACGGACATCGCTAAATCGACTCAAAAAGTGATTCTAAGTCGATCGGCATAATAAACGATGGGTCTATCTCGTTTCCTTTTGGGTGTTACAAACAAATGCACATGGACAATATACCCTGTGGTGTAGGTTATGATAATGAATGTTATTCCACCTTTAAAAGTCAAATTAATCGGTAGTACAAATTTTAAATGACCCGCCCTGAAGATGTCTTTCGACGAAGGAAGAAATATTGATTAATAAAATTTAAAAATACAAAGAAAGACCTCGAGCTCGTTTTGAATTTAACAAAATTTTTAATAGTTTAAACAAACAAATTTTCGATTTTTTTGGTGGTTACTGAATTATTTTTCTTATTCTACGGTCGATATTTCAGAAGTTGTTACCGATTGCAGAACACCCTCGTACTTTTGAGCGTCTTCGCGAAAGGTTAAATTATACACGACAACGAAATTGTTTTTGTCGTGTCAATTTTCAGCTGCTTTTCTTGTGCCAACAATAGCGACATCTAAACGCGTGCCCCAGTCAAAAAGCCAAGATCCCCCTTGAAGAAGTACGACAAAGCTGACAAACCCTGACGACAGAGGCAGGGATGCGTATAGTTTAAAGCCAACGGCCATGTTTGTGTTACAAGGGTCGTCTCCGTTTTTTCTGTGTTAATTTTGCTGGCGTTGCCGTTCTTTGGCTCTGTCATTGTGTTTATAACCCGGCCAAGCGAAAAAAGGGGTTAAAACGCCAGCAAATGAATTTATTTTTTTTGGGGCCGCCTGGTCGAACGCAAAAAAAGAAGAGAAGCCAAGAAAATTACTATCAAACATTGTTTTGGTTCGGCCCAAATTAAATGTTTTCATATCATTAATGATTTATGATGGGAAATAAGGTAATTCCGTTAAATAAATAACCTTCTGCCCTTCCAGCGTTGGCTGGACATACACAAGGGGTGATGGTCGTACCCGTCCATCTCTTTAGTTTCTTTTTTTCATCTTTAATTTCCACTGATTTCTTTCTTTATTCTTCTTCTTCATGGCTGTGAACCATATTGAATGTAATGCCAACATAAAACTGAAAATTTCACAAATATTTGTAGATAATTTGTTGTAGTTGCCGCTGTCGTTGAAAACTGAAATCACAGCGCCGAAACTTGTCTGGGGAATTTCGTAAGGGACTGGTTGGCATATTTTGTAATCATTAACCAGTGAAAAAGGAAAAAAAAAGCTCAAGGTTAGGTGAACTGGCAAAATATGGGCAACGCAAATATGCCGCCGTGGCGTTGGGCAAATAGGAATTCACTAAATTCCGTAGAAATTGAAGGCGGTTTGGTTGAAGACCATTTTCGGAGTATCCGCTCCTTTTAATTTAAGGATATTAGAAAAAAATTTACCAAAAAACCTTTGAGAGAGGCCTACAAGTTATCAACAACTTTAGGTATATTTTAATTAAAGTTATTTAAATTATGTCCAGTATTATAGGACTGGGTGGAGAATGAAACAACAACAACAACCGTAATTAACATTTGTTGTCGTTTAACTTTTAAAGCTTATTAAAAAAGGATGTAATTTGCAATAACACCACCTACAACAGCACACAGTACATGCGTAAAATCAGGGCAAACAAAGAAAATGGTTTAAGAAACATAAAGTAATTTTAAAAAAATAGATTTTTGATTACACGAATCGGGATTATGGATTCCACGATATTGTCATTTTCGCTACATCATTATTCGATCTCCTTAGAATATGCCCGATACAATTCGATTTCGTTTTTATTATTTAGATATGATGGATAGTAGTTCTTGCCCATAATTCCGTGTTTTAGACGACGTTCGACAAGAATATCAATCGGAAAATGGCGAAATTTTAGTTTTAAATGGATTTGGTAAGATTCACACACCATTTGGAGGGCTTCATAAGCCTGGTTTTGGGTTTCGCCGTGGTTTGCAATATCCTCTCGCAATAGCAATATTAAAAAATCTATATCTAAGACGAAAGAAAATTGAAAATTGGTCTTGGTTCGTGGTAGATCGTAGCCAACTTTTAATCCTCGTATCGTCGATTCTTTCAAATCAAACTGAAATCTTTTCTCTCAACATATTGAAGTTGATTGGCTTATTGTCATATAATCCTGAAGGCATTTTATTGCACTAGTTTCCGCTTTCAGCGACTCATTATTAATTTATATGATACTTTATTAAGGGTGTTTCTTTTTAAGACTGGATAACAAAACCGTAAAAAAACTAAATTTCCTCTCCACATTGTCGTCAACAAAAATATAGAAAATTTTCATAAAAATATATTAACATTTTTTGATTTACTGGAATTTAGGGCTAATATCCTTTTTAGACTATCGGTTGATTCGTCGTGAGATGATTTTCAATAGGTTTTTTTCGCAGATCGCGCATGACTCATATGTAAACTGCTTTGTAATTTTTGTTCAGTATCGTTTGGCAAGTCATCATGGAAAGATTCACACCACAACAGCGTCTTCAAATTGTTTAGCTGTATTACGAAAAACAACGAAGGGAATATATCTGCTGTAGCGGAGAGTATACGCGAAGTCCATGGCGAATAGATTCGTCGTTGTTCTCAGCAGCTTGGCTTGTCGTATTCGTACAAAATTCAACTAGTTCAAGAATTGAAGCCAGACGACTTAAATCAAAAAACTTGGTTTTATGCTGTATAAAATGGGGAAATTATTCATTACAGGGTAATTCCACAAAATGTTGAACCATTGGGAATAGGACAATTCTGATATAATCAGATTCAACACACAGAAATATTACGAAATTAACTACAAACATTTGTAATGGTAACTTTTTCGAGCAAATAATCTTTTCCCGATTCGAAGTACGGTTCACCCGACTTAGCTCGTGTCTCTCGTGGGTTCGGTTTGCTCGTCATCATTATATTTAAAATTACGATTCCGTACTTCAATACTTTCATTTTTCCTGACCCGGGAGGAAACTGGTATTCAATTTAAATTTTTGGCATACAATTTTAAACAGATCCTTCTAGATAACATTATAAGAAGCAACAGATAGAGTTATGCCTATTTAGCTCCCACCCTCTACATGACTTCTTGTAGTCATCCATGATGTTCCACGTGGCCATTTTTTTAACCTCTTTCTTTTAAATATACATTCTCAACATTTAGATATTTAGTGAAACATATACATCATTACTATTTACATTTGACAATACTGCTAATTTATTCGATACCCAATTAACCCTGACTTAAATATTACATGAATATAACCTATAATCATATAATTGTTCACTTATATTTTAAATATTTATGTTTTATAATTCGTAGCATTTTTACAAACTTCAAATTGTCATACGTCACTGTCTATTAAATTCGCGAATAAGGCGTGGTGTATTCATTTAGATATCGTTCATTCTAGATTGACATTCGCAAATATTTTCGCCTCTCATTGACATTCACCGTGGGTGTCAGTACAATGTAAACAAAAATTCTACAATCACATCACCTCCTGGACATACATCTTTTCATTACACATTCCTGTCTGAATTAACTTGAGGATCATTTTTGTCCATTGCCATTTTTTAAATGAAAATTTGAAAAAAATATATATCGTTTTAATTTTACACGGCTTATATTCTAACAAAGAAAGCAACAGAATTTTTTAATCATGATTTTTAAAATTTGTGGTTAAATAGCGCGAAAGAACCCCTTTGCTAATTACATAACAGAATATTGTGTATATTTGTTTTATAAGACGGCATGAAAAATCACCAAGAATATAACAATTTGGGTCAAATATGTATGATATATCAAACATGAAAAATCGCTCAAAAAATTAAAAATTTTAGTAATTTTTAATATGAACAAGTAAGGAAAGGCTAAAGTTGGTCGGGGCCGACTATATGATACACTCCACTTTCTATCCGAATACAATCCAATTCGGTAAAAAAGTGAAAACGAGAAGAATTTTTGTATGTTTCCTAATCAGTTATTCGTAATCAGTTATTATTAATCAGTTATTTCCTAATTCCAGTTATTAAAACATAATACTAAATGCTATAATCTAATTTGAAAAGATTTTTTCTCTATTTAAACAAAAATACGAAAAAACTTGTTTTAAGAAAATCTTTGTGTCTTTTCTCTATGCGAAACTAAAATTAGCAACATTTGTAGCCACCACAAGTAGCTTATTATTTAAGTTAATAATAATAGTATATGAACTCTCATTTTGTAAATACAGTTGATGATGAATTCTTATTGAAGGATTAAAGTGTTCTACACAAAAATTGTTCAATGGTGGTGTCACCGAAGACACCAATGCTTTAATAGCAAAATTACACGCCAACAACAAAATTAATACAACAAAATTAATAGGGTTAAAATTGGCCCATGTTTTTTGGAAGATCAATATTTTTCGACAAAAAATTTGGGTACAGCACATTGTTTACAGTGCATACAAATTGGATATTTTTGCAAAATTTCATTTCACTCAAACAGTCTTAATTTGTTGAACAGTGTTGTCATTATAATAAGTAATATTACAGGAAAAAATATATATTTTTTGAATATAACCAAACCAGAACACATACAAATTTAGAAAATCCAGTACCTCAAGTGCAAAATAACCTACCTTCATGATTCAACAAATTTTTACGGTAAAAGTAAAAAGTACGATTTTGGAAAATCTTTTTATTTTGCATGTCTATGCAGTCAGAGGAGTGAATACACCGAATTCCATGTTCTAGCTGCGGTCATTTGGTTGGTACCATTTTTATCCCCTTTATCCTATTTTACCCCCTTAAGAGTACCAGTTTCTAAAATCTCTTCATTTTACGTGTCCACGCAATTAGATGGATGTACACACCGAATTTCATCATTCTAGCTGTAGCCGTTAAGTTGGTACTATTTTTATCCCTCTGTACCCATTGTATCCCTTGAAAGTACGAATTTGGAAAAAACTTTTATTTTTCGTGTCTACGCAATCAGAGGAATGTACACAGCGAATTTCGTGTTTCTAGCTGTTGTCGTTTCATATGTACCATTTTTATCCCTTTTTGTCCCATTTCACCCCCTACGAATAAAAAACGTTTTTGTTATCGGGGAGTGCGCATATCCAATATCAAATAAGTACAAGATAGAAAAATATGCTTAAATACTCTAAAATATTAGGGGTTATTATGGGTTTTTTCAGTCCTTGTGATGGACATTTTTTCCTCTTGGACCGATTTCGTCCAGTTTCAATCCCAACCAATCTACGACTACAAGACGTGTAAGGCAAATCTGGGGGATATTGGTATGAAGGTTGTATCTAAATCTGAAACCAAAAAATAGTTTTACCAAATTTCACAACAACAATCGACGCAGCTGGTGATTCTAAGCCGATCGGTGTACTTCAAAGAGTATCTTGGTCGATCATTTCTTGGTGTTTGTGTGAAATAAACATATTCCACAAAGCGCTCTAGTATATAATAAATATTTTAAAAATACAAATCTGTTTTCAATACTCACGACAGATATGAATTCAATTTGCTACGGAAATCCTCATAAGTGCTCTCAAGGCCTTTTTGGAAAATATGTGTTTTTAATTTCTATTAAACCCTTTTGAAAGTAAAACTACACTCACACGCATACATATGTATGAATGGTATAGTGTGCATGTGTGGATCTGTGTAAGGGATTACTGGCTACATATGTATGTATATACGTGCATAAATATGTTCACTTCTGTGTTTCGTTTCATTTTCTTTTTTTTTCTCAATAATCATTTTAATATTAGTTTGTTTGCATTTGTTCCATCCAACAATTCCCTTAAGTACAATCACACTGGGAGTTCCTTGTTTGTATTGGGAGGGAAAACGGCAAAAAATGAATGGATGGATAGATAGATAGACACACAACCAAACAAAATGAACACTCTCCAAAGTAGCAAATAGTGAAATAGCAATCAGGAAAATTATAATTTTTTTGCTAAAGCAAACAAGCACTTCAACAGGCGTTTTCCCTTCTCAGTGTTGCCAGATGGACAAAGTCTGAGGATTTCTTTAATTTTATTTATTATTTAAATAATTTTATTAGTCGTTGAAAGTAGCTACGGCACAGTTCCCTCGAGAGACAATTACTATCCAACATTGACAATATATCGAAAATTGATATTAGAGATCTTTTAAACTATCATTTTCCAGTGATGTGGTACCGAGATGTTAGCGGTCACATAAACCAAGGTAGCGTCAATTTTTACAAATATTTACTACGAATATATATATACATATATATATATATGAAAGAGTTGCGTTACTGACTAATCATTGATCAAGAAGTTTTCAGGGTAGTTCTCAAATATGACGGAGACGCGAAATTCGTAGTTTTAGGGGGTAAAATGGGACAAAAAAGGGATAAACATCGGACCTTCGTCCTGGCTAAACGTAGCTACTGGTGCTGACATGAAATTTGGTATGTGCCTTACCATGCAGACGAGCTACAAAAAGGAATTTTTCGAAATTTGTACTTTTAAGGGAGGAAATAAACAAAAAGGATAAAAATGGTACCAATTTAAGTAATGCAGCTAAATTCGAGAAAATCGATATTTACATAAATGTATATTTCGAAATTTGTACTTTGGCGAGCGGGACAAAAATGGGATAAAAATGGTACCAACTGAGATATTACAGCTAGAATCGTGAAATTTGATATATAAATTCCTCTGAACATTTAGAAGCTCAGTAAAATTTAATTTTTCGAAATTTGTACCTTTAAGGTGTGCGCGGGATAAAAATAGTACCAACAGAGGTATTACAGCTAGAATCGTGAAATTTGATATGTAAATTCCTCTGACCATGTAGAAGCTCAGTAAAATTTAATTTTTCGAAATTTGTACTTTTAAGGCGGTACAAAAAGGGATAATAAGGGATACAAATAGTACCAATTTAAGTATTGCAGCTTTAGTCGTGAAATTTGGTATGTAAATTCCTCTAACACCATAGAAGCACAATATAAATGGATTTTTCGAAATTTTTACTTTTAAGGGGTGTGCGGCAAAAATGGTACCAACTAAAGTATTGTTGCTAGGATCTTGAAATTCGTAGTTTAAGTTGCTCCGACCATATAGATGCGCAACATAAATTAATTTTTTGGAAGTGAAAGGGACAAAAAGGGATACAAATGGTACCATCTAAAGTATTGCAGCTATAATCGTGAAATTTGATCTGTAAATTCACCTGACCAAAATTGGATTTTTCGAAATGTGTTCCTTTAACGGATGCGCGGAACAAATTGCCCTTTAATTATTCTTTTTTATACACTCCACGAGAGTATTATGTCTTTGTGCATTTGTTTGTAACACCCAAAAGGAAATGAGATAGACCCATTGTTAATTATACCGATCGTCTTAGAATCACTTTCTGAGTCGATTTAGCAATGTCCGTCCGTCTGTCTGTCTGTCCGTCCATCTATTCTTGTAATCACGATACAGGTCGCAATTGTAGACAGAACCAAATGAAACTTTGCACAACGATGTTTTTCGGGATAAGGACGAACGCTATTTAATTTGAAGAAAATCGGTTCAGATTTAGATATAGCCCCCATACGAATTTCACTCCCGATTTGACTCTTTTCACTCTAGATACCACATAGTACAACAGATTTTCTTTAAAATTGGCAAAACATCTTATATTGTAACTAGAAACACCTGTGGTAAAAATGTGTTAGATCGGTTAAGATTTATATATAGCTCCCATACAAATTTCTCTCCCGATTTGACTTTTTCCGCTCTAGAGACCACATAATGTATCAGATTGTCTTCAGATTTGGTAAAACATCTTATATTTCCACTAGAAACACCCATGGTGAATATCGGTCAGATCGGTTCAGATTTATATATAGCTCCCATACAAATTTCGCTCCCGATTTGTCTTTTTCCGCTCTAGAAACCACATATTGTATCAGATTGCCTTCAGATTTGGCAAAACATCTTATATTTAAACTAAGAACATCTATGGTGACAATAGGTCAAATCGGTTCAGATTTAGATACAGCCCCCCTACAAATGTCGTTCCCGATTTGACATTTTCCTCTGTAGAAACCACATATTGTACTCGATTTTCTTTAAATTTGGCACAACATCTTATAATCTTACTAGAAACACCTATGCAGAAATTGGGTAAGATCGGTTCAGATTTAGATATAGCCCCCATATAAATGTCGCTCCCGATTTGACTTTTTCCGCTTTAAATGCCACATATTCTAATCGATTTTCTTTAAATTTGGCACCCATACAAATGTCGCTCCCGATTTGAATTTTGCGCTCTAAAAACCATATATTGTACCCGATTTTCTTTAAATTTGGGACAACATCTTATAATCCAACTAGAAACACTATGCAGAAATTGGGTAAGATCGGTTCAGATTTAGATATAGCCCCCATACAAATGTCGCTCCCGATTTGACTTTTGCCGCTTTAAAAGCCACATATTGTGCTCGATTTTCTTTAAATTTCGTACAACATCTTATAATCTAACTAAACAAAACTATGGTGAAAGTGGGTAAGATCGGTTCAGATTTAAATATAGCCCAAATTCAAATGTTGCTCCCATAAGTTTAACCGATTTTGGCCAAACTATACATTTTATATTTCACCTATTTCGTTCCAGGTTTCAATATATCCTCATACAAATGTCCTTTCCGATATAAAATTTTTTGCCAAACACATACATTTACAGGATACAAAAAACCTTCCCGTTTTCACTTTTTCACCGAATTGAATTGTATTCGGATTGAAAGTGGAGTGTATCATAGAGTCGGCCCCGCCCGACTTTAGCCTTTCCTTACTGGTTTAATTATACCCTCCACCTCCAGGATGGGGGTATACTAACTTTGTCATTACGTTTGTAACACCTTGAAATATCGACCTGAGACCCTATAAAGTATATATTTTCTTGATCGTCATAAAATTCTAAAACGATATAGCCATGTCCGTCTGTCCGTCTGACCGTCTGTTGAAACCACGCTAGCATCTAAACGAAAGGAGCTAGAACGTTCAAATTTTCCACAAATTCGTCTTATAGTCGTAGATCGGTTGGGATTGAAATGGGGCGAAATCGGCCCAAAGGGAAAAAATTTTCCCTCACAAGGACTAAAAATACCCATAATAATCCCTAATATTTTAGAGTATTTAAGTATATTAAAAAACCAAAAATGGTACATATTAAACGACAACAGGTAGAAACGCGAAATTCGGTGTGTACATTCCTCTAATAGAGTAGATACATAATATAAAAGTATTTTTTACAAATTAGTACTTTTAAGGGGTAAAATGGGAATAGAGGGATAAAAATGGTACCAACCAAACGGCTACACATAGATAATGAAATTCGGTGTATACATTCCTCTGATTGCATAGACACGTACAGTAAACGGATTTGTCGAAGTTCGTACTTTTTGGGGTTAAAATGAAAAAGGGGATAAAAATAGTACCAATCAAATGACCGCAGCTAGAGTCATGAAATTCTCAGTATACATTCCTCTGACTGTGTAGACACGGAAAATAAGCGGATTTTTCGAAATTCGTACTTTTTGGGGTCAAAGTGGAAAAAGGGGATAAAAATAGTACCAACCAAATGACCGCAGCTAGAGTCATGAAATCCTCAGTATACATTCCTCTGAATGCGTAGACACGGAAAATTCATACTTTCAAGGGATACAATGGTACAGTGGGATAAAAATAGTACTAACTAAACGACTACAGCTAGAATGATGAAATTCTAATTGGGTAGAAACGTCAAATAAAGAGATTTTAGATAGTCGTACTCTTAAGGGGGTAAAAATGGTACCAACCAAATGGCAGCAGCTGGAATCATGGAATTCGGGGTATACATTCCTCTGAATGCATAGACACGCAAATTAAAAAGTTTTTTCCAAATTCGTACTTTTTCTTTTTTTAGTTTTTTTGCACATTGTATGTCTGATAATGGATTTTCAAAATTTGTACTTTATAGAATAGAAATACAAACAACTGTAGCACCCACTATCTACCAATATTTATGGTATTTCAGCTTTTTGAAAATATAAATAGAAGAATATTTATTTTTTGAATTGACATATTGGTAGCATTGCCTTATAAGCGTGGTTTGAAATAATTGAAATATTATATTTATTTATAAAATAATTTTTTTAATATTTGTATTTCTTTTGATTTGGCTATATAAAAAAATTATATTTTCCTGTAATATTACTGCACTTCTACGAAAATCGACATCCTCTGTGGATTGCAATCAATGGTGGAGGGTGTATAAAGTTCGGCCCGGCCGAACTTAACGCCGTTTTTACTTGTTTATACTTATAAGGAGAATGCTGTACGGAAAGGGATAAACGTGGTATCAAACAAAGTAGATGCTTTTAGGGGAGAGGCGAGAACACATGTTATTGTTCATTTTTCAAAATGTGTACTTTTGGAAAAGAAGTGCAAATAGTTATAAAATGGCCGGCAGCATCTAGAAACATGAAATCGAGGATATAAAAGGCTCTGCGTTTGTAATTTTTTGTTGACAGAGATGCATTAAACTGATAAGAAATAACTGGGTTTTCTGCGTGCGAAGTAGCGGGCATTGCTAGTCGCATATATTTATGATTTTATTTTAACAACATCTGGCAACACTATCCTATCAGTTTTTGTGTTTTTTTTTTGTACTCGGTAGACTTTGAACAAAGCAAAAAAACATTCTGTTCCAGTTTGTTCCACATAAAGAAATGTTTCACTACGATTTTGTTATTTTCTCATTCTGTCGTTTTTGCGAATTGTTAATTTTCCAATGATTTCTCGAGCGTTATGCATCAGCGAACGAGCGAACGAAGGAACGAACAAACATTTTAATCTCTGTGATGAAATCCCTTTTTTCTTCGTTACATTTCTTTCGAGTTTGAACACAATTTTAATTCCTGCTCAGAGTTCAAATGCGAAGTAATCGGTATTAGTAGTGGGTGGTGGTGGTGGTGGTGGGTATTATGGAAGCGTTTATAGCCGCCGTTGCAGGGATTAATAATTAAGGAAAGTTTTTAGAATAAAGTTGTCTTTGTAGTTGATGTTTTTTACGCTGATGTTGCCTGTTGATGATGATGACGATGCATTTACAGTTTTCATTATGGATTGTAGTGGCAATGGTGATTGGTTTCTTTGGAGGAAAATATATTGAAGTATCGAGTGGCTATGGCGAAAACGCAGGGGTTGTATGTACATCAAACCGAAAGATGGTGAAGTAGGGAAGAAGTGATATTTTAAATATTACAGGAGTCCGGTTGGCATCGCCATACAAATAGTATTAAACATCTAGAAAATGGTATATTATTATACCCTCCACCTCCAGGATGGGGGTATACTAACTTTGTAATTCCGTTTGTAACACCTTGAAATATCGACCTGAGACCCTATAAAGTATATATATTCTTGATCGTCATAAAATTCTAAGACGATCTAGCCATGTCCGTCCGTCTGTCCGTCAGTTGAAAGCACGCTAGCATCTAAACGAAAGGAGCTAGAACGTTTAAATTTTCCACATAAATGCGTCTTATTGTCGTAGATCGGTTGGGATTGAAACGAGGCGAAATCGGCCCAAAGGTCCCTAACTAGGACTAAAAATACCCATATAATCCCTAATATTTTAGCGTATTTAAGCATGTTTTTTGAATATGTCTGTTAATATTTGCTTGATATTTGGTATGAGCATTCCCCTTATAGCAAAAACGTGCACCATAAAGTGATTCTTACTTGTAGGGGGTGAAATGCGTCAAAAAAGGGATAAAAATGGTAAATATTAAACGACAACAACTAGAAACACGAAATTCGGTGTGTACATTCATCTAATTGAGTAGATACATAATATAAAAGTATTTTTTCCAAATTCGTACTTTTAAGGGGTAAAATGGGAATAAAGGGATAAAAATGGTACCAACCAAACGGCTGTACCTAGAATAATAAAATTCGGAGTATACATTCCTCTGAATGCATAGACAAGTAAAATACACTGATTTTTAAAATTCGTACTTTTTGGGGTTAAAATGAAAAAAGGGGTGAAAAAAAGTACCAATCAAATGAACGCAGCTAGAGTCATGAAATTCGGAGTATACATTCCTCTGACTGTGTAGAACGGAAAATGAACTGATTTTTCGAAATTCGTACTTTTTGGGGTCAAAATAGAAGAAAGGGATAATAATAGTACCAACCAAATGACCGCAGCTAGAGTCATGAAATTGGGAGCATACATTCCTTTGACTACGTACACTTGAAAAATAAAAGGGTTTTTCCAAATTCGTACTTTCAAGGGATACAATGGGTACGGAGGAATAAAAATGGTACCACCAAACGGCTACACCTGGAATAATGAAATTCGGTGTATACATTCCTCTGATTGCGTAGACACTTAAAATAAACAGATTTTTCGAAATTCGTACTTTTTGGGGTTAAAATGAAAAAGGGGATAAGAATAGGACCAATCAAATGACCGCAGCTAGAGGCGGAGTGTACATTCCTCTGACTGCGTAGACATGGAAAATAGACGAATTTTTCGAAATTCGTACTTTTTGGGGTTAAAATGGAAAACGGGATAAGAATAGTACCAACCAAATGACCGCAGTTAGAGTCATGCAATTCGGAGAATACATTCCTCTGACTGCGTAGACACGGAAAATAAACGGATTTTTCGAATCATGGAATTCGGTGTATACATTCCTCTGACTGCATAGACACGCAAAATATATTTTTTTTCCAAATTCGTACTTTTTCTTTTACGGAAAAAATTGGTTGAATTATGAAGATAGATTATTTTGCACTACATGCGTCTGATAATGGATTATCAAAATTTGTACTTTTGGAATTAAAATAGAATGGAAATACAACCAACTGTAACACCCAACATCTACCAATATTTATGGTATTTAAGCTTTTTGAATATATAAATATAAGAATATTTAGTTTTGATTTGAAATAAATAATGGTTTGAAATAATTAAAATATTATATTTATTTATAAAATTATTTTTTCAATATGTGTATTTGGCTATATTAAAAAAATGTATATTTTCCTGTAATATTACTGCACTTCTACGAAAATCGACAACCTCTGTGGAATGCAATTATGATAATGCAAATGCAATGAAAATTAACCAGGCCTGCATTGAAACAAATTAAGGGTGAAATATTATAATTTCTGAATGAAAGCCATATTTCAGGATTTCAGTTCTGCATAGCCACCCCCTCCACACATACCAAACCTAGGCGACATTTATTTAAGTCCACTATTTAAATTATTAACAAGCAGAAAATGCCAAAGGCCGATTATACTGTGAGTAATTTAAGATTTTAAATTAGAATCGGCTTTAAAAAAGTAATGTTTTTTTTCAAGTTTCTTGTTTTATAGGAAACGTTGAACTTTGTCATTTCCTATCATTCATATGACTACCACCTCATTCGATCAACCCAAATTTTCGGTACATGGCCCAATGATGCCACCAGCCCAAAACCCACACCAGACAGTGACTCGTTGTAATATTCACGTGTGGGTTCTCTTAACCCCATATGCGGAAATTTTGTTTATTGGCATAGCGATATGAAAATGAGCTTAATCCGTAGATCAAATTAAAAATGTTAAATGGCCCACTCTATATTTGAAAACAAGCAATCAAACCAATACCTCAAAATCATTATTACCCTCAAACTATTGCACTATTACACTCAAGTGCAATAAAAAGTTAGGAGAATTATGATTTTTTTGCAGATAGCGATATTTGTTAAATAAATTGTTATGTTTCGTTATTATAATTTTGAAATAAAATTAATTAATTAATTTAATGACTGCGCCCACTTAGGGGGCGTATCTACAAAAATGTTTTTTATTGCTTGATAGCCCTTGACTATATATATCAAAGTTATTCTTCAGAAAGTTAAAGTACGAATTTCGAAATTTCATTATCTTTACAGCCGTTTACTTGGTACTAGTTAAGTCTCTTTTAACCTATTTTATTCCTAAAAGTACGAATTTTGAGAAATACTTAAACATAATTTCATAATTCTAGCTGCAGCCGTTTGATTGGTACCATGTTTATCCCCTTTAGCTCTGCTGTTCGTAAAATTACAAATTTCCAAAAAATCCTTTATGTCGCGCGTCTACACAATCTGAGGAATGTACACGCCGCACAGTGGTTCAGAATCAAAATCCATCGGCCAAAATTCAATAACTTTTATTCTAGTAGACATTTTTGAGTTCTGGAAAAAAAAAAATTAAACAAGGACCCAAGGATTATTTTGAGATGTTAACATTATAGCGATAGCGAAATCGGATATATTTTAGAAATGGGTCCAAAGTTGTCTACTTTTCGTTGTTCTGATTTTGAAAATTGAAAAAACTTAATTTCTTTTTTTGAATTTGTCGAACTGTTTCTCACACAGTTTAAGAGATTTTGCACTCAGATCTTTTTTTATTAGAAATTGTGGTTTACTATGTTTGTGTCAAATATAGTTTGTTTGTAATAAATATTTAAAAAAATACGTTTTTTTGAACAAATGTCTGATTTTGAATCAACACAACTTTTTTCCTTCAAAACCCCTTAACGAAATATATACATATTTGGAAAGATTGAAGGGTACTCCCCTTTGGTAGGGTGATTTTTGCCTGCACGAAATTGCACCCTTCGAAGATAGGATACATTTAGTGCAAAAAGTCAGATTTTTTTTAGTTCCAAAACGCATTTTAGTCATTTTCGTCTCATTAAATTCTGAAAAGTAGGTGCGCAGATAAAAAGGTGTGTAAATTTCCTTTATCCTCATGATAAATTTTATAATAATCGTAGTTCATTTGCCGAAAATATGCTATAAGGGGAATGTGCATATCAAATATCAAGTGATTTTAGACGGTCGGACATGACTATATCGTACATTTACATACATACATTTCATATAATATCGTAAAAATACGAAAAGGACAAGGGATTCTGATAGAGGGAGGGTGAATATTTCCCCCTATATTTCTAGAGTGTAATCGAAAGTGCAATATCTTCATAGCGCGACGTTGTATTCCTACGATCATAGTATCAAATGAAATTGCTCAATATCTTCCATATAATATATATCAGTATATGTGTAATTTGTATGGATTATAAAGCCGATTTTTTGGTTGAAACAAGTTTTTAATAATTGTAATAATAATCATTTTAATTATTTCTAATAAATTAGAAAAAAACATTGTAAAAAATCGAAGAGGTACATGTTTCTGTTTATTACAAGTTACAGGGAATTAAAAAATAAAGGGTGTTTTTTATTGGGGTATAGAACTTTAAGTTGGCATCACTTTTTTAACTGGCGGCCATTTTGTCAGCTGTCAAGTGATTAATATTTAGTTTGGTTTGCCATTTCATCATGAACAGGTTGACAGAGGAGGACCCGAATGAATCGAAAAAATTGGTAGAAAATTGGACCTGTAGAATTGGCTATATTCGAGCCAGCCGCGGCGGCCACATGCCCGAAATCATATTTAAACATTAATGGCATAAAATTATCCTTCCAATAAAGCCAAATTGATGGACATTAAAACGATTTTCTTGTGTTTTATTTCAATTCGAAGTTCTATACCTCAATAAAAAACACCCTATATATATATTTGTAAATATTTGATAATTTTATATTATTATTGAGTTATAATTATTATATGAAGCAATTTGCTTGAAATTCGCCAAAATTTATATTTGATCTTCTTCTAGAAAAAAGCTACGAATTTTTTTAAAATTGACAAAATTCCAGATTTGCGATCGACTCATATTTTTGAAAATTAAGAAATGCAGCAATGCAATGCGGATTATAGAAAAGTACAAAAACTTGGACATCACGCCTAAGGACGAAACAAAGATTCATCTTCTTCGACACATCATGTCTTTGGCCCGACCAGTTTCCGAACCTTAGTGACACGTTCTCTCACAAGGACTAAAATACCCCTAATATTTAGACATCTTAAGCATGTTTGTATACCCTCCACATCCAGGATGGGGATATACTAACTTTGTCATTCCGTTTGTAACACCTTGAAATATCGACCTGAGACCCTATAAAGTATATATATTCTTGATCGTCATAAAATTCTAAGACGATCTACCCATGTCCGTCCGTCTGTTGAAAGTACGCTAGCATCTAAACGAAAGGAGATAGAACGTTCAAATTTTGCATAAATGCGTCTTATAGTCGTAGATCGGTTGGGATTGAAACGGGGCGAAATCGGCCCAAAGGGAAATTTTTCCCTCACAAGGACTAAAAATACCCATAATAATCCTAAGGGGTGTGGCAATATCACCCATATTCCATGTGAATGTAACCACTAAAAAAGCATTGCTAAATATCAAATTTCACAGCATTCCGACCATCCGTATAGAAGTTATAATAGCTTTAATTTTACGTAGTTTTGCGTAATTTGTGTGGGAGGTACTGGAATGGGAGTGGCAAAAGCCGCCATATTTAGTACACTTAAAGTGATTATAAAAAAAGGTCAAATACCAAATTATAGCTGATTCCGATTATCCGTGTGGAAGTTGTATGAGTTTTAATTTAACATTGGAATATGGGCTATTTGTGTGGGAGATATGAGAAGGGGCGTGGCAATTTCGCCCATCTTCGAACTTTAACTAAGTTTGAGAAAAATATTACCATGTGCAAAGTTTCAATCGATTCTTACGAGAGTTATCGTGTACACCAGCTAGACAGACAGACGGAAGGACGGACATGGCTTAAACACCTTAAAAAGTCGTGAAACGGATTTGGTCCAAACATATTATAAATAAACATAACATATAAAAATGTAATTTTTTGTTCAAAATAAAAAAATATTTTTTTACATTGTAGCCAACTAAATATAAAATTTTTTGTCAAAACTAATTTTCAAAAAAAAATATTTTGTGTTGATTTTTTTGGACTTATCCTCGATAACCATAAATTTGACTTACACTGGATGATTATCCAGGCTAAGTCCAAAATTTTTAACACAATTTTTTTAAAACTTGTTTTTATAAACATATTGATATTGGTGTTTGCGACAAATATTAACTTTTTATTGCCTTATAAGCGCTTTTTAAAATAATTAAAATTTTATATTTATTTTTTTTTCTATATTTTTATTTGCTTTGGTCTGGCTCTATTTAAAAAATGTAAAATTTTCTTGTAATGTTACTGCATTTCTGTAAAATCGACAGCCTCTGTGGATGCAATCCATGGTGAAGGATATATAAGGTTCGGCCCGGCCGAACTTAACGCTCCACATTGACAATGAAATTAGAGAACATTTCAAAGGCTGTAGGTGCCTCATACCCGTCAAAGGTCCGTGTGGGTCTTTTGTGGATTAAACGACAACGTGCAATTATTGAATTGCAAATGAGTGTCAAATGCACATCAAGGATTCAATACATTTGTTCATATTTCAACGGAAAGACAAAGATAATATAAAATCCAAGGATAGGGAAGTTCAGTTTTAGGAACATTTTCAATCCAATACTTATTGCATGTATGTACACATATCCAACTAATGGAAGTGTTATTTAAAAATCACAAGACTATGAGGATTAAGATGTTAAATTCTTTTGTTTTTGTTGTACTTCTTTTTTGTGAATGAATAAAAAAAAGTTTCTTTCACAGGAAACCATAAATTGACTCATAAATATAAATTTATATGCAGACACATACACACGCACACTCACACATATATTTACATAAATACTTGTACTCATTCATATATTTTCCGAACTTTGTTACTTTCATTGTGGTACTTTTTAATTTGCAGTTGTTGTTGTTGCTGTTATTTTTAAAACTGACGGCAGAACGAAGAAGTTTCGTGTGAAATTGTATGAACCAAAAGTCTATACGCTCCCACTAACAGACACACACACGCACACAAACAAACATACCCGGAGACGAAAAAAATATTACACACCATGCGAGAGTGAGAGTACACATACATACATGTGTGACCTTTTCACACTTTGTCTGCGAAAACTTTAAACGCATCATCAACAGCAAACAGTGACATACATACATGTGTACACACAAACAAACTCATCATCCACCGGTAGCAGTATGAAAGTGTGTGCTTGTCTTGTACACGCAGAAGGAGTACACTCAGTACATGTACATACATATGTACATATGTGTGTACGTATGACAGTCAGTATGACTTCGTATTAAAAATATTTATATACAAGACAAGTAAATATGTTGGCTGTTGGGAACGAACACATCAACTTACAAGAGTGTGTGTGTACGTATGTTGTTTGTTCGACTTACATGTGTAATGTACCGCCATACAACAACTGAAAGAAAAGAAAATAAAGGAGAAGAAGAGAAACTGAGCCCCTGAACGGTGTGTGTGTGTGTGATTGTATTTATAAACTTACGTAGAAAAATATGAAATCCTCCAAGGCATATGTTTCATCGAGTTGTTTGTTGTTGTTGTTGGAAGAGCAAAGAGCAAAGAGCGAGCAACACACACCCAAGTACACAATAAAAAACAAGAGGACTTTTCCAAAGAAGTCATAGCCAAAGACGGCATAATTTCGTACACTCACACTCACACACATAAACTGCAAAAATGAAACGCTTTACAATGCGTTGTTCATTCGTAGTATGTCGTAGCATGAGTATGTTTGTATGTTTGTATGTATGTGTGAATGTTTTTCTTCACTTCATAATTCATGTTTAAGCCTATAATGACAGCTTTGTTTATGCAACACAAAAGGTAGGAAACAGCAAAAATGAGAAACAGAGAAAAAAAAAACAAAAACACAACTGAAAAGTGTTGAAATGTGGCTTTTCTTAGATGAAAGTTGAAATGTGCTAAAGTTTTATTGACTGACAAAGGTTGCCGGCAAACCGAATTAAAATGAGCAGAAAAAAACAATTACAAGCGGAGAGATAAGTTCACACGACAGAAAGGAATATTTAAAATATATACTGAGAAATGTTACGGCCTGAATTTAAATCAAAAAAATAAAAAATGGGTCCAAGGCGTAATTATACATTTTTATACCCTCCACCCGCAGTATGGGGGTATACTAACTTTGTCATTCCGTTTGTAACACCTTGAAATATCGACCAGAGTATATTTATTCTTGATCGTCATAAAGATCTAGCCATGTCTGTCCGTCTGTTGAAAGCACGCTAGCATCTAAACGAAAGGAGCCAGGACGTTAAATTTCCTCATGATACGTTCAATAATTGTAGATCGGTTTGGGATTGAAAGTGGGCGAAATCGGTCCAGAGGGAAAAATTTTTCTCTCACAAGGACTGAGAATATGATATTTAGAGTCTTTAACCATGTTTTTTGAATATTTCTGCTTATATTTACTAAAGTTTGGTGTGCTCATCCCCGTTATAGCAAAAATGTGAATCATAAAGTGATTCTTATAGGGGATGAAATGGGGCAAAAAGGGATAAAATGATACCTATCAAACGACAACAGCTAGAAACACGATATTCGGTGTGTACACTCCTCTAATTGAGAGGATACATAATATAAAAGTATTTTTTTCCAAATTCCTTTTTTTAAGGTGTAAACCAAACGGCTGCACCTAGAGTAATGAAATTCGAAGTACACATTCATCTGATTGCGTAGAGACGTAAAACGAAGGGTTTTTTCGAAATTCTTACTTTTATGGTGGTAAAATGGAAAAGGGATAAAAATAGTATCAACCAAATGGCCATAGCTAGAATCCTCTATTTGTGTAGACACGAAAAATAAAAAAGTTTTTGAAATTCGTACTTTCAAGGAATACAATGGGTACAGAGGGATAAAAATAGTACCAACTATACGGCTACAGCTAGAATGATACAATTGTGTGTGTATACCTCCATGCGTAGACACACAACATAAAGAGATTTTTGAAAGTTGTACTTTGAATGGGGTAAAATGGGATAAAAATGGTACCAATCAAATACCCACAGTGCCAATTTTAAAGAAAATCGGGTACAATATGTGGTTTCTAAAGGGGAACAAGTGAAATAGGGAGCGAAATTTGTATGGGGGCTATATTTAAATCTGAACCGATTTCCCCCTCAATACCGATGGTCCTTGGCCAGAAAAAATAACTTCTGCCAAGTTTCATGACAATCGGACAACAACTGCGACCTGTAGAGTGCGAACAAGCTTAGATGGACAGCAGACGGACGGACATCGTTAAATCGACTCAGTTGATGATTGTAAGCCGATCGGTATACTTAAAGGTAGGTCTAGCTCGATTATTTCTTGGTGTTACAAACATTTGGCGCGAAACTAACTTATAATACCATAGTCCACGAAGTGGTGTAGGGTATAAAAAGTTTCCGACAACGGAATATACGTATAGCGACGTATTGAACGTTCACTTATTTGAGATCACATTGGGGGGTTAATATTTCCCCCTGTTGTGATCCTTACGTTTTTAGTATAGGATGTGTTCAGCAATATTACATAAAACACTAGAGGGACATTTTTGTGGTCCCTTTTGTTCAAAATGCTAATTGCCATAAAAATATACTTTAAGTATCTGGATACACCAAAACTCAACTTAAATGCCAGATATAATTCAAAACTTATAATTCATTTTAGGGTTAATTTCGTACTTTTTCCGAATTGGCTACACAGTCCCACAGAGCTGAATTTTAGGGGGGGGGGGGGGTGGCATGAATGGAGAAAATATTCTACGTCAATTTCAAAAGAAAATATAATATATATAAATAAAATATCAGTACCAATTTGGGTATTTAAATGAGAAATTATTTATTATTTTTCCGTTAGCTCTTTGTAATTTTATACCGATAAAATGATAAAATGTCCGGCATATTGCACTTGTTCCACAAATATTAAATCAAAATCTAAAAATTAAATTAGACATCTCGAAATATAACTCTAAAGTTGATTCTAAAGACGATATTGTGTAAAGGAGGAGACAAAACAATGGACAATTTTAAAGTGGGTAGATATGACCACTGTATGTTGCTTTTTGGTAAAAAGGGAAAATTTCGATTTGTTATCCCTGCAATACAGTTTTGACCCACATGGAAATTTTAGCCTCATGAAAAATAAATATATACAGAATTTTGAAATTTGTTTTTTTGTTATCTCTGAAACTATGGAAAATTCCACTCTGAAATTTTCAGATTATTTAAAGCACAATAGTTACGTATTTTCTGAAATAAGAAATAAATGATTTGAACTGGGATATTGTCCTGGCTCACGACCATTTTGCATCTATATTTAATAGAGTGCAAATTTATTTACAAATGGCATGGTGACATTTATTACTTGGCTGCAGACTAGGCTGATTTCGAACATGTCAAAAGTCTTAGTTTCCAGCCAAGTAATAAATGTCACCATGCCATTTGTAAATAAATTTGCATTCTATTAAATATAGATGCAAAATGGTCTTGAGCCAGGATAATATCCCAGTTCAAATCAAATATTGATTACAGTCCAAAAAAATACAAACGAAAAAACTTAAAATAAAAAATAAATATTTTTCCAAAAAAATCAGTATTTAAAAAATCATTTTTTAATTTTCAGTCAATTTTTTAAAGCTCGAATGAAAAAAAAACTATATTTGTTTCTCTTGAGGCTTAATAAAAATCCAAATAAAAATATATAAGGACCACCCTAATATGTCAGATATAAGATAATGATGCCTGCAATGTATATTTAGCTATTATCTGAAATAAAATCAAAAGAAATAATAAGTATAGGACCATCTTAATATGTTAGCTATATAAATATATATATAATAATAATAATGATGCCTGTAATGCCTTTAGAATAATCCGTATGAGCATTAAAAAAGTAAAAACGGTGTTAAGTTAAGGCCGGGCCGAACTTTTTATACCCTCTACCATGGATTGCATTCCACAGAGGCTGTCGATTTTCGTAGAAGTGCAGTAATATTACAGGAAAATATCTATTTATACACTCCACGAGAGTATTATGTCTTTGTGCATTTGTTTGTAACACCCAAAAGGAAGCGGGATAGACCCATTGTTAAGTATACCGATCGACTTAGAATCACTTTCTGAGTCGATTTAGCAATGTCCGTCTGTCCGTCTGTCTGTTCGTCTGTCTGTCCGTCTGTCTGTCCATCTATTGTTGTAATCAAACTACAGGTCGCAATTATAGTCCGATCTTAACAAAAATTGGCACAAGTAAGTTTTGTGGATCAAGGACGAACGCTATTTAATTTGAGACAAATCGGTTCAGATTTAGATATAGCCCCCATACAAATGTCGCTCCCGATTTGACATTTTCCGCTCTAGAAACGACATATTGCACCCGATTTTCTTTAAAATTGACACAACATCTCATAATCCGAATATAAACACCTATGCAAAAATTGGGTAAGATCGGTTCAGATTTAGATATAGCTCCCATACAAATGTCGCTCCCGATTTGACATTTTCCGCTCTAGAAACCACATATTGTACCCGATTATCTTTAAATTTGGCACAACATCTTATAATCCAACTATAAACACCTATGCAAAAATTGGGTAAGATCGGTTCAGATTTAGATATAGCTCCCATACAAATTTCTCTCCCGATTTGACTTTTTCCGCTCTAGAGACCACATAATGTATCAGATTGTCTTCAGATTTGGCAAAACATCTTATATTTAAACTAAGGACATCTATGGTGAAAATAGGTCAAATCGGTTCAGATTTAGATATAGCCCCCATACAAATGTCGTTCCCGATTTGACATTTTCCTCTGTAGAAACCACATATTGTACTCGATTTTCTTTAAATTTGGCACAACATCTTATAATCTAACTAAACAAAACTATGGTGAAAGTGGGTAAGATCGGTATAGATTTAAATATATCGTTGGACAAAACATGTATTTGATGTGTCGAAAGATGCCTCCAAATGTTTAGGCTTGTTAAAAAGATGTAAGAAATATTTCACACCCTCTGATCTTCTCATCACTGGAGATAGGTGACGGTAGGATATCCAATTCTATTGTCTCCCTTGAACACCGTCGTAATGTTGGTTATGTGTCATTGTTCTATCGATACTTTCATGGTGTTTGTTCTTCGGAAATTCGTGATCTTATACCGCCCGTGAGAACGTTCCCGCGACTCTCCAGGAACGCTCAACCATTTGTTGCCGATTGGACAACCGGCCGCACTACACATTACAGAATTCGTTCTTCGCCCGTACTATCCGTATGTGGAATCGACTTCCGGCAAATATCTTTCCCTCCAATTACGACATTCAGAGATTGAAAACAGATTTCAACAGACACTACTCCCTCTTTCCTCCTTCCAATACCTTATCTTCCTTCTACCAACGCAATGCACTGCACTGAGTGTTGGTTCAGTGAAAAAAAATACAAATGTTGGTCCCAAAAGTTTAACCGATTTTGGCCAAACTATACATTTTATATTTCACCTATTTCGTTCCAGGTTTCAATATATCCTCATACAAATGTCCTTTCCGATTTAACATTTTTTATCAAACACATACATTTACAGGATACAAAAAACCTTCCCGTTTTCACTTTTTCACCGAATTGAATTGTATTCGGATAGAAAGTGGAGTGTATCATAGAGTCGGTTCCGCCCGACTTTAGCCTTTCCGTACTGGTTTTTTAATATAGCCAAACCAAAACAAATGCTAATATTGAAAATATAATTTTATAAATAAATATAATATTTTTATTATTTCATACCACGCTAAACTAAACAAAATAAAGTACGAATTTGGATAATTCTTTTTATTTTGCTTGTCTATGCAGTCTGAGGAATGTTTACACCGTATTCCACGAATCTAGCTGCGGACATTTGTTTCGCACCATTTTCATCCCTCTGTTCTGTATTCCTTGAAAGTACGAATTTGAAAATAACCTTTCATTTTTCGTGTCTACGTAGTCAAAAGAATGTATACTCCGAATTTCTTGATTCTAGCTGCCGTCATTTGGTGGGTACTATTTGTATCCCCATTTTCCATTTTATCCCCAAAATGTACGAATTTCGAAATAACCTTTTATTTTTCGTGTCTAGGTAGTCACAGGAATGTATACACCGAATTTCATTATTCTAGACGCAGCCGTTTGGTTGGTACCATTTTTATCCCTCTATTCTCATTTTACGTCTTAAAAGTACGAATTTGGAAAAAATACTTTTATATTACATATCTACTCAATTAGAATTTGGTGCTGCTAGCTACTGTCGTTTGATAGGTACCATTTTTATCCATTCTTGCCCAATTTCACCCACTAAGAATAAAAAAAACTTTATGGTGCTCGTTTTTTGTTGTAAGGGGAAAGCGCATTCCCAATATCAAGCAAATATAAGCAGGCATAGTGAAAAAACATGCTTAAATACTTTTAATATTAGTGGTATTTTCAGTCCTTGTGAGCGAAAAATTTTTCCCTCTGGGGCGTTTCGCCCACTTTCAATCCCAACCGATCTGCAACCATAAGACACATTTAGGGAAAATTTGAACCTCATTTCGTTCGGAAACTAGCGTGCTTTCAATAGACAGACGGACAGACAGGCGGACATGGCTATATCGTCTTACGACCCAGAATATATATATACTTTATGGGGTCTCCGACGATTATTTTAAGGTGTTACAAACGGAATGACAAAGTGAATATACCCCCATCCTTAGGTGGAGGGTATGAAAAACTGAATTTTCGTTGACATATGAACGCCTGACCTCTATACGAAGAAAACAAGGCCTATTTGAAGAAAATCTATGCATAAATGTGGAAGGTTTGGTCTTTCATGTAGAGGTATATGTCGTCTTTACCTTTGACTAAATCAAATTTAGCAAATAGACACTCGGTTTTTTACTTTTACTGGGTCATAACTGCATCTACTGCATAGATTTTCTTCTACTGCTCTCTACTGCTGGGATCCTACAGCGGGCTTTCACGCCATTTAGCCAAAAGTTTTCGAAAACATATTTTTCGCGCCTACAAAGAGGGCCATAATAATATTTATCCACATATCTTTTACATGCGCACATTGTTTCTTTCGTTAGAATATTGGCTAATAAAAAATAGAAAAAATATTTATTTTTTCAATTTCATTCCATTTTGTATGGATTTTTCGAGCACAAAATGCAATCAATGTATTTTTTTTTCAGATTTAGCCATCATTCGAAAGGTATTGATTGTTTCTAGTTATTTTTCATGACACTTTTTACAAAATGTTGCTAAGAAATATGAGTTTTTATTTGTTACTTTGAAAAATGGAAAAATCTAGTCGTCCAATAGTACGCACAATGGATGCGTACTAGGGTAGTATACTAAAATCCATTATTCGTTCACTGTTGTATAGATTCAATTCTTAAAATAGTATAAAAACGTCGGAGCTACGAGATTGGTGCTAGAACTTCACTACTTGACGCATAGATGGCGGCACACTAAGTATAAAAAAATAAGTATAAAAATGTATATGTTTTCAAGGGTCAATTAATTCAGAAACAATTTGGAAAAAAAAAATGCAACATAATAAAAACTACACGAGGAAGACATGATTTTTAGAGATGTTTTCAGGAGCGTTCACATTAAACAATTCTTTTCTGGGGGAAGACCGCAGCAATTTTTTTCGTTTTCAAGTCTAATGTATACATAGTAAGGGAAGTGTATATATCCAACAATTTTATGTTTAGGTTTTAGTATGTGGCTCCGTCTAGATTTTTTTAATACATTTAACCACCATGGCGTATGAGCAATTATTTCTGTACACAGTTCAGAAATAATAAGTATACGTTCCGGTGCACCGCAGACTTGAAGGCGTAATAATTAATTAACAATCTTTGTAGTAAATTATAGATCATGCAACGCGCGTGTGTGAAACAACATTCTGCAAGGGTGTCCAGCCTAATTATCTTCTTCTTAGAAAACATCTTTTTTGCAAAAACTAATTATTAATAACTAACATTGTAATACGTATTAGAATTTCAACCCACAAATGGTTTATATTATCATAAGAAAGGTCTAAAAATGGGATTTTAATAAGCCCAACAATTGCTCTAAATTATATTCAAATTGTATTTTAAAAAACTTCTGACTTTCAAATTGACCCCGGTCCTTTTTCCCTTTGAATCTTATTCTTCGGAATTTTACTTTCCCTTCCTGCCGCACGCAATTATAATGATCCTTTGGCGGAATGCAAAAGCAAAAAAGTAATTTTCTTATTTTTTGTCAGTTATTTTCGTTAAGTTCTCTTGTTGTTTATACGGTTCTGTGGGCCAAGTTGGAATTTATTGACTTTACTAATGCAATTGTTTATTGAAAGATACAATACAATAAAGTTGTGAAAGTGAAAAAAAGAAGAAAGAAGGCGAAAGAAAGTAACGTTAAGATATAAACTTTTTGCTTAAATGAAATTATTTATTTTTCGTATTTTTTACTTTCGCCGTTCTTTTTTGTCCACAATTCATTTGGAACAGTCAAAGAAAAAGCAGACAGTTCAACGAATGAAATAATTGGTATGCTATTTTCGTCTTGGGTTTTAAGAAGGCAGTACAGATTGGCATTTTGTGTGGTAAGATTACACTAGTTTACAGCCACTTTCTGGTGTATTTTGGTATGCTAAACTTGAAATCGATACTAAAAATTTATTTTAGCATTTTTATTTAATAGTAATTTTCGTCGAAGGTTCTTTTAGTATTTTTAACAGAAGTTTTCCTTGGAATGATTTGGTTATGATTTTAATGAACGTTTGCAAATTTGTTTATCTTATTAAGACAAACAAATCTGAATTTGCCGATTTTCAATAAATATGAATATGAAATTGTTAACCCCAACAATTTAAGAAAAATACTGTTTTTAATTTCAAATATCACAATTAGCGAGCTGTAGCTTTCCACCGAGACCTTTACACACAAATGGGACAAAACATGTGGGAATTATTGCGAATTTTATGAAAAATGCATTAAAAATAGTGTTAATCGTAACAAACTGTCTAGCTCACAAATGGAAATGAACGTATTAAACAAACAAAAGATTGATTTTAGACAGAAGCTCCAACAACTTTTTTTGAACTTTTTAATTATTGTATTTTTATTTTTTAATAATTTTTAATTTTGACAGCAATTACATTTATAATTATTATAGAGTAAGTACCAGGAACTCCATCATGAAACTTATTGAGCATCTTACTTTCTTTCCAATGTGGAACATTGGGTCACATTGACACTATTAGCTGTTAATAAAATAATTATTGTAAAAAATCGAAAGGTACTTTTGTGTTTATTTAAAGATTACAAGGAATTAAGCTGAAAAAAAAAAGAATTTTATATTAAAATTGCAGCAATTAAAAATCGGCAAGAGGACTATATTTGTATCTCTAACCACAAAAAAGTTACGAATTTTTATATCCTACACCACAGGGTATAATGTCTGTGCATTTGTTTGTAACACCCAAAAGGAAACGAGATAGACCCATCGTCTATTATACCGATCGACTTAGAATCACTTTTTGAGTCGATTTAGCGATGTCCGTCCGTCCGTCCGTCTGTCCGTCTATTCTTGTAATCAAAGTCCAGGTCGCAATTGTGGTTAGAACTAAATGAAACTTTGCACAACGAACGCTATTTAATTTAAAGAAAATCGGTTCATCGGTTCGGTATAGATCCCATACCAATTTTGCTCCCGATTTTACTTTTTCCGCTCTAGAAACCACATATTTCAACAGATTTTTTCAAATTTAGCAAAATGTAATATATTTTAACTAGAAATAGCTCTTGTAAAAATAAGCTAGATCTGTTCAGATTTATATATATATCCCACACGAATTTGGCTCGCAAATTTGACTTTTTCCGCTCTAGAAACCATATATTTTAACAGTTTTTCTTCAAATTTGGCAAACCAAATTATATTTTAACTAGAAACAGCTATGGTAAAAATGGGCCAGATCGGTTCAGATATATATATATATATAGCTCCAATACAAATTTCGACACTGAATTGATTATTTCCGCTCTAGAAATAGCATATTTGAACTGATTTGCTTAAAATTTGCATATTTCAACTACAAACATCCAAGGCGAAAGCGGGTCAAATAGGTTCAGATTTATATATAGCTCCCATATAAATGACTCCCCCGATCTAATTCTTTCCGCTCTAGAAACCACAAATTTGGAAAAGCGTCTTATATTTCAGAAAATCTATGCTAAAAATGTGTCAGATCCGTTCACATTTATATATAGCTCTCATCCAAAGTTTGTGTTCAATTTGTTTAAAAATACAGATAGAAGTATGAAATTTGTAGTATATATACATATATATTAGAGCGTACCAGGTTACAAGTAAAAAAAAAAAGTTCGCCGTACACCTTCGAATATGAAGTATTATTGAAAGGTAGTTTCAAAAAAATTTTTTTTATTTTTTTATGCCGAACGTAGGGGTCGCGCTTTTACATTTTTCTATATAACTTCTGCATTTATAAACGGATTTTAAAGTGTGATACATCGATGTTTTTGTCCGATTTTTTTGTCTTTGAAGTCATTGAGCTCAAACATGATTCATGATTTTATGCGAGCTTTAATTTTCGATTATTAGAGTGGTACATTAGGGTAGTAGCAACTGAGAAATGATGGGTAAGTACCAGAAGGGGGTGCTTGAGCTCAATGACTTCAAAGACAAAAAAATCGGCCTCGTCGAGACAAAAACATCGATGTATCACACTTTAAAATCCGTTTATAAATACAAGTTATATAGAAAAATGTAAAAGCGCGACCCCTACGTTCGGCATAAAAAAATAAAATTTTTTTTTTTGAAACTACCTTTCAATAATACTTCATATTCGAAGGTGTACGGCGAACTTTTTTTTTGAGGTACGCCCTAATATATATACTCGGTTCAAATGTAACGACCTTTTGATACCCTTTTTATACAGGGTATATTGACTAGGTGTAGGGTATCATATAGTCGGCCAAGCCCGATATTAACCTTCCTTACGTGTTTAAAATTATCTTATGACAAATGACATTTCGATGTGTTTGCAATGTCATATTTTTTTGAAAATCAGGCTATTTTCCTTACTTAGAAGTACAAATTTTCAAACTTTCATTAGAGTCGGAGAATCTAAGAAAAAAATTAAAGACAAAATTTCTAGGTCACACACACACATTTTTGTTTCCTATCTGTTGCCTAGTGTTATTGATGACAATTGGCTAAATCCGTATTTATAGTAAGTTCGATTATTTGGAAATGTGTATGTTGTTTCCATGTACATTTTTCGGGATAAAAGATCGCAAAGCAGCAGAAAATTTCGTCAATATTGTTTGAATTTCAAGTTCAAGTTATTTTTAGAATTTTCAGTCTTTTCATGAGAATTCTATGTGCGAAATTTTCGAATTTTTCAAATGATAAATTTCCATTGAAGTGAATTGTTATCAAATTGAGCTTAAATTTGAATGGATGAATCTTTTAAACAAACAAACGCATAAAATAGAGATTTAGAGAACAGCTTTGGTGTAACCGACTACACCTCCACCACTGTTACTAAAACGCTTTAAAAATTAAATATATTTATTGACTTGATTCATACATATTAGGAAAGTGAGGTAATATGATTAATTAAATGACCATGGATAGTGTATCCAACAAAAATTTTGCCGAAGTACTATGGATTTAAACATGGGCGAAATCGTCCCAAAGGGAAAATTTTTTCCCTCAAAAGGACTAAAAATACTCATAATAACAACTAATAGAGGATCCGGCATCTAACGTTTTTTTTCAACTAGTGTTTATTTCGTGAATGGTAACACTTAGCTCATGTCTGATTTGATAGATAATTAGTTTTATCCTTCCGCTGAACGAATATGGTTGTGTATACGCTTGAACAACGCTGGGAAATATTGCGACATTATTTTGTCGATTTTGCCCAAAAAATCATCTTTTCAGATGAAGCTCATTTTGATCTTGGCGGGTATGTAAACAAGCAAAATTGTCGCATTTGGGGCACAGAAAACCCGCACGCATACATTGCCAAACTCGATAAACCCAAAACGTGTCTCTGTTTGGTGGATTTTGGTCCAGAGGCATAATTAGGCAATTTTCTTCGAAAATGATCGTTTCGGGCTATGTTGAACGAATTTTTGTTCACAAAAATTGAAGAGGAGGATATGGCAACATTTGGTTTCAACAGGACGGCGCTACGTGCCACACAGCCGAAGCTACACTCGATGTTTTGCGCCCTGTTTTTGAAGATCGCATTGTCCGCCGCAGAGCTGATGTCGTTTGGCCACCTCGGAGCTGCGATTTGACACCGTTGGACTATTGTTTGTGGAGTACCCTCAAAGATAAGTGTTAGGCCGACAAGCCAGAGACAATTGACGCTTTAAAGGACAAAAAAAATTTGCATTTTCAAAAAAAAGTTATTTGGCGGACCCTTTATTTAAAGCATTCCCCCTATAACAAAAACGTGCACTATAAAGTGATTTTTATTCGTGGAGGGGAAATGGGGCAAAAAGGGATAAAGATGGTCCATATTAAACGACAACAGTTAGAAACACGAAATTCGGTGTGTACATTCCTCTAATTGAGTACATACATAATACAAAAGTATTTTTTTTTTCAAATTCTCTTTTTAAGGGGGTAAAATGGGAATAGAGGGATACAAATTAAAACAATCAAATGGCTGCGCCTACAATAATGAAATTCGGTGTATACATTCCTCTGATTGCGTAGACATGTAAAACAAAATAATTTTTCGAAAATCGTACTTTTCGGGGTTAAATGGGAAAAGGGGATACAAATTGTACCAACCAAATGACCGCAGCTAGGGTAATGAAATTCGGGTATACATTCCTATGACTGTGTAGACACGAAAAATAAATAGATTTTCCAAATTCGTACTTTCAAGGGATACAGTGGGAACAGAGTGATAAAAATGGTACCAAATAAACTAGCTAGAATGAATGTACATCCCTATCATTGCATAGACACGTAAAATAAGTGGTTATAATGGGAAAAATGAGATACAAATGGTACCAACCAAATGCAACCGCGGCTAGAATCATGGAATTCTGTGTATACATTCCTCGCGAAAAATAAAAAGAATTTTCCAATTCGTACTTGTTAATCTTTAGTTGAATCTTGCACTGTGTACCGGAGATAATGGATTTTCAAAAATTTTTACATTTGGAATTAAAATATGATGGAAGTGTAGCACCCACCATCTATAAATACATTATGGACTTTTTGAATTGACTTGAATTAATATTTCTATATATAGTAGAAACGTATTGGTGGCCTTGCCTTAATGCGAGGTGTGAAATAATAAAAATTTCATATTTATTAATAAAATTATTTTTTCAATATATATTTTTTTGTTTTAGTTTGGATAAATTAAAAAATTAACATTTTCCTGCAATGTTACTACACTTCTACGAAAATCGACAGTCTCTGTGGAATGCAATCTATGGTGGTGGGTATATAAAGTTCGGGCCGGCCGAACTTAATGCCTTTTTTACTTGTTTGGAATTATTTATTATTTTTGAAGGAAAAATGATAACTTGATGCCCTTGAAATCATTTCTAAATTTTATGCGGCCGGGGTGACCAGCTTTGAAGCGTCTCCCGGTAGCCGTCATGGGATCCAAATCATGTGGAAAATACCTCTGCTATAAGTAAGTGAAGTGTCCTCAAGATATATTTTTTCTTTCAAAATTGTGAATTTAACTTTCAAGTGAAAACAGTGGTTTACGAACAGTCTCAAAAATTGGTAAAAAATAATTACTTTTCCAAAAAACAGTTTTTGCTGGCATGAAACCCGCCATAAAATAGAAACAAGTAAAAAGGCGTTAAGTTCGGCCGGGCCGAATCTTATATACCCTCCACCACGGAGTGCATTCCTCAGTATTACCGCTAGTTTAGAGGCTTTTGACTTTACAAAGAAGTGAAGTAACATATTTTGAAAATTGTGATATTTTTAATGCGCTACTATATTTGTTTACTTTTAAAGAAATTGCATTCTTCATTGTTATAATATTAATAGTTTCTCCCATATTGGAATGAACGCATTTAATTTTATGATTCTGGGTTTCCGTCCGTTTGCTTGGTAGCAATTTTATCCCGTTTTGATCCTAAAGGTACGAATATCGATTTTTTGTCTACGCAGTCACAGCAATGTACACACCGAATTTCACTATTCGAACTACAACCCTTTGATTGGTACCATTTTTATCCCTTTCGCCCCATTTTCCGCCTAAAAGTACAAACTTTGAAAAAAATCCTTTATGTTTCGCGTCTATGCAGCCAGATAAATGCATACACCGAATTTCATGATTTTAACTTCAGTGGTTTGGTTGGTACCATTTTTATCCCTTTTTTTTTCCAATTGTATCCCTTAAAAGTAAAATTTTCGAAAAATCTCTCTATTTTACGTGTCTACGTAATTATAGGGATGTACACACCGAATTTCATGTTTCTAGCTGTTGACGTATCATTGGTACCATTTTCATCCCTTTTGTCCCATTTCACCCGCTATATTTTTTTGTACTTTTTGGTGATTGCACGTTACTAGAGGAAGGTACGAAACAAATTTCAAGTGTATACAAATCAGAAATTTTCAAAAAATTGCTTAAATGTCTAAATATTAGAGGTATTTTCAGTCCTTGTTAGGGAAAAATTTTCCCCTCTGGGCCGATTTCGCCCACTTTCAATCCCAACCGATCTGCAACCATAAGATACATTTACGGAAAATTTCAACCTCGTTCGGCCGCTATCGTGCTTTCAGCAGACAGACGGACAGACGGAACTGGCTAAATCGTCTTAGAATTTTACCAGGATACAGAATATATATACTTTATGGGGTCTCCGATGAATATTTCAAGGTGTTACCCCATCCTGGAGGTGGAGGGTATAAAAAAAATTATAGGTTCAGAAATAAATTAACATTTTTCATAAAGCAAGCTTTGTATGACACCTTTCTTTTATTTCTTTAAGCAGTTGGCGGGGTGTGGCACTTTGTCCAGGTCTACACGGACATAATTCTGTATTCAGTTTTACACAATATTCATTAATTTACACAATAATTTAGAGAGGACTTTAAATGAGGATTGGGAAAAATAGCACAATTTTCTGGCCCTTACATTCATTACAATGTCATCTTATGTAATATTGTTTTCGAGAATTTTCAAATATGTCATTCTATACTCCAGTAGCACTACAAGTTCTTTAAGATTCATGCAAAAACTTGCCGTTAATGTTCGGGAATTTTCCAATTTAAGCCTGACTATGTGGCTTGTGTGCATCCATACAAAACATCTCACATTACTAACATACGGGTAGTGCATCGAAGTCATTCTACGAAATAGCAATCCTGTGTGTCCTTAAGGTCAATTTGCGAATAATCTTTCTTTGTTAATTATTGGTAGTCTGGTAGTGGATACTGTGGTCGGTATCATCTTTGTACTTGTTTTGTCCACCCAAGGCAACAAGCAGCCAATACTTGAACACTGTGTCCAATAATGATCGAATTTCCAATAAATCGCCTCATCTCTGATTTCATACATACGCGCACTCAAACACACACACACACTTACTTACTTGCACGTATGAGTACGTACTTGAAAACACAAACGGTATGAATCTATACGGACACACAGACGCCATCATAAGGACAACAAATGTGTGCCTTCGCCACAAACACACAGTGGTTCTCAGCAAAAAAATAGTATTTTTAGAGAAGTTTGCAAGTTGCTATGACAAATGCGGGCATCATAGTCATGCAACTGTCTCTTGAAACTATATATATATTTTTATACCCTACACCACAGGGTATAATGTCTTTGTGCATTTGTTTGTAACACCCAAAAGGAAACGAGATAGACCCATCGTTTATTATACCGATCGACTTAGAATCACTTTTTGAGTCGATTTAACGATGTCCGTCGGTTTGTCCATCTATTCGTGTAATCAAAGTCCAGGTCGCAATAGTTGCTAGAACTATATGAAACTTTGCACAACGCAGTTTTATGGGATAAGGACGAACGCTATTTAATTTGAAGCAAATCGGTTCAGATTTAGATATAGCTCCCATACAAATTTTGCATCCGATTTTACTTTTCCCGCTCTAGAAACCACATATTTCAACAGATTTTCCTCCAATTTGGCAAGACGCCGTATATTTCAACTAGAAACAGCTCTGGTAAAAATAGGATAGATCGGTTCAGATTTATATATAGCTCCCATACAAATGTCTCATCCGATTTGACTCTTTCCGCTCTAGAAACCACAAACTTTGACAGATTTTCTTCAAATTTGGCAAAACAACTTATATTTCAACTAAAAACGGCTCTAATGAAAATGGGCCAGATGAGTTCAGATATATATATAGCTCCATTACAAATTTCGTAACTGTATTGATTATTTCCGCTCTAGAAATAGCATATTTGAACAGATTTTCTTCTAATTCGGCACATCGGCTAATGTTTCAAATTGAAAGTACTATAGCGAAAGTGGGTCACATCGGTTCAGATTATATGTAGCTCCCGATTTGATTCTATCCGCTCTAGAAATCACATATTTAACACTCCATAAAATTTGGGAAAGCGTCTAATATTTCAACTAGACAACCTTTGCTAAACATGAGTCAGATCGGTTCAGATTTGTATATAGCTCTTACAAATTCAGATAGAAGTATGGAATTTGTAGTATATTCTCCTCTTATAGCTGCATCGTATATCACCCGCTTCAAATGTAATGATCTTTTTATATCTTACACCATAGGGTATAATGACTAAGTGTAGGGTATCATATAGTCTGCCCCGCCCGACTTTAGCCTTTCCTTACTTGTTTTCTTTTATTTATAAAATTTACAAAATACAAAGTATGGGTTGCAAATTAGATAAAAGAAGAAAAACAAGAACGCGAAGAACAAGGGGCGTCAATAAATTCTCTCCATTTTATTCGATCATTAGTTGGGACCTTTGCTTCGTTCCAAGAAATTTGCATTAATTTCTCATCATTCGTATCCACGTGTTGCGAGGCCTTCCAAGATTTCTATGCCAACTCACAATTGACCGCCACAGTTTCATTAGCCTTTTCCTATTTTTTTTTGCAAACCACTGTGCACAACACACGTTGAAGTTTTTACAGTGAAAAGTGAATGGCCAACAGCAGTCGCAGTGAGTGACTACAACGTATCATCTTCTTTGACAAAATGACATTTTCGACAGGATTCTCGAAAACGTTCCGTCTGTACGTTCATACGCTAGGAACGTGTGTGATATTTCATACTCATACACTCATGCCCGACAATTTGTTGTTTGTGTGCGAGTGTGGTATTGTATAGCAATACACACGCATACACACACACAGTCATTCACAAAGTAACTTTATCAGACATGAGGAATTCCATGTAAAACCGGCGAGTAATTTTCGAAGCGCGAAATTTGTATGGGAACTACACAGGGTGGCTGATGAATGATACTACATTAAGAAACTAAAATAACGTTTAGTTTAATTCATGTATATTACTTTTTCTTTGTTCATTTAACAACTGATACATTTTTATTAAACCTTTTTAACGGGTTTTAAAAATAATAGAATTTAAATGACATGACGATAGTCGGTGGCGTATGTGCAAAGTTCATTATTCATTACTTCCGGCAGAGTTGCTGTAAGAATTGTCTCAATTATTGTTCGAATGCATTGCTTTAAATCATCCATTTTGTTTGTAACACCAAGAAATAATCGAGCTAGACCCACCTTTAAGTATACCGATCGGCTTGGAATCACCAGTTGAGTCGATTTAACGATGTCTGTCTGTCCGTTCGTCCTTCTGCTGTCCATCTAAGCTTGTTCGTACTCTACAGGCCGCAATTGTTGTCCGATTGTCATGAAACTTGGCAGAAATAATTTTTTCTGGCCAAGGACCATCGGTATTGAATTTGGTTTAGATTTAGATATAGCCCCCATACAAATGTCGCTCCCGATTTGACTTTTTCCGCCCTATAAAGCACATATAGTACCCGATTTTCTTCAAATTTGGCTTAACACCATATAATCAAACTAGAAACACCTATGCTGAAAGTGGGTAAGATCGGTTCAGATTTAGATATAGCCCCTATAAAAATGCCGCTCCCTATTTCACTTTTTCCGCTTTAGAAACCACATATTGTTCTTGGTTTTCTTTAAAATTGGCACAACATTTTATAATCGAACTAGAAACACCTTTGGTGAAAGTGGGTAAGATCGGTTCAGATTTAGATATAGCCCCCATACAAATGTCGCTCCCGATTTGACTTTTTCCGCTCTAAAATCCACATCTTGTTACCAATTTTCTTTAAATTTGGCACAGCATCTTATAATCCAACTAGAAACACCTATGCAGAATTTGGGTAAGATCGGTTCAGATTTAGATATAGCCCCTATACAAATGTCGCTCCCTATTTCACTTTTCCGCTTTAGAAACCACATATTGTACCCGATTTTCTTTAAATCTGGTAGAACATCTTATAATCCAACTAAAAAAACCTATGGTGAAAGTGGGTAAGATCGGTTCAGATTTAGATATAGCCCTCATACAAATGTTGCTCCCGAATGTTTATCCGATTTTGGCCAAACTTTACATATTATATTTCACCAATAAACATACATGGTGAATGCGGGTCAAATCGTTCCCATACAAATGTCCTTTCCGATTTAAAATTTTTTGTCAAACACATACATTTACAGGATGCAAAAATCCTTCCCGATGTCACTTTTGTACCGAATTGAATTGTAATGAGATAGAAAGTCCGTCCGTCTTTAGCCTTTCCTTACTTGTTTGGGAGATGCCCATGTGTCAATACTTTGGTATAAGCCAAATGGGGCCCCATTCTGATCTATTACAGCTCTAGAAACTACATCTTACGTCGTATCTTCATCAAATTTTGCAGATCATGATATTTTTCGATTAGGAATACCTACCGTGAATGAGAAATATATAGGCCCAGTTTTTGGACCAGGCCAAAAATTTTGTTATAGGCCCCTTTTGGAAATGTCGGTCCGATTCATCCTATTACTACTGTATAATTTGTATTTGTCTGTCGGATATTGGATCAATTACCATATTACACTAGTCAACAGTCAAAATGTACTCGGGATGCGATAATTTTTTCTGTGTAGATAACCTTGACATGAGCTCGAAAAACGCAATAAAAATTTTTTTTTCGTTTGGTTTTTGTTTTATTTTTTTTTTTTAATTTTAAAAATTTTTTGTTGCATGCGCGATGCATGCAACTCTGCATCTTCCTTGGAGAGTTTCAATTCTCTAACCCAATCGTTCAGATCTGCTTGGGAACATAAGCGTTGACCTCCATGCAATGTATATGTTGACTCGCATTCTGATGTGGTTTCTACTGTCTCCCGATCTGATGTTGGATGTATCGCCTCATTATTAGATGCCCATCTTGAAACGGACGGTTGCGGGTCCACTGGTTCTTCGGAAAATGGCACTGAAAATTCACTGTTGAAACAGCAGCGTAAGTCCATCGTATATTTTTTCCCACGCCTGTTTTTTTGCTAAGACAGAAGTAGCAATCTGTTACATGGCAAAGCGGAGCTCTCCAAAGCATTGGCATGATGATTCTCGGCTGTCGTCTGAAAGAATTTCAATAATAAGTTATATATGTTCTTGAATTTCGTAATCTACACTTACCTTGAGTCAGCTAGCTGTACGTAGCACCTTGGACATAGAGCACTTGGTGTCCACCGCTCATCTATGTTTGAGACCTTTAAATTGAAGCTCTCTTCAAATGAATCTCTCAATTTAGGTGAAAAACAACGCTTGTTTTTTTTAGAAACGTATTCTCCGCACATGTAACAAAAATTACTTGGATTGGTATTGCATTCAAATCCTCGCGAACGTTTGCTCATTTTAACTATCGCGTTCGTCGACACTTGTTGAATGAGTAAAATCGATCAATGAAGACCTATTTATACTGTGTATTGTTTAGTATTTTACTGACAGGTACTTATAAATGGGTGTATATTTTTTTACGGTGGCTACATACCTGTTTCACCATGTGTGAGTCTTAAATTTTCCGAATAATGACCACCCTTAAATGTGGGTTGCATTTCTGTAAAAAAATCATACAGGTAGCCAACGGAAAACCCAAATAATTAAAAAAGCCCCCTTTCCTTTTTTCCTTTTAATTGTTCACGCACATTTATTAGCGTTTATTACTTTGCTTACGCAATCATAAAAATTAAATAACCCTTTGTTTATTCCGTTTTGTTAATTCTGAGAATCAAAAAAAAAAGAAAAAACCTTACCATAGACAAAGTTGTGCATATGTCGAGCAAATTTTTGAAATTCATACCTTTACTCAATTGCGAATAAAAGCGAAACGCGTGCATCGATTTTCATGATCTTTGTCTCATTTTGCTCATAGGTTATGTGACTTTACGTAAAAGTAATAAGATTTGACATTTTTTTTCATTTTGGATTTTTTATGGATTTAAAAAAAAAAAAAATAAATCTTTAGGCAAAAAATAAGTTTTTTCCTTTATATATTCATTTTTAACTTGGAAACTGTTGCTTGTATAGGAAAAAAATATATGAACAGATTAAGGGAATTGTAATTTTAAATTTTTTAAAATTTAATTCAATTAAATCGGGCTAGTGGTTCCCGAGTTATGCCGGACGAAACAAATTAACCAAAAAAAAATTTTTAAAATAAAAAAAAAAAAAATAAAACAAAAACCAAACGAAAAAAAAATTTTTTATTGCGTTTTTCGAGCTCATGTCAAGGTTATCTACACAGAAAAAATTATCGCATCCGGAGTACATGAAAATTTTTTCATTTTGTTGAGTAGTGTTATTAACCATATTCGTTAAATATGACTAAAGATTAATTTATAGTATAATTTATATGAACTACATAAAATTGCTCCCATGAAATAAATGGGTTTAGTAATCAAAGCGAGGTACATACGCAGGGAGTGGTGTAGGGTATTATATCGTCGGCCCCGCCCGACTTTAGCCTTTCCTTACTTGTTAGTATTACCTTTGTAAGGACCAACATTTTACATCGGAAAGTTTTCAAATTTTGCAGATCATATTCTATTTCAAATAGGAATACATTTCGACTAGGAATGCCTAAAGGGAACTATGTTATGGTACAACCCCCAAGTGTTGTTATAGGCCCCCTACAAATGTCCGTCCAATTTATCCTATTACCGCTGTAAAATCTGCATTTGTTATCGGATCTTGGTAAAATTTTCCAGATCATATTATATTTATTCCCAGAATACCTACCCGAAAATTGGACTATATGTTTGACCCATAAAACTGTTTCCAAATACAACTATTCCACCAATTTTCAATATTATCGTTTTAAACCCTTCACATTACATCGGATTCCCAGATCATGGATTATTTCACACAGGAACACTTACTGATGAAGTGGACCATGGATTCCGATTTTAGACGTATTTTCTACATCACGTTTTATTTCACATAGGAACACTTACAGCAAAAATTGAGCATTACGCAAAGAAGTTGCCACCGCTCTTTATCAGTTTCTGTTTTGTTTACATAACACTTCAGATTCAACTTATTACAGTCAATCAAATTTGCCATATTCGTTCAATTTGACTAAAGATGCATTTATAGTATAATTGTATAATTTATCGCCCCCATAAAACACATGGATTTAGTAATCAAAACCAGGTACATATATACGCAGGGAGTGGTATAAGGTATCATATAGTCGGCCCCGCCCGACTTTAGCCTTTCCTTACTTGTTACAAATAATTTTGTCTATCTTAATATTTTGCGATACCTAAAACGTTGACCAATTTTCATCAAAATCGGAAGAACAAATAATATAACTATTTCTTCCTCAAAATTTCAAAGAAGCGACACTTAGCTTTTAAAATTTTTGTACCCTCCACCTCCAGGATGGGGGTATACTAACTTTGTGATTCCGTTTGTAACACCTTGAAATATCGACCTGAGACCCTATAAAGTATATATATTCTTGATCGTCACAAAATTCTAAGACGATCTAGCCATGTCAGTCCGTCCGTCTGTTGAAAGCACGCTAGCATCTAAACGAAAAAAGCTAGGAGGTCCAAATTTTGCATAAATACGTCTTATAGTCGTAGATCGGTTGGGATTGAAAGTGGATGAGATCGGCCCAAAGGGAAAAATTTTTCCCTCATAAGAACTGAAAAAACCCATAATAACGCCTTTTTTACTTGTTAAAAATAATTTTCTCCTATTTTGCCATACCAAGCACTTCCAGCTATTTTCATCAAAAGAGGAAGACCTTCGAAAATTTATCATTTGTTTAACATCAAGTATGGGATCGTTATAAATGAATGGAAATTATTTGTAACGATCCCATACTTGGTCTCCCTAAAAAAATTAAAATACGATTCATTAAAAATATAAATTTCAATATATTTCAATATGAGTAAAAAATAATAAGAAAGTAGAAACTTAGAAGTACTTCTACATTTTTGGCGACATCTCAGAAATTACCTTTAAAAAATATTTTTTTTTAAATATTCATTTAATCTTTTCGCTAAAGCCAAGCCTTCTTCTGCTAAAAATACACCATTATCATTCACAGAACAAAAGTTATGACTGGTTGAGTAAACATTTCGTTGACACTTTTTTGAAAAAAAAATCGTCGAACATAACGACTTGCCATACCAAAATCGAAAGGTTTTTGAAAATTCTTAGTTGATTTTAAATGGAATTCCTCATATACGCACATACGTACACACATACCACGCATAGCTACGCTACTCGTATTGGATATTTCGTTTATTTCGAGGAGTTATTGTTGTTTATATAGGCAGTGCAATACTGGGCAGTGTAGTGTCGTGTATCCTTATTGTATCAGGACAATGCCTTTGTTGCCGTTATTGAGTGGCGGCACCGAGTATCACTGATAATTGTGAAGTTTTGCTTTCCTCCTATTTCATCATTCAATATTTAACATGATGCTTAAGTTCTTCCTCTTTACAGTTTGAATGACAATATTTTGGATAGGCGAAGACATGTGAAGTGGTAATCGAATCGAAGTAAGTACAGCTATATAGGTATTCTTCTACAGATTCCTTGATGATCCCCTGTATAGTTGTGTGGGATTTTCTGACTTTTTAGTACATATTCTATTTTGTTTGGTAAAAGCTGATATGAAACATAAAAAGCTGTGTACTTTGTTTTTCATTGCTTGGTAGAGGTCATGACATTTTTGAAGGATATAATTTCTCAACAATTTAGTACATTTTATCTTTTAGTCCTAGGTATGCGATGTTGGTACCAAAAGAAAGAAGAGACGTTAGACAATCTAAATATTTTTTGTAGATTTAAGAAGAGGGACAAAAATAGTCGAAAAAGATCCATTCAAATTTTAATGCTCTAAAATGGTAAAAAGGGCACCAACTAAATGGCCGCAGCAAAAATGATGGAATTCGGTGTATACATTCATATGTCTGCATAGGCTCGCAAAATAAAAAGATATTTTCA
Organism: Polietes domitor; assembly: GCA_947397865.1. Classification (NCBI taxonomy): domain Eukaryota; kingdom Metazoa; phylum Arthropoda; class Insecta; order Diptera; family Muscidae; genus Polietes; species Polietes domitor. The sequence goes on along the minus strand of OX377619.1, from coordinate 21,830,396 downwards.
CAAAAATTGGTAGAATTATGAAGTTAGGTAATTGAGATTTGCACGGTGTACGTGAGAGATAATGGATTTTCAAAATTTGTACTTTTGGAATTAAAATAGGATAGAAATACAACCACCCAAACTGTGGTTGAAAATCCTCCAATATTTGGGTTATTTTTGAATTGACTTGAAGTATTATTTCGATATATATGGCATGAACGTATTGGGGTAATCCCAACAGCTAACGACCAAAAACCATACGTTTGGATTTTCATCCTATCCGATTTTGATGAAATTTGACACATACATTCTACTAGTGTTTACGGGTAGTGTACCGCTTACCGTAGCTCAAATTAGTGTGTGGTTTATGTTTTACAGTGGTCCGAAGTTGGTTATCTCGAAGGTTTTTTTGTCGATATCATAACTTTGGATCGTGTTATCAGATTTTAACGATATTGATATCATCTGAAAGGTGTCCTTGTGATTCAAGGACTCCAAAAATTAAAAATAATTTTAATCTTTGAATATCCTGAAAAAACTATCTTGAATTTTCTTTATTTTGTTTTGTATTTTAGTTTAGTTTATTCTTTACAAAATATCAAAAATTCGGAGTGGGGTGTCCATAAGTTTTTCCAAAGGGAAATTTTTAAATGGTTGTTAATGCTAAACTAATACAGATAGAAACATGAAATTTGAAGTATTTTTAACAGATATTCTTCTCTTTAGTTTGATGTCAATGTCACTATTCTGTGCCACGCAAAAGTATGGAAAATAAAATTATTCTAAAAACCAGTAAGGAAAGGCTAAAGTCGGGCGGGGCCGACTCTATGATACACTCCACTTTCAATCCGAATACAATTCAATTCGGTGAAAAAGTGAAAACGGGAAGGTTTTTTGTATCCTGTAAATGTATGTGTTTGACAAAAAATTTTATATCGGAAAGGACATTTGTATGAGGATATATTGAAACCGATCTGACCGATATTCACCATGGGTGTTTCTAGTGGAAATATAAGATGTTTTGCCAAATCTGAAGACAATCTGATACATTATGTGGTCTCTAGAGCGGAAAAAGTCAAATCGGGAGAGAAATTTGTATGGGAGCTATATATAAATCTGAACCGATCTTACACATTTTTACCACAGGTGTTTCTAGTTACAATATAAGATGTTTTGTCAATTTTAAAGAAAATCTGTTGTAATATGTGGCATCTTGAGTGAAAAGAGTCAAATCGGGAGTGAAATTCGTATGGGGGCTATATCTAAATCTGAACCGATTTTCTTCAAATTAAATAGCGTTCGTCCTTATCCCGAAAAACATCGTTGTGCAAAGTTTCATTTGGTTCTGTCCACAATTGCGACCTGTATCGTGATTACAAGAATAGATGGACGGACGGACAGACAGACAGACAGACAGACAGACAGACAGACGGACATTGCTAAATCGACTCAGAAAGTGATTCTAAGACGATCGGTATAATTAACAATGGGTCTATCTCGTTTCCTTTTGGGTGTTACAAACAAATGCACAAAGACATAATACTCTCGTGGAGTGTATAAGGATAAACGACCACGAAATAAAAAGAGGAATATTGCAGTTTGGCTATTAGTGACCTATATTTTCAGTTCTATATAGGACATAGAAGTTTTCCTCCCAATATATCCATTAAAAGACCGAAATTTCACATTGTATCCAAAACTAGCTTTGCATAAGACTAGAATGCGTTTACGATACAAATGGCTCCAAATGTCAGTTGTTATTTCACATTTAATCCATTAAGGACGAAGAGTTTGAAAAAAGTGTGCGATCCTCAACGGGTTGATAAGTTCTTAAAATTGCAATTGGCGATCAATACCTGTCCAACGAGCCCCTAAAAACACAAATTGAACTAAAAACGTGGAAGTTTAGCGGATTTTATGAAAAATTAATCAAAAATGCAATAAAATCGTAAAAATTTGTCTTTTATACTGGGTCACATTGCAAGTTTATGATATGGTTTGATAAGGTTCGGGCCAAATTTTAATCTTTCAATTTAGTCGGGAACATCGACAACTTTTATTTTGAAGCCACTCTAATGAAAAATTTTGGCCTTGTTGAAATGTCGCAATACTTTAGAAAAACAGCCGCAATTTCTTAAACTATGGTCACCACACTCTGATTTTTTGATACTTTGTGGAGAATAAAATAAGCTAAAATACAAAACAAAATAAAGAAAATTCAAGATATGTTTTTCAGGATATTCAAGAATTAAAATTATTTTTAATTTTTGGAGTCCTTGAACCACAAGGACTTCCATTTTTTCATACATATTCGGAAAGAGGAGGTGTAAATCTATTTGAAAAGGTGAACACCATTTTACATATTACATAATACAAAATATTTTGTATTATTTTATAATACCTGACATCCAAACGAAGAAGACGAGACCTATGTAATTTGTAAAGAGTTTTTATGCGCTATTTAAACAAAAATTAAAACAATCGTGATTTTTTCGTGCATAAAATTAAATTTAATTTGATCATTCTTGCCCTGTAGCTTTAACCTTCATTTTTCTTGGAACTAGAAAAAGAAGACAATTTCTTAATTGTTAAAAGCAAAACCAACTCAAAGGGTAGACCTATGCCACATTGGTGCATTGAACAGAATTGAGGCTGCTGAAAGTAACGTAAACATTTGCTAAAAAGTGAAAAAACTACTCGTATGATATTTTCAAATCATTAACATCGTTACGACTCTTGTCCAACCCTTATCGTTTGACAATTCGAAAAAATCCAGGCATTTGTATTGCCAGTCATCGGAGTCACCGTATCTTCCTTTGTTGTGAAAGGACACACACACACACACATTGTTGTGTTAGGAGCAAGTCAGTGCAAAAAGGCTATTCTGACAACATGTAGCAAACACACATACAGACGTATATACATACATACATACTTTCATATCCAGGGTATTCATACGAAGAACTACTTGAGGGCCTTCTTAGCAAAGCCTGAATTTGCTTGCTGAAGTTTAAACTCATTTCAAAATTATTATTTCACAGTGATTGAAGCACAGTATACATCTCCAACAAAAGGAGCTAATGAAAATATTACGTTTGATTTTCAGATAAGTTAGCAGGACAAACCAACATTTTATTAGAAATTAAAAAAAAAATAATAAGAAAATTTTGAAATTGAAAAAAATAAAATAAAACAAGTAAAAAGGCTCTAAGTTCGTCTGGGCCGAATCTTATATATACCCTCCACCACGGAGTGTATTCCACAGTATTATCGGTAGATTAGAGGCTGTCGAGATTACACAGAAGTGCACCCCCAATATTTGGAAAATTATGATTCTTCATTATTATAATATTACTAGCAGTACCCGCTGCTTCGCACGCGAGAAATCCTGTTTTTTTGTTATTAGTTTTATTCGTCTCTGTTTTTGGATAGTATTTACTTATTTTCTCTTGTTGGATACATATCACGATTCTAGCTATAATACTTTAATTTGTACAATTTTTATCCCGCTCACACCTTAACAAATTTCGAAAAAAAAAAATACATTTTGATGGCGCTTCTACACGGTCAGAGGAATTTACGTACTAAGTATCATGATTCTAGCTGTAGTACTAAAGTTGGTACAATTTTTATCCCTCTTTGTCCCGCTCGCCCCTTAAAAGTACAAATTTCGAAAAATCAATTTATGTTGCAAGTCTACGTAGTCAGAGGAATTTTCTCACCAAATTTGACGACTACAGCTGCAATATTTTAGTTGGTACTTTTTTTATCCCGATCTCCCTTTATAAGTACAAATTTCAACAAATTCTTTTAGATTTGTGCTTCTACGTTGTCGGAGGAATTTACACACCAAATCTCACGACTATAGCTGCAATACCTATGTTGGTACTATTTTTATCCCTTGTTGTCCCGCTCACTCCCTATAAGTACAAATTTCGAAAAAATCCATTTAGATCGCGCTTCTACGTTGTCAGAGGAATTTACACTCCAAATTTCACGACTATAACTGCAATACTTTAGTTGGTACCATTTTTATCCCTTTTGGTCCCGCTCAACCCTTATAAACACAAATTAGAAAAAAATCATTTATATTGCTCTACTACGTTTCTCAAAGGAATTTACACACCAAATTTCGCGACTATAGCTGCAATACTTAAATTAGTACCATTTTTATCCCATTTTGTATCTCACAACCCTTAAAAGTACAAAATTTTGAAAAATCAAATTTTAACGCGCTTCTACATGGCCAGAGGAATTTACATACCGAATTTCACGATTCTATCTGTAATACTTTATAAATTTAGTATAAATTTCGAAAAATCCATTTATGTTGCAAGTATACGTTGTCAGAGAAATGTAGATACCGATTTTCACGAATATAGCTGCAATACTTAGGACGAAGGTTCGCCGTTTATCCCTTTTTGTCCCATCTTACCCGCTAAAAGTACGAATATCGTAAAACCCTTTCTTAGTCGATGTCTACATCATATTTGAAAATTTCATGACCCTGGCTTCAGCCGTTTGGTCTGGGGGCTGGTCAATGATAAGTCAGTCAGTCAGTAACGCAACTCTTTTAAATATATATATAGATTAGTCCTCTACTATATATAAATATTAATATTAGCTAGAAACAATTTCCTTCAAGCTCGATTTTCCCCATTTGCAATTTCTTGATTCCATCTACAGCCTACATGTCTGTACCATTTTGATAAGAAAAGTTGTAATATTGAAGATTCAATATTCCTAATTTCATGATTTTAGCTTCAGCGGTTTTATCACACTCCTTTTTCCATTTTGACCCTAAAAGTACGAATTTAGAAAAATTTTCCGCGTCTACGTAGACAGACGAATGCAAATTCTAGCTACAACCATTTGCTTGTAGTCAAATTTAATTCCATTTAGATCCTGATGCTACGAATATAGGAAGATCTCTTTATTATTCGCCTCACCGCAGTCAGAGAAGTGTACACACCGAATTTCATTATTATAGCTGCAGCCGTTTGGTTTGGTACCATTTTTATCCCCATTCGCCCCTGCTAGGTTTGGTACCATTTTTATCCCCATTCGCCCCACTTTCCGGCTACAAGTACAAATTTCGAAAAATCCTTTTTATTTCAAATCTTCACAGTCAGAAGAATGTACACATGATTTCAACGCGGTTTGGTAGGTACCATTTTTATCCCTCTTTTCCAATTTTATCCCTGAAAAGTACTAATTTGGAAAAATCCCTTCATTTTACGTATGTGCACAATTAGAGGAATGTACATTCTAAATTTCATGTTTCTAGCTGTTATGGTATCATTGGTACCATTTTTATCCCATTTCGCCCGCTAAATACACGTTTACTTTTTTGGTGCTTTTGCGCTACAAGTTCATATAAAGCAGACATTTTAAAAAAATGCTTAAATATTATAAATATTAGGGAGTACTTTCAGTCCTTGTTAGGGAATTTTGTCCCTCTGTGCCGATTTCGCCCACTTTAAATCCCAACCGATCTGCAACCATAAGACACATTTAGGGAAATTTTGCACCTTTTAGCACATTTCGTTCGGCCGCTACGTGCTTTCAACAGACAGACATGGCTAGATCGTCTTAGAATTTTACCACGACACAGAATATATATATATACTTTATAGGGTCTCCGACAATGTGAATGTAACCCATCCTAAGGTGGAGGGTAGCTTGATTCCATTCAATATACAATTTATATGTTATTCATTTTTAGAATGTTTAAATTTAAAGTTCTGGATCTGAAAAGAAGACCATACAAGGCCTTCTAGGCGAAGGCCTTCTCTATCATACTCTGTGTATGGCATGGAGCGTGTGTGTGCTCCTGTATATCTATGGATGTGTGTTTCTGCTTGTTTTGTGATATATGACCGAACTTTGACATCTTTTTAAAAAGGCAACATGACGCAGCAGATTATGTTGCTCGTTTTTGTTGCCGTTGCTGTTCTCCCTATTTTTTTACCTTGCACTCATGGAAACTTGGTACTATACATATGTGCATGTGTGTGTGTGCGTGCTACACTATTGAATGTTGGCCATTGTTGTATGGCATTTTTATTTACAGCTTTGTTTCAATATTTTCCAGTCGTCCGTCCCTTTGCTTGGTTGTTGTTGTTGCTGTTGTGGCCGTAGTTCTCCTCGTGTGTCTCCGTTTGGCGTTATGCTTTATTTCCGATCAGTTTACTTTGAAAAATTAATTTAATTTTTTATTAAAAAACAAGAAAACAAGTTAACACACACACACGCATACACAGAGTGACACATATACTCGTGCATACATATGGATGTGTGTACAAAGTACATACATATTGAGTCTCACATATGGGTATTGACGTTGAGTAGTTTTGCTGCATTTGCAAAACATAAATTATAAATTGTTTGTGTTTTATTTTCATTGCTCTACCCGTCACCACTACAAAGGAAGTACAATTCATTTTGTTGTATCGTATGTAACGCATCATTTTTTTAATCTTGTTTCTTTAATGATTCTTTAGATTTTGAAGCAAAATGTTGGACCAATAAAAATATAATAAATATTTTCTAGTCAATGCTTTGCCAATTGAGACATTTTGCACATAAAGACTTATCGGGCGGCCAATTTACGAAAATGATTCAGAGTGGGTATTATTCAAATTTGCATGGCCGCAATCTCGCAATCAAAGTTCCTAGCATTTGTTTGGAACGAATTTTTAATAAAGACTATAAAAATATTATCAAATATAATTTCAGAGTATGAAATTCATTCGTATTGAAGTTGTATGAGTTTTAAATTTAAAAACCTCCATATTTCGTACGATCAAAGTGACTATTAAAACTTAAACAAAAATTAAAAGTAAAGAGGCGTTAAGTTCGGCCGGGACGAATCTTTTATACCCTCCACCACGGAGTTCATGCAACAGTGTTATCAGCAGATTAGACGCTGTCGATATTACATAGAAGTGCACTACCTTATTACGAAAATTGTGATGCTTCATTATTTTAATATTAATAGTCCTCTACTATCTATCTGTTGTCGTATTATTGGTACAATTTTTATCGCTTTTTGTCCCATTTCGCCCGCTGCAAGAGGAATGTACGCAACAAATTTCATGTGTATAAAAAGCAGCAATTTTCAGTCCTTGTTAGGGAAATTTTTTCCCTCTGGGCCGATTTCGCCTACTTTCAATCCCAAGCGAGTTGCAACCATGAGACACATTTATGGAAAATTTTAACCTCTTAGCTCATTTCGTTCGGCAGCTAGAGTGCGTTAAACAGACAGACGGACATCAATATAAAGGGTGGTTAAATTTTAAGGACCGATGTTGATTTTGAATAAAACACAAATTATTGAGGAAATTATTGTCATTTTTTTATTATGATAATATTGGTATGGTTCAATTATGTATGGAACAAAATATCGGTCAAATGGCCGCCGCGACCTCGGCGGCACACCTCCATCCGATTGTCCAAATTGCACCTCCATCCGATGGTCCAAATTGACGCTGAGGCATAATTGAGGTTCTATGCCGTTAATGTGCCGATTTATCTCATCCTTTAGCTCTTGAATTGTTGCTGACTTATCGACGTACACCTTTTCTTTCAAATAACCCCAAATAAAGAAGTCCAACGGTGTCAAATCACATGATCTTGGCGGCCAATTGACATCGCCACCACGTGAGATAACACGGCCATTGAATTTGTCGCGCAAAAGAGCCATTATTTCATTAGCTGTGTGGCAAGTGGCACCGTCCTGTTGAAACCACATGTCGTCCACATCCATATCTTCCAATTCGGGCCATAAAAAGTTCGTTATCATCTCACGATAGCGAAGACCATTCACAGTAACTGCTTGACCGGCCTCATTTGGGAAAAAATACGGCCCGATGATGCCGCCAGCCCATAAACCGCACCAAACAGTCTTTGTGGGTACATTGGTTTTTCGACATCACTCTTGGATTATCATTCGCCCAAATGTGGCAATTTTGCTCATTGACGAATCTGAAAAATGAAAATGTGCCCCATCACTGAAGATGATTTTCTTCGAAAATGCACGATATGTTTTTTGATATGAATTTTCGTAATAAGCCTGAATAACTTTAACGCGTTTCTCGATTGTTTGCCTTTCCATGGTTCAAATTGAGTTAGTTTGAAATTGAGAAATGCCAAACGAAATGCAGAAAGAAATTGACGTTTAGCTGTGGTTCACATTCAACATCGGTCCTTAAAATTTAACCACCCTTTATAAAGCATATGTGGATAAATGTAGAAGTTATGAGGTTATGTTATGAGGTAGAGGCAAACGACATTTTTAAATATCATGATTTTTAATTTTTGTTTAATAGCACGAAAAGACACTTTACAAATTTATATGACAGAATACTTTGTTTTATCTATTTATGTGATAGCTGGGATTTTAACGAAGAAAACATGGCCCAGTTGAAGAAAATCTATGGATAAAGACATAAGTTATTACCTTCATTGTAAAAGTAGGTGATTTTCAAAAAAACGTGTGCCAGTTGAGCTCTATGAAGATTGCATTTTTGTTTTATGATTTTCTCGCGATCTAGCCAACGGATTTTGTTTGTGTATTAAAAACCAATGTGGCTTGTATCATACATATGTAGCCAGTCGCGAAAATCGCTGCAATTGATAAAAAATCCAAAATTCGCGGTTACAATTGCTTATATTTAAACTTTCTCTGTTCAGGATTCTGAAACTTTTCTGACGCAAATATTCCGAATGAAGTCAGCAATCATATGCCATAAAAATATTTTGGTATTCTCAATATGATAAAAAGTTACGCGGGTTTTTCTAAAGATACTTTTCACAATTTTTGACTTTACAGCCACTATTTATCCTATTTTAGCCTAATAACTTGGGAACCAAAATGCTATTAACCGCGTAATGATGGAATTTGATAATGTAGAAAAATGCTTTAAACAAAATCGTTGTATCGAATTACAACCTTCGGTTATATGCTGTTCCATTATTGAACTATATTATTTATATTATTTTTATGTTCATAGCCAGATCACACATTTGCTGTCAAATCAGTAAAATTGGAAAAAATGGCTTTAGAAAAAAAATGTTTTCTCCAAATTTATATAACAGATGGCATCCAAATCTGAGAATTGTTTGGCATCAAAAACTCATTTTCGAGAAAATAGTTCATAGCCACTTATGAATATAAGCCCTCGATATGTACTTCATTTATTTAAAACTAAAATATATATATTCTGTTTTTAATTTGCAGATCGTTTTTCACGTTATTTAAACAAACATTAAAAAATCATCATCAGTACCATAACATTTATGTTTATCCACAGATCTTCATCAAAAATCATGTTTGATATTAAAAGATAGAAAAAATATTTTCTTTAGATTTTTTTTCTATTTTTTATAATTTTTTTCAAGCAACCAATTTTTTTAATATATATTTCTTTTTGGAGACTTTGCCTAAAGTACTGTTTGATTTTTTAGCTATCATAAGTACCTTTCATCGAGCATACATGCGGGCGTGATCAGTCTTATATTTCCACAATGAGAGTGCAAATAAAGGGTGATTTTTTAAGAGCTTGATAACTTTTTTTAAAAAAAAAACGCATAAAATTTGCAAAATCTCATCGGTTCTTTATTTGAAACGTTAGATTGGTCCATGACATTTACTTTTTGAAGATAATTTCATTTAAATGTTGACCGCGGCTGCGTCTTAGGTGGTCCATCCGCTTAGTCCAATTTTGGCATTTCCACGTTTTTGAGTAACAGAGACCCAATTGGTGCGAACGGCGACGAATCGAAAATTGGTGGTCATCATTAACACTGGCCGATACAGCTGCGATATTTTCTTCAGTTCGCACTCTACGTAAGCGTGTTGGTGGTTTAATGTCCAACAATGTAAATTTGGTGCGAAATTTAGTCACAATAGCCCGAATAGCCGCTTCAGTGGGTCGATTAAACTGACCATAAAATGGAAGCGCGCAATGAACTTTCTTAACAGAGCACGCATTTTGATAATAAAATTCAATAATTTGCAAGCGTTGTTCGTTTGTAAGACGATTCATGATGAAATGTCAAAGCATACTGAGCATCTTTCTCTTTGACACCATGTCTGAAATCCCACGTGATCTGTCAAATACTAATGCATGAAAATCCTAACCTCAAAAAAATCACTCTTTATTAAAGGTACCTTCTGTATAAATTGGAATTCAGTTAAAAATTAAAAAATATATATTAGCACATTTTTTAAATATTGTTTTCGAGTTTAGAGCTAACATATTGTAATTTAAATAGAAATTCACCATCTGGCGGTATGTTACAGAATTCACATTTAAAACTACACATGTATTTTGAAAATACCTTGAATTTAGACAAATTTTCAACAATTTCTACAATAATTTCGATAAAATATTTTTTTGTACAAATACTCTAACATAACTTGAAGATTCCATAATCATCAATGAAGAATCATAATAAAATGGGCAAAAAGATATTAACCACGTAAATCTCAAAACATCCTTGACTTGTATTAAATTATTTCACAAAAATGTCAGCGGATATGCTTTATTTAGGCATCATTCGAAAGGTATTAATTCCTTCTATTTATTTTTCATAACAACTTTTACAAAATATTTCTAAGAAATATGAGTTTTTAGCTGTCACCACAAAAATTACAATAAATGTGCAATAATACGACAAAGCAGTTATTTTAAGACAAGAATAAAAAATGTTTATTTAAAGAGCTTAAAGGATCTATTAATTCAGAAAAAATTGACAAAAATGCAACATAAAAACATGGTTTTATGGGTGATTTCAGGAGCGTTTAGTTCAAAGGCGGCTTGAAATATTTTTCGGATCATCATCAAACATTCCAATCGTCATATCTGGGGGTGATCGCAGCAATTTATTTTCGTGACTCATGCTAATCTACATTGCTGTTGAATTGTCTTCCATGTAAAATTTTAAATAAGAATCAGCTATAAAAAAAGTACTGATTATTTTGGTTTTATAGGAAAAATTGAACTTATTATTTATTTAATAATGGAACACAATGTCATTCATATGATTAACACGATTGGCTCGACAGTGCCTCATCTGATCAACCCAATTCTTCAGTACAGCTCAAAATCCACACCAAACAGTGACTCGTTGTATATATGCTTCTCAGTAGTCACTACTCCGAACCCCATATGCGTCAGTTTTGCTTATTAACATAGCCACCGAGATGAAAATGAAGTGGTAGGTTTTGTCAAACATAATCCACAGTGAAGGGTATCAATAATTCAAGCTTGCCGTCTACAACTCCTTTCATGATGGTTTCGTCTTTGGTTCAATTTTACACATACATATGTATGTATGGATTCATATATTTAAACAATGAAATGTAAGACATTGTAAAGTTGAAATGTATTGTTCTGGGTGTGTAAATTTACTTTTTTGCCATCGTTGTTGTGTTGTAATAAATTGTTGTTGTTTAAAACAATAAAAAAGTTTGAAACGGAGGTGTGAAATCTGTGGTACGCTCTTTTTGTTTAATATTTAAGTAGTCGACTAAATACTATTTGTTAACATTTTATTTTTTTTTTTGGTTTTCCAGAAAGCCTCTAGATTATTCGGATATATTTTTAGGCCAATACTTGGTCTTGGTCAATATATAATATTTATTTTTAATAGCAATTCTATTTCCACTTCCTGGTATAAAATCCTCTTATCGAGAATAAATCCTTTCTTTCTTTGAGCATAACTTTTTCATCCTGCCAAATGTTAGGCATTCCTGGCCGATAGTATCTCAACATTTTCCCTTTCATAATGTAATCTATATGAATTAGGTGTACGAGCGTGTGTGTGCAATTTATGTAATGTTAAATGGCTTTTATACATTATATATATGTACAATGTGTATATATACCTCTAAGTTTTTAATACCTTTTTCCATTTAAATGCTTCTTTTCTCAATATTTTTCTGTCCTGTATACGAACGGGTAAGTAAATTTATACCTTGAGGTGTTGGATTTGTTGCTTTCGGTTAAAAACACCCAACAACAACAATAACAATTTCTTATGATTTATAATTGAAGTAAAAAGAAGTATTCTTGAAGATTTATGGCGAAAGTTTGAACAAAAAAAAGGAGTTTTAAGAAGGATTAGAAAATATGAAAAAAAAACACAACAAAAGTGTACTTTCATGAAGTTAAGTCATATTTATCAAATCAATGATTTAAGAGTTATTGTTTCGAAGAAAACAATTGCAAATGTATAAGTTATTTGTATTTTTTAACATTTGTTTTATTTTTAACTGAACGTTACTTCCAAAATTTTCATACAGAAGACATTTTTAGTTGATTTCCTTGTTTGACCAATAAATTAGAAACTTAACGAAGATTGAAAAACTTCAGATGTGTTCAATCAAAATAATGCCATGTAAAATGGGGCTATTTTTTCGAAATTTGCTCTTTTAAAGGGTATATTGGTACCAACAACATATTCACGATGTGTACATTTCTCTGACCGAAGTCGTGTAGATGCGAAACATAAAAGGATTTTTCAGCGTGGGGTTGTGGGTTCGATTCCCACAGAGGCTCTGGTCTGTCGCTGCAATAACTATCTACAATGGTCTCAGTCACCCCGGCTCAATCCCTGAAATTAGAATATAAATTTACTTTGTATTGTAATTCATAATAAAGAAATAAAAAAATAAAAGGATTTTTCAAAATAAGTACTCTTAAGGGGAAAGTGGGACAAAATGGTTCCAATATAAGCAGGTGTGAGCGGACCTATATTTCCAAAACTAGTGTTCAAATATTAAATATACCTTGGACGAAAATTGGAATTTTAGTTAAACACAACATTATCCATGAAAATAAATTGTGCTGATTTTATGAACCAGTACGCCTCGATGCATTTTTGCACATTTTTGCTTAAATTAATTTTTATTATACCCTCTACCTCCAGGATGGGGGTATACTAAGTTTGTCATTCCCTCTGTAACACCTTGAAATATCGACCTGAGACCCTATAAAATATATATTCTTGATCGTCATAACATTCTAAGGCGATCTGGCCATTTCCGTCAGTCTGTTGAAAGCACGCTAGTATCTAAACGAAAAGAGCTAGAGCAAAATTTGCATGCCTACGTTGGGTTGGGATTGCAAATAGGCGAAATCGGTCCAGAGGGAAACATTTTTCCCTCACAAGGACTGAAATATTTCTAATATTTAAGTATTTCATCATGTTTTTTGAATATGTTTGCTTATAAAAACGTCCACAATAAAGTAATTTTTGTTTGTAGGGAGTGAAATGGGGCAAAAAGGGATAAAAACGACAACACTGCGTACATTCCTCTAGTTGAGTGAATACATAATATATAAGTGTTTTTTCCAAGTTCATACTTTTAAGGGGTAAAATAGGAATAGGGTACCAACCAACGGCTGCACCTGGAATAATGAAATTCGATGTACACATTCTCTGATTGCGTAGACACACAAAATAAAGGTATTTTTCGAAATTCGTGCTTTTTGGGGGTAAAATGGAAAAAGAGTCATTTAATTCGTAGACACGAAAAATAAAAAGGTTTATCCAAATTCGTACTTTCAAGTTATACAATGTGAATTGAGGGGTAAAAATTGGTACCAATAATTGCGTAGACACGTAAAATAAATAGAGTTTCGAAACTCGTACTTTTAAGCGGGTAAAATGGGAAAAAGGGGATGAAAATGGTACCAACCAAATGACCGCAGCTAGAATCATGCAATTCGATGTATACATTCCTCTGACTGCATAGTCCGCCTGTCTGTTGAAAGCACGAGCTAAATGTGTCTTATGGTTACAGATCGGTTGGGATTGAAAGTGGCCTAGAGGGAAAAATGTTTCCCTAACAAGGACATAAGTACCTGCTAATATTTTGAATATTTAAGAATTTTTTTAATTTCTGCTTTTTATGCTCTTGAAATTTGTTGCGTACATTCCTCTTGTAGTGTAAAAGCACCAAAAAGTAAATAAACGTTTCAGCGGGCGAAATGGGATAAAAATGGTACCAATGATTAGACAATATGAAGAAACATGAAATTTGGAATGTAAGTCCCTCTAATTGCGTTGATACGTAAAGTGGAGGTATTTTATCAAAATTCGTACTTTAAGGGATATAATTGGAAAAGAGGGATAAAAATGGTACCAACCAAATCGCTGAGGTTGGAATTAGGGTATCCAATTGTTCGTACTTTTAGATTAATCGATTAATCGTTTATTCTAAAATACAAAATTTCTAATTAACGGAATACAGTCGATAGCTCTTAATCGAATATTCAATTAATCGAATAAAATTTCGTGTAAATTATGAAGATATTCATAGGAATATAAATATATAACATATAATTTATAACACATACTCAAGTTTTCGTTTTTTTTTTGGATTTAAGGCGATTCTTTTCCTTTGCTTTAATAAAATTCGATTTCGAAAAAACTCTTTCACTTACTCTTGAAGTCGGAGCAAGTTTTTGAGTTCTTTTTTCGATTTATCTAAATTAAAAAAAAAGCATTTTGTATATCATTCGATTCTATTTTTTATTGGGGCGAATCGGGATAAAAATGGTACCAACCGAACGGCTGCAGCTATAATTATGAAATTCGGTGTGTACACATCTCTGACTGCGGTTAATCTGCGAATCTTTCTAAATCGGCTGTATCAAAAATCATGAAATTAGGTGTACATATTCCACTAGAACATTTCCTGTCAAAATGGTACAGATATTTAGACTGTAGCTGGAATCAATTAATTGCAAATGGGGAAAATCGGGCTTGAGGGAAATTGTTTCCACTTAATAATATTTAGGGCACATTTTGGAAGATTGCTCTCTAATGTTCTCATTTTGACTCCACTTGAAGTTTTATATGTATACTAGCTGAACCCCGCCCGCTTCGCCAGGCAAAAAAAAACAAACGGTAAAATTAAAATTTATGTACCACTTATAATCAAGGTACTTCCCTGAGATATTAAAGAAATGGATATGTTCCATGAAGAACGTTAGTTTTCGTAGAAAAAATGGAAGAAATGTCAAAAATCAAATTGATTTTCTGTTAAATGTGATTCTCCTCCTTTCCATTAAATAAACAAAACACTTCATTCGTAAGAAGAAATTACATTACATTCAAATTTTAACTTCGTGTGGGAGGTGCCACGCCCACTTTTCCCATACGGCCCCTTTTTGGCACAACTATGCGAATTAATGCTAGATGCACTTACACAAAATTTCAGCACTCTAAGTGTCATAGAACTGAATATATTCGATAATAGGTTTTAACATCGTATGGGAGGTGCCACGCCCACTTTTCCAATACCGCCCCGTTTTGGCACAACTGTGCAGACTAATAATTAGTGAACTTTCACAAAATATCAAGACTCTAGCTGCAGCAGTATTCAAATTATGCTAATTTATATAAAACGAATAAATCTTCCACTGAAAATATCCAAAAAATATATAGCCTATTTTCATCACCGGTTCACTATGAACATACTGTGAAAATTTCAAGAAGATCGGTTCAGTAGTTTAGGCTGCTATAAATAACAAACATATAAACACAGATTCATTTTTATACCCTACACCACTTCGTGGACTAGGGTATTATAAGTTAGTTTTCCGCCAAAAGTTTGTAACACCAAGAAATAATCGAGCTAGACCTTTAAGTATACGGATCGGCTTAGAATCACCAGCTGAATCGATTTAACGATGTCTGTCTGTCTGTCCGTCTGCTGTCCATCTAAGCTTGTTCGCACTCTACAGGTCGCAATTGTAGTCCGATTGTCATGAAACTTGGCAGAAGTTATTTTTTTCTGGCCAAGGACCATCGGTATTGAATTTGGAGGAAATCGGTTCAGATTTAGATATAGCCCCCATACATATGTCGCTTTCGATTTGACTTTTTACGCTCTAAAATCCACATATTGTACCCGATTTTCTTTAAAATTGGCACAACATTTTTTAATCGAACTAGAAACACATATGCAAAAATTGGGTGAGATCGGTTCAGATTTAGATATAGCCCCCATACAAATTTCGCTCACGATTTGACATTTTCCGCTACAGAAACCCCATATTGTACTCGATTATCTTTAAATTTGGCACAACATCTTATAATCCAAATAGAAACACATATGCTGAAAGTGGGCGAGATCGGTTTAGATTTAGATATAGTCCCCATACAAATGTCGGTCCCGATTTGACTTTTTCCGCCCTATAACGCACATATAGTACCCGATTTTCTTTAAAATTGGCACAACATCTTATAATCCAAATAGAAACACATATGCTGAAAGTGGGCGAGATCGGTTCAGATTTAGATATAGTCCCCATACAAATGTCGGTCCCGATTTGCCTTTTTCCGCCCTATAACGCACATATAGTACCCGATTTTCTTTAAAATTGGCACAACATTCTATTAACCAACTAAAAACACCTATGCTGAAAGTGGGTAAGATCGGTTCTGGTTTAGATATAGCCCCCATACAAATGTCGGTCCCGATTTGACTTTTTCCGCTCTAAAATCCACATACTGTACCCGATTTTCTTTAAAATTTGCTCAACATTTTATAATTGAACTAGAAACAACTATGCTGAAAGTGGGTAAGATCGGTTCAGATTTAGATATAGCTCCAATACAGATGTCGCTCCCGATTTGACTTTTTCCGCTCTAAAATCCAAATACTGTACCCGATTTTCTTCAAAATTGGCACAACATTTTATAATCGAACTTGAAACACCTATTGTGAAAGTGGGTAAGATCGGTTCAGATTTACATATAGCCCCCATACAAATGTCGCTCCCGATTTGACTTTTTCCGCTCTTGAAACCACATATTGTACCTGATTTTCTTTAAAATTGGAACAACATTATATAATCGAACTAGAAACACTTCAGCATAGGTGGTAAGATCGGTTCAGATTTAGATATAGCCCTCATACAAATGTTGTTCCGAATGTTAAACCGATTTTGGCCAAACTTTACATATATTTATCATTCGATGTTGATCAATTTTTCCAGATCATGTTATATTTACTTTACTCGGAATATCTGCTGGCAAATTGGATCAATTACTTTATTATTTACCATACTCATTAAATTTGACTAAAGATGAATTTAAAGTATACTGTATAAATTATATGAACTTATATGCTCTCATGAAATACCTGGGTTTAGTAATCAAAGCGGGAGTGGTGTAGGGTATTATATAGTCGGCCCCGCCCGACTTTAACCTTTCCTTACTTGTTATATATATAGATAGTAGAGGACTATTAATATTAAACTAATGAAGCACCAAAATTTTCATAATATAGTAGTTCAATTCTATGTAAAGTTGACAGCCTCTAATCTGCCTTCAATCACGGAATGCACTCCATGGTGGAGGGTATATAAGATTCGGCCCCGCCGAACTTAACGCCTTTTTACTCGTTTTAACTATTTTTTTAATTTAATTCTACTAAAAAATATCAATATCTTTCACTATCAAGGTTATTAGAAGTCCTTCAGAATCACATTTGAAAATGCAATTCAACTCTTATTTAAGACTTAACATTTCATCTTTATCCCGATTTTTTGTTGTTTGGCTTAAGAGACTTGAGGGCATCTTTCATGCTATATTTGAAATAATCTTCGATTAAACCTAATTAATATGAAAAGTATGTTCATTATTAAAGATACTTTGAGGGAAATATGAATTCTGGTGAAAATAAATATATAATAATATAAATATCCATAATAAATAATATCGTTTTCGAGTGTAGATAGCGAAAAATACATCAGAAGATGTATTGTCGAATTTTCATTTGATTTTTTTTTTCATTTATTAAGTCTATGAATATAAATCCTTACAGACCAGCAATGTTTTACATTATTTATATTAAAATTAGTATAACAATAATATATTTAATTAATTATATTATTTAACAATTTTTTAAACATAAGACTAGTAATAAAAAATCTACAAACTTACAAATTATAAATTTTATTTGTTTAATTGCTTTAAGACCAATAACTTTGTCGGGTTTTTGAAAATTTTAATTGAATTTTATTTTCCCCCGTTTATATTATTTTGATTAATTTACAAGTGACATGTTGACATTTATTACTTGGCTACACACTACCACTATCTTGAATTTGTTTAAAATAAATATGTGATATGATGCAATATATCATTATTACATTGGGCTTTAAATTTCCGTATTCGAAGCTAAATTAACATTCCTGATATCCTTGTCCAAGGACACCCATCAGTCTTCTCATCATTCATGGCATCCAAGTGGTTTAAAGTTGATATCAATTATTTTGCGTTAATTAATTTCTGGTATAAATAAATTAGCAGTGCATTAGTTGGCCACATTGCGACATTCTTCCATTTAATTTATTTAAAAATGAATACAGCCAATAAGTAGTCAATCATTAATTTGTCTCAATTATACTTAGACTGACTAATTGTATTTTACAAAATGTGTCCTTGAAGTTACGGATACTGTTGTTGTTGGTGCTGTTGCCGCTGCCGGTTTAAGGCGGCTCGAAATAAATTTCATTAATGTCGTCATAAAATATTGAATATCTTATGGGAGCAATTAAAACTTTTCCTTGTTGTTTTTTGTTGTTGTTGTTTTGTTTCTACTCTAGCCTCGCATAAATATCTTTGAAATGGAAATTATAATGTGAAAATGAATGTGGACTTTGAGATGAATAAATACGGAGATATTTGTGGCTTTGTAGGCTTGTATGTGCTTTTGTACGGTTTGTATGTGTGTGTGTGAGTGAAAGCAATCAAATGTTTAATTGTTGTTATTTGATGCCTTTCTGTTTGATTTCATTCCATTAAACTTTTCCTATTCTTAGGCATATTCAAATTTTAAAGTATAATTTTATATATGTATGTGTGCATGTATGCCAATAATAATAATACATTTTAATTGCACGAATGATTACAGGGATGCAACTATGCACATACATATTGTACAGTGGACGTTATTTAAATAAGTTCACGTTTTATTTAACGAGATCTCACCATTCGATCCAAAAGAAATAAATATTTTGAGCATGAGACCTAACAATTATTTTTTGGAGTACATTGATTCAGAAAAATTTTAAATTTTTTTATTAACATTTTAATTTTCGTCGATTTTTAAATTAGAATTATAAAAAAGTACAGATTATTTTTTCATATATCTGGTTTTATTGGAAAGGTTGAACTTTGTCATTTAATAATGGAACATATGACTACCACGACTTGCTTGACAGTACCTCATCCGATAAACCAAATTTTTCAATGCAGCCCAAAATCCACACCAAACAGGTACTCGTTGTGGATGCATTGGCTTCTCAATAGTCACGTGTGGGTTCTCTGAACCTCACATGCGGCAATTTTGTTTATTGACATAGCCACAGTGATGTAAATTAGCTTCATGAAGGCTGAACTGAAGCCCGATCTCTTTACGAAAAATTTCCACAAAAATAAAAATAAAAATAAAAATAAAAATAAAAATAAAAATAAAAATAAAAATAAAAATAAAAATAAAAATAAAAATAAAAATAAAAATAAAAATAAAAATAAAAATAAAAATAAAAATAAAAATAAAAATAAAAATAAAAATAAAAATAAAAATAAAAATAAAAATAAAAATAAAAATAAAAATAAAAATAAAAATAAAAATAAAAATAAAAATAAAAATAAAAATAAAAATAAAAATAAAAATAAAAATAAAAATAAAAATAAAAATAAAAATAAAAATAAAAATAAAAATAAAAATAAAAATAAAAATAAAAATAAAAATAAAAATAAAAATAAAAATAAAAATAAAAATAAAAATAAAAATAAAAATAAAAATAAAAATAAAAATAAAAATAAAAATAAAAATAAAAATAAAAATAAAAATAAAAATAAAAATAAAAATAAAAATAAAAATAAAAATAAAAATAAAAATAAAAATAAAAATAAAAATAAAAATAAAAATAAAAATAAAAATAAAAATAAAAATAAAAATAAAAATAAAAATAAAAATAAAAATAAAAATAAAAATAAAAATAAAAATAAAAATAAAAATAAAAATAAAAATAAAAATAAAAATAAAAATAAAAATAAAAATAAAAATAAAAATAAAAATAAAAATAAAAATAAAAATAAAAATAAAAATAAAAATAAAAATAAAAATAAAAATAAAAATAAAAATAAAAATAAAAATAAAAATAAAAATAAAAATAAAAATAAAAATAAAAATAAAAATAAAAATAAAAATAAAAATAAAAATAAAAATAAAAATAAAAATAAAAATAAAAATAAAAATAAAAATAAAAATAAAAATAAAAATAAAAATAAAAATAAAAATAAAAATAAAAATAAAAATAAAAATAAAAATAAAAATAAAAATAAAAATAAAAATAAAAATAAAAATAAAAATAAAAATAAAAATAAAAATAAAAACCAGTAAGGAAAGGATAAAGTCGGGCGGGGCCGACTCTATGATACACTCCACTTTCAATCCGAATACAATTTAATTCGGTGAAAAAGTGAAAACGGGAAGGTTTTTTGTATCCTGTAAATGTATGTGTTGACAAAAAATTTTATATCGGAAAGGACATTTGTATGAGGATATATTGAAACCTGGAACGAAATAGGTGAAATATAAAATGTATAGTTTGGCCAAAATCGGTTAAACTTATGGGAACAACATTTGAAATTGGGCTATATTTAGATCTGAACCGATCTTACCCACTTTCACCATAGTTTTGTTCAGTTAGATTATAAGATGTTGTGCCAAATTTAAAGAAAATCGAGCACAATATGTGGCTTTTAAAGCGGCAAAAGTCAAATCGGGAGCGACATTTGTATGGGGGCTATATCTAAATCTGAACCGATCTTACCCAATTTCTGCATAGTGTTTCTAGTTGGATTATAAGATGTTGTCCCAAATTTAAAGAAAATCGATTAGAATATGTGGCATTTAAAGCGGAAAAAGTCAAATCGGGAGCGACATTTATATGGGGGCTATATCTAAATCTGAACCGATCTTACCCAATTTTTGCATAGGTGTTTCTAGTAAGATTATAAGATGTTGTGCCAATTTTAAAGAAAATCGGGTACAATATGTGCAGAGGAAAATGTCAAATCGGGAACGACATTTGTATGGGGGCTATATCTAAATCTGAACCGATTTGACCTATTTTTACCATAGATGTTCTTAGTTTAAATATAAGATGTTTTGCTAAATCTGAAGACAATCTGATACAATATGTGGTTTCTAGAGCGGAAAAAGTCAAATCGGGAGCGATATTTGTATGGGAGCTATATATAAATCTGAACCAATCTGACCGATATTCACCATGGGTGTTTCTAGTGGAAATATAAGATGTTTTACCAAATCTGAAGACAATCTGATACATTATGTGGTCTCTAGAGCGGAAAAAGTCAAATCGGGAGAGAAATTTGTATGAAAGCTATATATAAATCTAAACCGATCTAACACATTTTTACCACAGGTGTTTCTAGTTACAATATAAGATGTTTTGTCAATTTTAAAGAAAATCTGTTGTAATATGTGGTATCTAGAGTGAAAAGAGTCAAATCGGGAATGAAATTCGTATGGGGGCTATATCTAAATCTGAACCGATTTTCTTCAAATTAAATAGCGTTCGTCCTTATCCCGAAAAACGTCGTTGTGCAAAGTTTCATTTGGTTCTGTCTACAATTGCGACCTGTATCGTGATTACAAGAATAGATGGACGGACGGACGGACAGACAGACAGACGTACATTGCTAAATCGACTCAGAAAGTGATTCTAAGACGATCGGTATAATTAACAATGGGTCTATCTCGTTTCCTTCTGGGTGTTACAAACAAATGCACAAAGACATAATACTCTCGTGGAGTGTATAATAAAAATATTATTCTACTTTTCAAAGTCAAAGTAATCAGTAAGTAGCACAAATTTAAATTTTTTAAAATATGGGGTGAATATTTTTCTCTCATTTTCCATATATAAATCCAATCACAAATGAAGGTAATTAATTAAGAAAAATTAATAAAAAATGGTTTATTTTTATGCACATAGCATAGGAAAATCATAAGTTGGATTTTCCTAAAATTTACTTCATTTGTTCTCATTTCCGACTTACGTTTAGGATTAGTAATAATAAACATTTAATGGGACTGATGGAGTGGCATATTATATAGTCCGTCCCACCAGGCTTTAGCATTTCCTACTTGTTGATAATTTAAATAGTGGACTTAAATAAATGTCGTCTATATTTAGCATATATGGTGGGGTGTGGGAGGGGGTGGTAGTTTCCTGTGTATCCATATTTAATCGATATCCTCTCCTACAGACTCCCTGCAATTGCCCGAGAAGAATACATCTGCTTGTGCCCGGAACATCTTTTGCCTTTTGTCGATAGTAATGCGCATATGATTGCGTGTGTGTGCTGGTATCAGTGGAGAGCATATCTCTGTGTCTTTCACTCTTCATATGAACGTATATGTATGTGTATCCGTGTCTGTGTGTATGTCGCAAAAAGGCGTTTTTCATTTATAATGTTATTAGGTTGTAATTTGTTTTGTATGACAATACAAATCTATAGAATCACGGAAAAGGGAGATCGAAAGTATAAAACGATTATATAAGAAAATATTTATGTTCGAACGCAGCCAAAAGGTCAAATTTGGCCAATAAATCTCCCCCAGTTATATTCACGTTCTTGCGGTAGCATAAGACCACCGCTATATAACAATGACGATGTCAGAGCAGAAGAATGAAGAATTTTAAATGATTCTTTTTTGAGAGTTTTAAAGAAACTCTATTTTATTTAGTTACATTCAAATGATGATGAGGAGATCTTTCTAAATGGAAATGATTAAGTGAGAGTAGGATTGCTGAAGGGATTGATGAAAGTGGAGCGAATATCGAGTAGGTAATAGACCAGTGACGTCTTTCGAAATCATGTTCAGTTTTTCTAATTTTCTAATTATTATATTATATTTATATATAAAAATATATAACTGTAGCTATTACTTCTGATTTAAGTAATAGCTGAAAATTCAGAGATTAATAATTAATATTGCAAGACTTAAACAAATTACAAACTGCAATGTAGATATTCATGATGTCTACTTTTTGATGCAACTAGGATAATTTATACTTCTCTAATAGATTTTAGCAGCTAAATTGATACGATGATAAACTTTAAAAGATCATTTAAACCTTAAATATCGTATATATTTTTAAAAAGTCACCAACAATTACAAAGTCCCCCTTTCGTATAACTCATTGAAATTATTGTTAATAGAAAATGGCTGACTTATTATTAAACAATGTAGCTAGTCAATGAATTAATAATAGTATTTAATTTTCTATTCGAACAATGACTACATGTTACATATAGAAGGAAAATGAACCAACGAGATTTTAATACATATTTTTTATTATTCCAAGCTTCATATGAAAGTATTTCAACCATAAGTCGAATAAAAACAATCAATCTTTACTATATTATCTTATTTTATGGAACTATAGATAATATCTTGTACATGTTGAAGACAAATGTACACATTGAACACAAATGGTAGATATCTTTGATTTTTAATCGGTAATCTGATTACACGTTAATTTTTAAGAGTTCTGATCAACAAAATCCACATTGCAATATAGGTCGTAATGGGAAAATTCAATGTAGATCAATTCCCGGGATTTTTCTTCGGGAATGAAAAATGAATCTCGGAAAATAGTTCCCGGAAACTACCGGGAGAGAAACGCTAAAAAAGACCCTTTGACTTAGAATCACTTTCAGAACCGATTAGCCATCTATTTCTAACTTTTTGTGGTAGCAAATAGCTTCTACTTTTATACAAAATTCTCAAAAATCTTAAAAATATATTTTTGTTTTTATTTTTTCTTATTTCCTATTTTCCGTGGGCTAGGGTTATTATAAGTTAGTTTCGCGCCAAATGTTTGTAACACCAAGAAATAATTGAGCTAGACCCTTTAAGTATACGGATCGGCATAGAATCACCAGCTGAATCGATTTAACGATGTCTGTCTGTCCGTCTGCTGTCCATCTAAGCTTGTTCGTACTCTACAGGTCGCAATTGCTGTCCGATTATCATGAAATTTGGCAGAAGTTACTTTTTTGGCCAAGGACGATCGGTATTGAATTTGGAGGAAATCGGTTCAGATTTAGATATAGCCCCCATACAAATGTAGCTCCCGATTTGACTTTTTCCGCTCTAGAAACCGCATATTGCTCTCGATATTCTTTAAAATTGGCACAACATCTTATAATCCAACTACAAACACATATGGTGAAAGTGGGTAAGATCGGTTCAGATTTAGATATAGTCCCCATACAAATGTCGCTCCTGATTTCACTTTTTCCGCTTTAGAAATCGCATATTGTTACCGATTTTCTTTAAAATAGGCACAACATTTTATAATCGAACTAGAAACACCTATGCTGAAAGTGGGTAAGATCGGTTCAGATTTATATATTGCCCCCATACAAATGTCGCTCCCGATTTCACTTATTCCGCTTTAGAAACCACATATTGTACCCGATTTTCTTTAAAATTGGCACAACATCTTATAATCCAACTACAAACACCTATGCTGAAAGTGGGTAAGATCGGTTCAGATTTAGATATAGCCCCCATACAAATGTCGCTCCCGATTTGACTTTATAGGGGACATCCCCTGAGTGTTGGTTCAGTGAAAAAAAAAAAAAAAAAAAAAAAAAAAAAAAAAAAAATCCTTCCCGATTTCACTTTTTTACCGAATTGATTTGTAATGAGATAGAAAGTCCGTCCGTCTTTACCCTTTCCTTACTTGTTTGAGAGATGCACATATGTCCATACTTTGGGACTTTAGAACCCAAATGGAGCACCATTCTGATTTATTACAGCTCTAGAAACTACATCTTACATCAGATCTTCATCAAATTTTGCAGATCATTATATTTTTCAACTAGGAATACCTATCGTGAATGAGAAAAAATATAGGCCCATGTTGTTATAGGCCCTTTTTGAAATGTCTGTCCGATTCATCCTATTACTACTGTATAATTTTTATTCGTTAAATATGACTAAAGATGAATTTATAGTAACTGTATAATTTATATGAACTGCATAAAATTGCTCCCTTGAAATACCTGGGTTTAGTGCTCATAGCGAGGTATGGGTATTATATAGTCGGCCCCGCCCGACTTTAGCCTTTCCTTACTAGTTTTTCATCCCTCATCGTGTTGCACCTTCACAGGATTATAAAGTTTCAAAGGATATAATTTGTGTCTAGGATTCGAATAAGTCATAAAATATTTTTTGAAAAATTGTATACTTTGGAAATTTGTAGTCCTTTTAAGGGACAAAAGGATGAGAAATGAAAAACTAAAGACGCCAATAAACACTATTTCTATAGTTTCAGATGTATATAATCTGGTTCAAGTGTAATATGTACTGTCGGATAGTGTTATAAACGTGATAGCTGTCGACATTAAAACTATTTAAAAGAAATAATTAAAACAACTTGCTTTAAGCAAGTTGAACCGCAATTTCTGTAAAAGTGATGTGGACAACATTTGTAACCCTCATAATTGTCATTAATAATTATATTAATTCATTAATAATTATAATTATATTAAATATTAAAATTCCCTTAGATAAAAATCGGAATTTGAGTAAAAAATTAAAAAATATATCAATGAAATGAATATCATTAGGCAAAAAATATGTTTCTAGGTCTCGGACACAATTTTTTTTACTTTTTTGTTGCATAGTGTAATAGGGAGAGAAACCCTGTAACATTTGAAAGGGGCTATATTTGAAGTAAGAACTAAGAAAATATATTTTTTAATATTTAATAATAGTATTTTAAATTAGAAGCAGTTTGCTTGAAATTCGTCAAAAAAAATATTTGAAAAAAATATATGAAAAACTTTTAAAAATGTAAATATAAATATTGTGATATTTTTTGATTGTTATTGCTTGTAAATTGTAAATGAACAATTTGTGTTTTTTTGTACTAGACCCCTGTACTAGACCTTTTGACCCTTTTGTACTAGACCCCGAAATATTGGGAAATAAAAAACAAGAAAATAATAAAATACTAACTTTTGTTTTATTATTTGGAAAAACTGACCTCAAGCCGAACAAAAGACAAAACGCAACTCATCAAAATGTCAACCATACATACCACAATTTTTTAATTTATCTTATGACAAAATTCTTTATTTTCGGTGGATACCCTAGTGTCTATAATTTCATATTTGTTGCAAATCGAAAAATGCAGCTTTATTTTATTTTTTCACTGAACCAACACTCAGGGGATGTCCCCTATAAATGCAGTGCATTGCATTGGTAGAAGGAAGATAAGGTATTGGAACGAGGAAAGAGGAAGTAGTGTCTGTTGACATCTGTTTTGAATCTCTGAATGTCGTAATTGGAGGGAAAGATATTTGCCGGAAGTCGATTCCACATACGGATAGTACGGGCGAAGAACGAATTTGGAATTTTCATGCCGAATATATAAAAATTTATTTTTAATATTTTTTGTATTTTGTCTTTGCTAAAAAAATCCCAAAAACATAAAAAATAACAATTCTTCTGCAAAAAATGTATATCTACCTCACAAAATGCAAAGCTTCAAAGAGGCGGGATTGTCACGGGTTTTTTATTTTCTATAGCATAATATAGTGTAACTTGGAATTCCTTCATGGTAATAGTAAAGTTTTAATATTAAATTTATATTGTGGGACAAGAAATGACACTGACAAATGATTTGATGCGCATCATATTTTTCTAATTCATACGCAGTAGCTAGATGGAGATAAATTTTAAAGAAGAACCGTGGAAGGAGATTGTAAGAGAAATTGTGCGGGAAGGAGGGAACATATCAGGGGACATTTTAGTTGATACCAACTCCATTAAGGTGGAACGTCAAGAGAGATAACATTGAAGTTCAAGTGTATTAAATACTCCAGAGACAATGAATGAAGGCAGAGAGAAGTTTCAGCGCGCTTTTAATAAGGACTGCCAGCTGCATGCCTAATTGACAATTTAACTATTAACTGGGGAAATACAAAATTGAGGTAAATATTAATTACACACAAACGGAGATAGCTAAGCGACCACTTTAAGGGTTGATTATGGTTGCTTTATGGTCCATTTCAGCGCAGTACTGCTATTCACTATCAGACTAACGTTAATGAAAACAAGTACTTGGACGTACTTACTTACATATACTTAATATTGAAATAAAAACACTTATACGCCAGAGATAAATAGATAAAATTAATGTTGTAAGGATCAGGCATGGAATAACTTAGGCCATTTAAGACGAAGCCACTTATTAGAATATCCAATTATTCGTTTAAATCTTTATTTGCACACAAAGAACATCTAATTAATCAAATAAAGGTCTCCTGATGTATTTGTTTAATCGTACAATTGTGCGCAGGATTTAATTCAATGTAAGTCAAATTTTTAAGTTTATTTATTTTTCAATAGCGTTGTTGAAATAAAACACAGTGAGAGAAATGCCACTGAAGTTTAAATAACTGGGAAGTGATATTATTTGTACTTATGTAAATATGTACTTTATTTTTCAAAGGCTTTCAAAGGAAAAAAGTTATGTTGGTCCAAATTCATATTTTTTTCAAGAAGGTTTTTTTAATATTTTTTTTAAATATTTATTACAAACAAACTTTATTTGACACAAACAGCTTTGGAGCCATAATAAAGCTAAGAAACCACATTCGAGTGCAAAATCTCTTAAAATGTGGGGAAAATAGTTCGATATAGTCGAAAAAAGAATTTGTTTTTCCAATTTTCAAAATCTGAAAAAGTTGAACATTTTTACTACGAAAAAGTAAAATAAAAATTTTTCTGTGCATTATGAACAAATGCGTAAAATAATGTGAAAAAACGTTAAAACAGAAAATAAAAATGTTGATTTTCTTTGAAATTGGACAATACGAAAAGTAGTCAACTTTGGGCTAATTTCTAAAATATATTCGATTGCCCAATTTTCAATGGTAATATATCAAAATAATCCTTGGGTCCTTGCCTAATTTCAGTTTTTTACAGAACTCAAAAATGTTTACTAGAAAAAAATTTATTGAATTTTGGCCGATTGATTTTGATTCCGAATCACTGTGCGTCGTTTAGTTAGCACTTGAGAAATCTGTGCGTATTTGTCCAACAAAAAAATGTGTTATGTTTTTATTTTACATTATAAATCAAACCTCACGATGAATCACCAGACAAAAATTATTTTTGCTCGTCTACGGGGAAGCCAAAATATTTCTTGTCTGCGTTTTATAGAATTCAAGTAATAATAATAAAGAATAATTTAATTTCTTTTTCGTCATTTTCCAACTTTGCCAATATATTATCACTTTAGTTTGTAAAGTAACCGTACTTGAGAATTTATCTAAAAATAGCGTTTAGATAAATTCTTAACTTTATTTTTAAAAATCCCTTGGTAAATGACTGAGTTATTGAAGTTTTCGCTAAAACTTTTTTTCAAAATTCAAGTGTTGGCCATTCTCATTTTTGCGAATTTTTTTTGTGAAAACTTCAATAACTGAGTCAGTTATCAACGAATTTTTAAGTGCCGTTTTACTCATAGCCAAACGAATTAATTCAAAATAATGTTGCCTTTCAAAATAATATGTAAGAACTAGGGTTTGCATTTTCCCGTACTTTTTATTTCCCGGGACACGGGAATTATTTTTTTGATTTCCCGGGATCCCGGAACAGGACGGGAAATCGTCAACATTTTGGTTTCTATATAAAAACTTATTTTTTCCTAATAAAACATTCGAACTTTAAGAAAGTAAATTATTATATTTCTGTATTACAAACATTTGGCGTGAAACAAACTTATAATTCCCTATTCCACGAAGTGATGTGTAGTATGAAATGTAGGAGGTTTTTTGAAACATACATTTTTTATAGCAGACAACCCATTTAGAGACTCATAAGATAGTATATTTCTAATTTCATTGGGGAAATTAATAGAGAACAATATAATCGAGAGTTGTATTGTTAGTAAATCGTTAATTATCAGTTGCCTTTTCTGTAGCTTCGAAACCTAAATTTATATTTTGAGGCATTTTTCAATACATAGTTGTTACTCTAGGGTGTATATATTTATACACTCCACGAGAGTATTATGTCTTTGTGCATTTGTTTGTAACACCCAAAAGGAAGCGAGATAGACCCGTTGTTAAGTATACCGATCGACTTAGAATCTGTCTGTCTGTCTTTCCATCTATTGTTGTAATCAAATTACAGGTCGCAATTATAGTCAGATCTTAAAAATTGGCACAAAAAAGTTTTGTGGATCAAGGACGAACGCTATTTAAGTTGAGGCAAATTCAGATTTAGATATAGACCCCATACAAATGTCGCTCCCGATTTGACATTTTCCGCTCTAGAAACGACATATTGTACCCGATTTTCTTTAAATTTGACACAACATCTTATAATCCAACTAGGAACACCTATGCAGAAATTCGGTAAGATCGGTTCAGATTTAGATATAGCCCCCATACAAATGTCGCTCCCGATTTGACATTTTTTGTCAAACACATACATTTAAAGGATACAAAAATTCTTCCCGTTTTCACTTTTTCACCGAATTAAATTGTATTCGGATAGAAAGTGGAGTGTATCACAGAGTCAGTCCCGCTCGACTTTAGTCTTTCCTTACTTGTTTTAATTTATTATTTATTACATTACATTATTATATGTTTTTAATTTATTAGTAAAATTGTGTACGATTTCTCCACAGATATTAGTATATCAAGACTTTTTTCACAAAGATGTCAAAATATTTTTCTGTAAATATTAATAACGTTATTGTTATTATAATTATATAATTATATTAAACTACCATATTCAAGTTAGAAGATTTATATCGCCTAGCTGACACATACATATCTAATTAAAAGTGATATTTTTTAAATTATTTTATACCTTTTACGATTTTATTTTGAATAAGTGGTTAAAAAATGTGTGAGAAATAGGTAAAACTTGCTGCTGAATTCCCGCGGGAATCCCGTACAAATTTCCCGGGATATGGGAAACTGAAAATATCCAAACCCTAGTAAGAACATGATAAAAATTGGAAAATATTCAAGTTTTCTTAAAAAAAAATATATATTATATATATATATATATATATATATATATATATGAAACTAATTAAATTAAAATTAGATGTATTATAATGTCTACACTTTCACCAATACACGAAGGGTTTTTCGAAAATCCGTTTTTTATATATTTTCTTGGAAATGATTCATTTAGGTCTCAAAAATCGAAACCCAAAATATTATGACGGGATAAAATTTCTAAATTATATAGGGTGGGTGCAAAATGGGACGCAATACGCTCGAACAAAATTGGGTAATATTAAAAGTAGTAAGTCTTTAACGCAAACTGTGAGAAGAAAGAAAAAAGCCAGAAAATTGAAAAAATAATCTGTACTTTTTTATAGCCAATTCAAATTTAAAATTTTAAATGGCCCACCCGTACTTATCCGGTTTTTAGTTGTTCATAATTACTACTCAAAACTGTAAACATAACTCAAACGATTTCCAACCGAATCACTTGACATTTTGGATACAACTTCAGCGACGATTTATTTAAAGAAGTAAGTAGGATTTCATTTTTATATAGCATAGTTTTTATTATTAACAAAAAATTCGGGTTAGTCCACCAAATTTCTTTGTGTTGGTCGTTTTACTACACTCACCTAAGGCTTTCATGACTGAATGACGCACATCTCCAAAAAATACACAGCGTTTGTCATAGAGCTGCACTAGGCACTACGAATTGCTGGACACAGTAAAACATTATCGTCTGCGTCTTAACTGGCCACACAACAATAACACTCACCAGCCTTGTTGATTACAGGACATTGAAAAGTTTTGTTTCTTTTTTACCACAAATTGTATATATTAAATGGAGTATATTAAGAAAAAGCTGGCATGTTTTATTAACGCTATACCATGGTCCGGTGACGAAAAAGATTTTCTAAGAAGTTGTTATTAGAAAACCACAACCTCCGCTCCGCTCTGCCCCGCCTCCTATGTTCTGGTTAACAAACCCATAAACAAACACTAAACACTTGACAAAATATCAAATAACCAGATGAAAGAAAACAACACCGAAATAACAACAAAGTATTTATTAGAGCAGAAATAATTGGAAATCTATGTAGAAGTGTGTGTCACTTTGATAGATTCGATTCATGTTTTCTTTGTTCTTTTTCCACACTCTCTCTCTCACTCACACACTCAAAGTGAATGTCCTTTTTTGTGGGGAGGGGAAATCCATCACTCCATTTACGGGGTTTGTTTTTATTATTCATGTCGTTTTATTTATTGGTAGTTGTTGTGTTGGTTGTAGTATCACAACGACAACAATGTGATATTGTTGTGTTAAATAAAAAATTGAATGTCGTTGTTATATTGATATGAAATACTGGTACATACAACAATGCGACATAAAAAAGGATATGATATGAACACTTGACTGTGTTCACAATACCCATTGACTTTGACGCTTTCGAAAGTGTGCTATGGCCGGGAGTGGCCATGACGAATTGTCAAACACCGTTGATTGGTAAAAAAAAATAAAAAGTATGTTTTTATACCATCCACCACAGGATGGGGATATACAAACTTTGTCAACACCTGGAAATAAGGACCTGAGACCCTATAAATTCTAAGACGATCTAGTCATGTCTGTCTGTCCCTTCGTCCGTCTGTTGAAAGCATGCTAGCATCTAAAAGAAAAAAGCCAGGACGTCCAAATTTTCCCAGAATACGTCTAGTAGTTGTTGATCGGTTGGGATTGAAAGTGGGCGAAATGGGTCTAGAGAGAAAAAATTTTCCCTTACAAGGACATTTCGAGTATATATATATACTCGATATATATATTTCGAGTATTTTTTATTGTATTCCCTTATAAAAAAGTGATCTTTATTTGAATTGAGGGATATGGGGCAAAAAGCTATAAAAATGGTACCTATCAAACGACAACAGCTGGAAACATGAAATTCGGCGTGCACATTCCTCTAATTGAGAAAATACATAATATAAAAGTATTTTTTCCAAATTCGGGATTAAATGGCAATAGAGAGATAAAAATGGTACCAACCAAAAGGCTGTGCCTAGAATATTGAAACTCGGTGTATACGTTTCTCTGATTGACACGTAAATTGATGGGATTTTTAAAAATTCGTTCTTTTAGGGGATACAAATTGTACCAAACAATTTACCGCAGCTAGAATAATGAAATTCTGTGTCTCCATTCCTCTGACTGCATAGACTCACAAAATAAAAAAATCATTCCAAATTCACCCTTTCAATGGATACAATGGGAACAGAGGAATAAAAATGATACCAGCTAAGCGGCTACAGCTAAAATGATGAAATTCGGTGTGTAATTGCGTAAGCACATAAAATAAAGAGATTTTAGAAGGTCGTGACTTGAGAAATAATGGAATTTCAAAATTTGTGATTTTGGAATTAAAATAGGATGGAACTGAAGCACTGCAACTGTAGCATCCACTATCTACAAATATTTATGGTATATAAGCTTTTTGGAAGATTTCTGTCTTATATTTATATATATACTCCACGAGAGTATTATGTCTTTGTGCATTTGTTTGTAATACCTAAAAGGAAGCGAGATAATTGTTAAATTTATCGACCGACTTAGATTTTTGAATCGATTCAGCAAATATCCGTCTGTCCGTCCGTCTGTCTGTTTGTCTGTCGTCCATCTATTCTTGTAATCAGAGTGCAGCTCGCAATTGTAGCCAGAACTAAATGAAACTTTGCACAACGAAGTTTTTCGGTATAAGGACGAACGCTATTTAATTTGAAGAAAATCGGTGAGAACCCCAAAAGAATTTCACTCCCGATTTGAATCTTTTCTCTCTAACAGATTTAACAGATTTTCTTCAAAATTGGCAAAACATCTTATATTTCAACTGGAAACACCTCCGGTGAAAATGTGTTAGATCGGTTCAGATTTATATATAGCCCCCATACAAATTTCGCTCCTAATTTGAGTATCTCCGCACTAGGAATCACATATTTCACTTATATTTTTACTAGAATCAACTATGGTAGAAATGGTTCTGATCGGTTCAGATTTATATATAGCTCCCACACAAATTTAGCCCCCGATTTGACTTTTTCCGCCATAGAAACCACATATTTTAAAAGATCTTCTTCAAACTTGGTAAATTATCTCATATTTCAACTAGAATCAACTATGATGAAAATGGGTTAGATCGGTTCAGATATGTATATAGCTCCTATAGAAATTTTGCTCCCGGCTTCACTTTTTTCGCATTAGAAACCACGTATTTTCACCGATTTTCTTCAAATTTGGCTAACTATCTTATATTTCAACTAGAAAGACCTATGGTGAAAATGGGTCAAATCGGTTCAGATTTATGTATAACTGCCATACAAATTTCACTCCCGGCTCGACTTTTTCCGACCCAGATACCAAGTATTTTCACCGAATTTCTTCAAATTGAGCAAAAGAAAACTGGAATAACCTATTGTGAAAGTGGGTCACTTCATTCCATGTTTGGATATAACCACGATTCAAATATTCTTCTCTATTTGACAAATTGGGCCAGGTCATATTAGCCTAAGATTAGGAAACATACAAAAATCCTTCCCGTTTTCACTTCTTTACTGAATTGAATAGTATTCCGATAGAAAGTGGAGTGTATCATATAGTCGGCCCGCCTGACTTTAGACTTTCCTTACTTGTTTTTGAATTGACTTGAAGTATTATTTATATATAGCATAAACGTATTGGTAACCTTGCCTTATAAGCTTGGTTTGGAATATATTTTTTATATAATTATTTTTATAAATATTTTTATTTGTTTTGGTTTGGTTAGTAGTAGATAGGTCGAGATAGTAGTAGGATATTCTAAAACTGCTTCGGGCTTCGGTGGAAAAATATTTTTCAATAAACTCAAACATAATGGTTTATGTATATCT
This sequence comes from Polietes domitor, assembly GCA_947397865.1. Taxonomy (NCBI): domain Eukaryota; kingdom Metazoa; phylum Arthropoda; class Insecta; order Diptera; family Muscidae; genus Polietes; species Polietes domitor. The sequence continues at coordinate 21,796,382 of OX377619.1, read as the reverse complement.
CATATCTCAGAAGATAAAGTGTGACTTATATCACTATCATTCTGGTGTGATTGGACCTATATTTTCAATGTAAATAATTTTTTGGTACCACATGTCGTATAAGCATTCTTTTGGTCGATCTTCTAATCAACCATACGCACCCGTGTACAATGGTTAACTCTTAACGTACTACGTAGCGTATGAAGTATTGCCGTAGAAACTGTTATTCACTCATTCGCACTAAAACTTATAGATAAACCGAACTCGATACCGAAAAACCGATTAGACGGTGTCGGGATATTCCAGCAAAAAAAGAATTGAAGTAGTTCAAAATGAATTACAATTTCATTACTCCAAAATCATGCATCCAAGAGAATTCATTCTAAATAGTTTCTCAAATTCGAATTAAGTTACATATAAATAAGTCCTTCAAAGATACTTCCAGAAGTATAGTTCAACACTCATTCCCAGCAAAAAATGGAAGTACTTACTAAATAATGACACTTTTATTGGTCTTGAATAATGCATCCAAGAATGCGAATTTTTCTTCTAAAATATAGGTCATCTCATAAATTAAATTCGTAAATTAAAATTCTAATTTTATTGCCATAATTAAGGAGTACATTTATTAAATTACTATTTGTTTCATTTATAAATTTTCATCATAGAAAATGTAAAATAATCAAATATGTTTCTGTTGTTACCTTATTAGCGTTGTGTGTTTATTAATGATTGAGTAACAGATTTTAATAGTCTGTCTTATGGGTAGGGTAAATTTTATTTATATTTTATAATTTTTTATTGGATAAATAACCTGCACAATAAAAATACAGTATGTACTAACAAAACAGAGAAGATGGAATTGTTTGAAGTGCACAGTCAGAATAAGTGGTCCGCATATCAAAAGTAGTCAAATTAATTTTTATGAAACTCTATTTGTAAGGTTAAGGCCTTAAACGTATCCAAAAATGAATGACTTTCACCTATGAGAATAGATGTAAACATCAAACATCTTTTAATCACTCATTCGAATGAAGTGACGGGGATCTGTAAATGAACCCATTCTTCGCAATGAAAACCCTATGTAAAAATCATACATGATTCGGCCGAAAAAGAAGTACTTCCATTTCATCTTTTCATCAGTTGAACAACTATTTAAGAACTTCTCCGTCATGTCTTTTTTCTTTTGCTGGGATATCTTCAACGAAAATGGTAATTTAAAACGGAAAGGCTTTTTGCATGTTTCCTAATAATGGGCTAATATGACCCGACCAAATTTGTCAAATCGAGAAGAATATTGGTTCTTTCTATTCAAGTATAACGTGTTATGCTCAATTTGAAGAAATTCGGCGAAAATTCGCGGTTTCTGGCCGGAAAAAAAGCGAGAATTGTATGGGTGTTTCTAGTTGAAATATAAGATATTTTGCAAAATTTGATGAAGATTTGTTAAATATATAGTTTACAGAGTGGAAAAAGTCAAAACGGGAGTGAAATTTGTGTGGGAACTATATATAAATCTGAACCGATCTAACACATTTTCACCACAGGTATTTCCAGTTGAAATATAAGGTGTTTTGCCAATTTTGAAGAAAATCTGTTAAAATATGTGGACTCTAGAGCAGAAAAAGTCAAATTGGGAGCGAAATTTGTATATGAGCTATATAAATCTGAACCGATTTAACACATTTTTACCACAGGTATTTCCAGTTGAACTGTAAGATGTTTCGCCAGATGTTTTGAAGAAAATCTGTTTAAATATGTGGTATCTAGAGTGAAAAGAGTCAAATCGGGAGTGAAATTCGTATGGGGGATACATCTAAATCTTAACCGATTTTCTTTAATTTAAATAGCGTTTGTCCCTGTACCGAATACCTTCCCTGTGTAAAGTTTCATTTGGTTCTGTCTACAATTGCGACCTGTAGCGTGATTACAAGAATAGATGGACAGACAGGCGGACAGACAGACAGACAGACAGACATTTCTAAATCGATTCAAAAAGTGATTCTAAGTCAATCGGAATAATTAATAATGGGTCTATCTCGCTTCCTTTTGGGTGTTCCAAACAAATGCACAAAGACATAATACTTTCGTGGAGTGTATAAATACCAAATTTAGTAAAAAATCCCTTTATTTGAGTAAAAATCACAAATTTTTGGAACCCATTTTCCCCAATTTGGGAATTCGGAGATTTTTTTTGCAAAAATGCAAAATCTGCAAATCTAGTAAATTGTGAGAGATATGAACCGGACTATCAAAAACTTGTAGTTTTGGCAACATTTTTTTTTTGAAAACTTGAAAAACTCAGTCAATTACCCATGGATTTTTAAAAACAAAGGGGCGTTTTACCTTTCACTAAATATGTTTTTTAAAATAATACTCAAGTAAAGTGTCATGTCAAATTTTAAATTATAATCAACTATAAAAAGTACTGATTGGTTTTTCAAATTTCTGGTTTTATTGGAAAGGTTGAACTTTGTCATTTAATAATGGAACACAATATCATTCATATGATTACCACGACTGGCTCGGCAGTACCTCATCCGATCAACCCATATTTTTAATACAGCCCAAAATCCACATCAAACCGTGACTCGTTGGCTTCGCAATAGTTACGTGTGAGTTCTCTGAATCCGATATGCGGTAATTTTGCTTATTGGCATAGCCACCGATATGAAAATAAGTTTCATGAATGCTGAACTCAAGGCCGATCTCTTCTCGAATTGTCCACGAGAATTTCTTATAGTTTGCGGTAAAGACTTGGAAGTAAGTTTTTAATATTTCCCATTTTTTCGACAATTTGCAAATGTTAAAAATAAACCTGAAAATAAAAATGAGTGTTATTTTACCTTTAAAAGTCAAAGTAATAGGCAGTTCAAATTTTAAAATAAAGTGATAAAACATTCCCAAAGTTGGAAAACGGTGAAAAAATTAAACAAAATGCATTTGCTGGATGAATTTTGCTGAATTTCTAAAATTTTAAATAAACAGCGTAGATATCGTTCGAAAGACCTAATATGTTTCTTTCTGAATCTGGTGTTAAACTGAAATTTGGTTGAGGCTTATAAGTGTGCAAAGGTATGCAAACCCGTTTTTTTACCTGTAAGTCATAATTTTGAGGGTGGTTAAAAAAATTTCTAGAGAGAAATAATATCAAATGTACAATGTTTTCAAGTATAGATTCTTTTCTTCTTAAGAAATATTTAACACTGTTAAAATATAAAAGAAAATATATTTTTTGTTCGCCAGATGCGCAACTGGTCAGCAAGTAGTGGCTCGTATTCAAATTCCTTGAACATTCAATTTCATTTTCTGGAAATTTTTCACAATTTTTGTTCATGTCTCATATCCACTAAACAACGCAACACATACCCTGTAGGGTAGACGTAACTCGACACCACTCAAATGTTACAATGTACAGCACAAAAGGACATTTATCAGTCATTCATTCATTATTCGAAAGAAATCAACGCTATTGTTTTGTTAATAGAACTAACAAAAACAAATAAACAACAACAAAAAGAAGAAGACGAAGTAGAAAAGGAACCTGGAAAAAAAGCATCAAATGTACGTAGTGTTATTGTTGGAAATAAAAATAACAAAACGACCTATTGACGATGGCCAGGAATAAATGATGATGAAAATCTCAAATAAAACATAAAAATTCATATTTTTCGGAAAACAAAAAGAATATTTTTGTTTGAAATTTCATGAATTTTATAGTCAATTTATCTGCTGCCCAAAAATGGACTAAATAAATTTTAATTTTAAGAAAACATTAACAATATTTTTCTAACAACATTATTGTTGATGCTGTTGCTTTTGTTGCATTTTATATTTATTATATGAAAATTTATGATTTTCTAATTTCTTTTCAATTTTTCAAAACCCATTAGCATTATAACAACAGTCTACTTTGCTCTGCTCCGCTCTCGTTGGTCTGTCGGTCGTTCGGTTGCTGTTATTATTTCATTGTATTTGACATAAAAAAACCGAGCATCATTAATATTCGTTAGTTTATAATTTATACTGTGCAGCTCCACACCACACCACACCATGCCACACCATACCATACTGTGCGTATGTGAGCTGGATGTTGGTTGCGAGGTACGAGTATGAATATATGTAACGGTGTAATTGTTATTATTTGCACAGTGGTTCCAAGCTCAAAAATGTGTTGCGAAAAAATGTATCACTTGTCGCAAAATTTTTGCTAGCTGCTGGGGACAATATTTCTATTTCTATTGACACTTCGACAAAAATATTTGTCGAAGCGTCATGTATAACATTTTCTGATTTATTTTGGCTTTCTAAACTCTAATACGATATTAAAAAACTTTTTGTAGTATTTTTTAATTATTTTTGACTAAAATTGCAATATTTCTATATATAAATATATCTATTTGGAAATATAAGTCCGATAGCACCCTGTAATAAGCTGGCATTAAAAATAATAAAAAAATGGATAAAAGTATTTTGTTTTATTTTTTAATTTTTTATCGAATAAAACAGTGGGATTTTTCGTGTAAGAAAAAAAAAGATTTTTTAAATCTCAATTTTTAGGAGACTTTTCCTAAGCCACTGTTTGGCATATTTTGGAAATGAAAGGTATATTCACAACACTTGTAGCCACCATAAGTACCTTTAATTGTACGTATAAGCGTGTGCGATCGGATCTATATTTGCAAAATGAGAGTATCAGATATTAAAGATACCCTCAACGAAAATGGGAATTTTAGTAAAAAAATTAAAGAAAACATGCCCATAGATTTTTTGTGTCGATTTTAGGAATCAGTATGCCTTAATGTACAGAAAAAAATTAGGTCTCGGACTTTAGTAAAAATCCCAAATTGCGAAACAAATTTTCCCCATTTGAGAAGTCGGTTATTTTTTGCAAAAAATGCAATATTTAAATATATGAAATATGAAATCTAGTAATATTTTCGTGATTTTTAGTAAAAACATTCCTTTGTTAGAGTAAAACAAGTAAGGAAAGGCTAAAGTCGGGCGGGCCGACTATATAATACCCTACACCACTCCACCACTATAACAACATTTTGGGCCTGGTCCAAAACATGGGCCTAAATATTTCTCATTCACTGTAGGTATTCCTAGTTGAAAAATATCATGCTCTGCAAAATTTGATGAAGATCCGATGTAAGATGTAGTTTCTAGAACTGCAATAGATCAGAATGGACCCCATTTGGGTTATAGTAAAGTATGGACATATGGGCATCACTCAAACAATTCTCATTACAATTCAATTCGGTAAAAAAGTGAAATCGGGAAGGATTTTTGCATCCTGTAAATGTATGTGTTTGACAAAAAATGTTAAATCGGAAAGGACATTTGTATGGGGGTATATTGAAACCTGGAACGATGTGACCCGCTTTCACCATGTCTGTTTATTGGTGAAATATAATATGTAAAGTTTGGTTCAAAATCGGTTAAACAAATCTGAACCGATCTTACCCACTTTCACCATAGGTTTTTTAGTTGGATTATAAGATGTTGTGCCAATTTTAAAGAAAATCGGGTACAATATGTGGTTTCTAAAGCGAAAAGAGTGAAACAGGGAGCGACATTTGTATGGGGGCTATAGCTAAATCTGAACAGATCTTACCCAATTTCAGCATAGGTATTTCTTGTTGGATTATAAGATGTTTTACCAAATTTAAAGAAAATCGGGTACAATATGTGGATTTTAGAGCGGAAAAAGACAAATCGGGAGCGACATTTGTATGGAGCTATATCTAAATCTGAACCGATCTTACCCACTTTCAGCACAGATGTTTCTAGTTCGATTATAAAATGGTGTGCCAATTTTAAAGAAAATCGGGTACAATATGTGGATTTTAGAGCGGAAAAAGTCAAATCGGGAGCGACATTTGTATGGGGGCTATATCTAAATCTGAACCGATCTTACCTACTTTCAGCACAGATTTTTCTAGTTCGATTATAAAATGGTGTGCCAATTTTAAAGTAAATCGGGTACAATATGTGGATTTTAGAACGGAAAAAGTCAAATCGGGAGCGACATTTGTATGGGGTCTATATATAAATCTAAACCGATTTCCTCCAAATTCAATACCGATCGTCCTTGGCCAAAAAAGTAACTGCTGCCAAATTTCATGATAATCGGACCTCAATTGCAACCTGTAGAGTGCGAACAAGCTTAGATGGACAGCAGACGGACGGACAGACAGACATCGTTAAATCGATTCAGCTGGTGATTCTAAGCCGATCTGTATACTTAAAGGTGGGTCTAGCTCGATTATTTCTTTGTGTTACAAACATTTGGCACGAAACTAGCTTATAATATTCTAGCCCACAAAGTGGTGTAGGGTATACAAATTACAAATTTTGGGAAATTAAAGATACTCATGATGTCTACAAATATTACGAATTACATATTCACATAGAAAAAGTGGAAACAATCTTCAAAAATTTGGGAAAGAAATATCTATTTTTGCTGGCATGAAAAAGCTAAAAAAATAAAAAAAAATTGGAAAATATTATTTTGTTTTCTTTTTCTATAGCTAACATTCTAACAAAAAAGACAATGGTTATATATAGAAAATCTGGGGATAAATATCGAAGTTGTGATACTCTTTAAAGATGCAAACGTTTTTTAAATCTTATTTTTTTAAGTTTTGCGTAAATAGTTTTATATTTTGTAATATCAGTTATCTTAAAGTTGAAAACAAGAAATTCTATGGATAAATGTAGAAGTAGATGTCGAATTCACTTAAGGCCAAATCAATTTAAGCAAACATTTATTATTTTTACCCATATTTCTATATTTACTTTTGGAATTAAAATAGGATGTAAATACAAAAAAACTGTAACACCCACTATCTACCAATATTTATGGTATTAAAGCTTTTTTGAAGATTGCTGTCTTATATTTATTTCTTGAATTGACTTGAAGTATTATTTCGATATGTAAAGCGTGGTTTGAAATAAATACAATTTTATACTTATTTATAAAATTATTTTTTCAATGTTTTGATTTCTTTTGGTTTGGTTATATTAAAAAAATTCAAAATTTCCTGTAATGTTACTGCGCTTCTACAAAGAGGACCAAAACTTTTACATTTATTCATAGTTAAATTTAAAAATAAAACTAATTTTTTATATATATTATTATTTTCTATTTTTATACAGTTTTTCGTGCCAGGAAAAGACATTTTTTTCTCAATTTTTAGAAGATTGCTAATTATCATAACTACAAATTGTGTAGTCATGATATATACACTTAATAGACATATATTTAAAAAAGAGAGTATAAATCTCTTCGGCAACAATTGGTATTCTTGAAAAACTTCCACATACACTTCGACCTCCATCTGACAACAGCCCATTCGCAAAGTCATTCGAGGACGAATTCCCCACAATGAATGATTTGGACAGAGGAGACCAATTTGTGGAATATGTGGGATATACCTCAACAATGGATTGTGGAGTTTCGGATTTTATACGGATCCCTGGACAAAGGGATCGAAGGAGCAGAAGAGTTGACAAGGATGGAAGGATCTACTTTAAGTACCCTTGCTGCGGAGTTTGTCGTAAAAAGTGATATCTTCAAGCACTGCCTTGACCGAAACTTGGACAAACCTTTCGTCAATAAGAGAAAAAGCAGGGGAAAGTATCAGTGCTGACGGGTCATTTGTCAATCGGAAACCATGTGCGATGAATGAAGCTGCAATTCAGCCATAGCTGCGACAATTGAGAAGACGAAGAGACAATCGAGCACTTCTTATGCGACTGTCCACCTCACTCTTTACGGCACAAGCCTTTGGGCAGCAATTACAGCAGGACTTTGAGGAGATGTCGGATATTTATATTAGAGATCTAATCAATTATGTCAATCTTTCAAATTCAATATAAAATTTCCGAGTGTTGTTCAAAACGTTGCCTTAAGGTACTACTTAACGCTCTCGTAACCATGTATTAGGATGGGTCACGAAAATAAAGTGGTGCGGTCACCAAATGAAGATCGGATTGTTTAATGATGATCTGCAAAATATTTCGCTCCTTCTAAAAATCACAGTTTTCCCGTGTACTTGTTTTTATGTTGCCCTTGGAAGCACTATATATATTTATACCCTACACCACTTCGTGGGTAATAGTTAGTTAGTTTCGCGCCAAATGTTTGTAACATCAAGAAATAATCGAACTAGACCCACCTTTAAGTATACCGATCGGCTTAGAATCACCAGCTGAGTCGATTTAACGATGTCTGTTTTCTGGTCAAGGACCATCTGTATTGAATTTGGAGGAAATCGGTTCAGATTTAGATATAGCCCCCATATAAATGTCGCTCCCGATTTGACTTTTTCCGCCTTATAAAGCACATATAGTACCCGATTTTCTTCAAATTTGGCTTAACACCTTATAATCAAACTAGAAATACCTGTGGCGAAAACGGGTTAGATCGGTTCAGATTTAAATATAGCCCCCATACAAATGTCGCTCCCGATTTCACTTTTTCCGCTTTAGAAACCACATCTTGTAACCGATTTTCTTTAAAATTGGCACAACATTTTATAATAGAACTAGAAACACCTATGCTGAAAATGGGTAAGATCGGTTCAGATTTAGGTATAGCCCCCATACAAATGTCGCTCCCGATTTCACTTTTTCCGCTTTAGAAACCACATCTTGTAACCGATTTTCTTTAAAATTGGCACAACATCTAAAAATCCTAATAAAAAAACCGATGGATCTTGATCAATTTTTCCATATAATGTTATATTTACTTTACTCGGAATATCTGCTGGAAAATTGGATCAATTACTTTATTATTACTTTATTATTCATTAAATTTGATTAAAGATGAATTGATAGTAACTGTATAATTTATATGAACTACATAAAATTGCGTCCATGTAATACCAGGGTTTAGTAATCAAATCGATGTAGGGAGTGGTGTAGGGTATTATATAGTCGGCCCCGTCCGACTTTAGCCTTTCCTTACTTGTTTTTTCTTGTCTTAGAAAAATCATTGCTCGTATTATTGGACATTTATATAGATTTTAAAAGAGTTAAAAAGCTCATATTTCCTGGATTTTTTTTTGTAAAAAGGTGTTATAAAAAATAAATAAAATGATTTAATTTTTATGAAATAATTTAATACGGAAGATGGTTTTTCAGAGCCAACATTTTCAAACTCATTTTACAAAAATGAGCGCTGTGGTGTTAATTTCCTTCCGATTTTCATCATTTAGGCATCATTCGAAAGATATTGGATGCAGCTATTTATTTTTTATAAAATATTCTATATTCATCTAATATGAAAAAGTTTCCAGTTGTCACTATGAAAAAAACTCAAAAAATACTGTAAACGATCAATAATTCGACCAATAAGATACTCTAAGACAAGAATCAAATTTTATATTTAAAGTGCTTTCAAGGGTCTATTAATTCAGAAAAAATCTTAGGCAGAATGCAATATGAAAATAATTACACGGGAAAAACATGATTTTTAGGAGCATTTTTATGAGTGCTTAGCTCACAGTTTGATCTTGGAACGAAATATTTTGCAAATCATCATCAACGACAGTCCAGCTTTATTTTCATGAGTTGACTGGAAATTGTTTTTTCCATTTGCATGGATCGCCACCCAGCCTAGTGGTCATGAGGCTGCAGTTGTTGGACCAATTGAACTTTGTAAGTCTTCATACGCAAAATTCTCTCAATTGTCTCAGTTCCTGAGAACGATGACGAGTCGATATTGATGGATGTTCTTGGACATTCTCAGCCGCAACAGCAATGTTTTCGAGAACGTGCGAAAGTTGTTTTTTCAGGATATTCAAGGATAAGATTTCATTAACTCTTTGAATAAATTCCCAACTAAGACAATATTTCCCCCTCATTTCCACGCTGCATTAGAACAACCTTGAATGTTACAGATGAAACCACTGTATTACATACATATGTACGCATGGTTGTGTGTTTGTTGATACTTTTTAAATAAATGTTGCGTTGTGGCTCCGTTTAAAAAAAAGTTCGGTGTAAAATGGAAAACATATTTCACACAGACACACGCACAACCACGCGGAGATGCGCTTTCAACGCGTCAACACCTTTTCATTCACGGGCTGGCTCCAGGACAAGCAGGAGATCGCTCCCTAACCGAGCACTTCAACATGTTGAAGCAACATGAAATACCACTCAACGCATCAGAAGGAGCAGAAAATAAACGAGAAACCAACAAACGGTGTGAAAATATGAAAAAACAGCAACAAAAAAAACAAAGTGAAATGAAACTCAGATGAAAATGAAAAAGTTTCATCTTCATATTCATGTTTCATTCGAATGTGTCCGTAAAGTAGGTGTTATTCTTACTTCACACACACAGAAACACACACTCATACACAGATACAAATACATCGAAACGAACACATATTCATACACATTCGCATAAATATAAATCAGTTTTACCATTACTGTCAGTATGGCGAGGTGGATGGTGATGGTGCTGGCGTTGTTCTTGTTGCTGCCATATTAACTATTTAATGGAGCTCTGCTCTCGCCCCTGCTCTGCCTTAATTTCATTGGCGTGAAATGAAATCGTACCTTTCCCAGTCACCCCCTCGCTCCTCGGTTCGATTCGGCCTTTGTGATTGTGATTTATGGTGCGAATTATGCGCGAGTTGTCATAAAAGTGCGAGGAGCCATAAAATCATTCTTTTCTTTTTTGTTCGAAAATCATTTTGAGATCAATCAATTAGCGAAAGGTGAAAGAGCAGGATTCTCGCCCAGGAAGTTGTTTAGACATTTTGTGCACTGTGGTGTGTGAATGTTGTTGGCGAAGAGGCTGGGAGTGTTTGGTTTTCCTTTTAATTATTTTCTAATTGATTGCGGAAGTGAGTATTTGTTTTTTGCTCTCTGTGCAATTGAAAATTAATATTACAATGAATGAGTGGAGTAAGGATTTTGGAGCAATTATTTATTATCTTTTACATTAAATGTGATTTAAATTGTCATATGCAACAGAAATATTCAGCATACCAATATTTGGGAATAAAAAAATTGAGGATAAAGACAGGGATTTCTGGTAATTTATAATTTCTTGGATATCACATTTCGAAATTTGGATTTTTTTATTTGTTATGGGGTTTTGTTTTGGTAATACTTTTGGCAACAGTTTTTAAAGCACTATTTGTCCGTTAAAGTGAAATTTTCATCAGTTTTAGTCCTCATATCTATTGATATGTTATTTGATAACGTATACAACGCTTAGATTCTCAAAACCGTAATACAAGATATAAAGGTAATATACAGTTATATTGTATAATATTATTAATAAACTAATGAAAAAAGAGAGAGATTAGAAGTTATACAATTCCAAAACCGAAAATAATCCCATTTTTATGGATATTATTTCGCTTCAATATTTGTTTCTTCTTCCTTAAATTGCTCTCCAAACTCTCTCCAAAATTGTAAATTTTACAATACAATATTTATTTTCAAAAATTCATAAATTAAAGCACCGACTAGAAAATGTCTAGTATATTTTTTTCCTCTTACTCCCTGCGGTAAAAATGAAAGGTCGACCACTTTAGTAAAAAACTGAAATTTTTTTAACATGTTATCCCCACTTTGGGAGTTTGGGTATTTTTCTTGCCAAAAATTCAAAACTTTTGAATGCTTTTATTTTCGAAACATAATGAAATTCGCTCTAATATTCGTCTGAAATTTGTACATTCCCTGCAGTTTTTATTGTTAATTGTCCCTTTGTCACTGATGATGTAGGCCCTTATGCATTATCGATATGTCTATCCCCAAAGGTAATGCGGGAATGGCTTATTTCAAGTATGGACATCTTTTTCTTTGTATCGTACCCTTCACTGATGCTGATATATAGTGAAAAAATGTTCTATTGGATTTCGAGCTTTAATTGCTCGATTGGAGTGTGAACGTCTCGTACTCAGAGGGTCGACGATTCGATTCCTGGATCTTTCTTGTTGTATTTTTACAAAAAATCGTATTTTCACTGCAGTATTTAAGTAATAATAAATACAGGTTAATAAATACAAATTGGTTGCAATAGGAGAGAGGAAGTGTGTCCGTCGTGTTATCAGAAGATTCCACGTCCAATGCCTCATCAGGCCAGCTGAAATTTTCAACATCGAAGTTTTCAATATTAATATTATTAATATATAATTATATAGGATGACTGATGATCATTCATACATTAAGAAACTCAAATAGCTTTTTGTTTAATTCATATAAATTATTTTTTCTTTGTTCATTTGACAACTGAGACATATTTATTAACCCTTTTTAACGGGTTTTAAAAATAATAGAAGTAATAAAAATAATAGAAGGAAGTAATGAATGTTGCACAGTTGCAGTAAGAATTGTCTCAATTGTTGTTCGAATGCATTGATTTAAATCATCCAATTTTTTGGATTTGTTTTATAAACCTGCTGTTGAAATAACCATACAAGAAAAAGGTAGGTGCAGTAAGGTCAGGAGACTTTGATGGCCAACGAAATGTCGAGTTTTTAGAAATCAGCTTATTGGGGAACATTCGCAGCAGTTCTCTCATAGCAGGACCTGGCAGCAGCATTAGCAGTAGCATGGTTGCAGCATTCATCAGCCACCCTATATAAGTAAACAAGTAAAAAGGCTTTAAGTTTGGTCGCGCCGAATTATATATCTGCTGATGATCTTAAGATTTTTCGAAAGTCTGTGGTGCCCATGACATGCAGAATACTCAAAAGGATTTTTAATCGTCTAAACTAAATAGGTTACCGTTCAATATTGCTAAATGGTACTATCTCACTTGTTAATCTTAGAGAAAAAAGCAATTCTATTTTCATATAAATTGATCTGCGAACTTGTAGATTGTCCTTTCCCCCTCAGCAAGATCTCCTTCAATGTACCTGCTGCATGTCTACGATTTAATGAGTTCTTCAATTATATTGATTTATCATTTTCTTTAACCAAATTTTTAGAAGCATTAGATTTATTATTTCTAATGATGTATTCTGTATATTCTTTAGACTAATGAACAAATAAATAAATAATTTGAATTTCATGTTGTGGTTTTATTGATACTATTTTTTTCCTTTTTTGTCCCATTTAACCCTCTAAAAGTATGAATTTGACAAAAAAAAACTTTTTGGTTCGTGTTAATGCGTACAAAATTTCAAGTTAGTATAAAGCGGAAAAATTAAAAAAAATGCTTTAATACTCAAAATATTAGGGGGTACTTTCAGTTCTTGTTAGGGGAAAAAATTTCCCTCTGAACCGAGTTTACCCACTATTAATTTCAAGCTATCTACGACCATTAGACGCAAATGTGGGAAATTTGAACCTCCTAGCTCATACCTCAGACAGACATACAGAAAGACGTTCTGGCTAAATCGTCTTAGAATTTGACCACCACGCAATTAGTATGATAGTGGTTTAAGTCACACTTTATCCGTTTTAAGATATGCAATGGTTTGAGTCAATTGAAAAAATATTTTTTCACCGAAACACACAATTTTTCTCTTTTATAAAAAGGTAACCCTTACTGAAAATGGTTATCTCTATAAAACCAAACCAAAACTAAAATATAATAAAACCAAACTAAAATATTTAATTTTATTTGGAAAAAAAATATGTCCACACCAGAGATGAAATAAAGAAAAAATATTATGTCATGGTCGAAATTAAAAAAAAACAAGTAAAAACGGCGTTAAGCTCGGCCGGGCCGAACTTTATATACCCTCCACCATGGATTGCATTCCATAGAGTCTGTCGATTTTCGTAGAAGTGCAGTAATATTACAGGAAACTATATATTTTTTTTAATGTAGCCAAACCAATACGAATACAAATATTGAAAAAATATAATATATATTTTTTAATTCAAATCACGCTTTAATGCAAGGCTACCAATACGTTTACATATCGGAATAATACTTCAAGTCAATTCAAAAAATAAATAATCTTATATTTATATTTTCAAAAGGCTTAAATACCATAAATATTGGTAGATAGTGGGTGCTACAGTTGCTTGTATTTCCATTCTATTTTAATTCCAAAAGTACACATTTTGAAAATCCATTATCTCCCACATACAAAGTGCAAGATAATCTAACTTCATGATTCAACCAATTTTTGCAGTAAAAGTAAAAAGTACGAATTTGGAAAAATCTTTTTGTTTTGCGTGTCTATGCAGTCAGAGGAATGTATACACCGAATTAGATGATTCTAGCTGCGGTTATTTTGTTGGTATCATTTTTATCCCTCTTTTTCCTATTTTAGCCCTTTAAGAGTACGACTTTCTAAAATCTCTTTATTTTTCGTGAATATTTTACGCAGTAATTCTGGCTGTAGTCGTTTAGTCGGTACTATTTATCTCCTGTACCCATTGTATCCCTTGAAAGCACAAATTTGGAAAAAAAAACTTTTATTTTTCGTGTCTACGCAGTCAGAGGAATGTATACACCGAATTTCATTATTCCCAACCTTTTGGTTGGTACAATTTTTGGATCTATTTGCCCATTTGCAATCCCAACTGAGTTACAACTATAAGACGTATTCTTGCAAAATTAGGACGTCCCAGTCCCTTTCGTTTATATGCTAGTGTGTTTTCAACAGACGGACGGACAGACGTTCGGATCTAGATCGTCTTAGAATTTTATGACGATCGCAAATATATATATTTTATAGGATCTCAAGTCGATATTTCAAGGTGTTACAAACGGAATGACAAACTTAGTATATCCCCATCCTGGAGGTAGATGGTATAAAACTAATTCCGCATATCCAACGCTTGTCTCTATTCAAGTCTTGACTACCTTCAAAAATCCTGTATAGAAAGGCACTTTCAATTTATTAACAAATTTCCAATTTTGCGGTCACGACTCCCAAAGTTGTTTTGCATCTTTAAACTTTATTCGGGCTATTACGGACGATTGTTTAACAAGAATTAGCCAAATCTATTTAGCAGTTCTCAAGAGATGCGATTACCAACGAACATCATTTATATTTATATATATTTATATTTTTTTACATGGGCATATCCATCATTGACCATGATTATTTAAATTTACAACCGCACTCCGAAGAATACAATTTCGAGTGTAGCCTGAAAATTTCTAAATTTCATTTTAAAGTTTCGTTTACTATGTGACTCATAAAAATAAATCAGATCCTGTCAAAGCCAATGAATGTTTGGCACAGTCAATAAATGTGTCTACTGATGGCTGGCTTACTGTCCAAGCAGTTAGAAGGACATTTGAATAAATCCTTTTGAGTTTTGAATGCAATAAATTCGCTTCTGGCTATTGCCCCTTGGTGCAGACTAAATTTTAAATTAAACGAATGTGAAAAACGAATGTTGCTCATAGTATAAATCTTGTGGTTCGGTGGAAAACCGAATAAATCCCTGCAAAAATCCTTTAATATTAAGCAGTGGTTTAAGTCATTGAAAAAAGAAAAGCAAATAAATCTAAATCTAAGAATCGAGAAAGTGGCTTCATTCGTACGTCTCGGAAACTTACAACATTTTTGTACATTTAAAATGGGCGCAGTCAGACATTGCATATGTATTCATGTAAAAACATATATGAGTGATTCCATGTTAAACCCGAGAGAAAAATGTTTACCGATTTTTCTAAAAATCTGAGGAAATATTTTTCTTTAAAAAATATTTTACGCGTGTCTTAGGAAAAACTCTTTAAATAGTTAATGAAATTGCAAAAATTGAAAATTCTGCTGAGAAGATGGCCATTTTTTGCAAGGTACAAACATTTAATTATTTTTAATTTTGCTCCCGATTTTTTAAAATAATTGAATCAATCTTTTTTCCACAAGTCATTTTAGATATATTTGCTATGTTTTCTGAAAATTTTTTGATGCATGTTCAATAGAATTAAATTACGTCTGAAGACCTTTCAAATAAGATATGGATTATTAAAATCGATTGAAGCTATTGCGAAACAGAACGTTTTGAATATACACTTATCAGCAGAATTTGAAATTTTTGTAGAAATTACACTGCAAATAAAATTTTACGATTTTTTCCCTACGACACATATAAAATATTTTTCAAAACTGAATCTTTCCTGAGATTTTCAAAAAATCTAAGACTTTTGAAAATTTTGCTGTCCGCTTGACATAGAATTACTCATATAAGATGTATATCCCGTTATGATACAGCTTAATTAAGTCAATATATTAAATACATTAAGCCAAGAGTGGCATTGTTGTCAGTCGTTTTTTGTTTCTTTTGGTGTGAGCCAAAAATACTTTCATTTGGCGGCATTCTCTTGTTTCGGGGTACATATTTAAAAAAAGAATGCACAACAGGGGAGCCATTATTTTACTTCATTAAACTACATTTTCTTGAAAAAGCCCAGCAGAACATAAAAAACCCCCCCACAAAAGGCCAGGCACAGACAAGCGAACAGACAGGACAAGGCAGCAATAACAACAAAAATCACTACAAGGAACAGTGATTAAAAACGAAAAATGCGGGAAAATTTAATAAATAAAAAGAATAAAAAAAGATAATTCACTTTCATCTGCAATGGTATATGGGGAAATATATATTTTGAAATAATAATAAACAAGTAAAACGGCTAGCGTTCGGCGGCGCCTAATCTTATGTCATTTAGTGAATTCCAAATTAATTACTCGGTTTGACCGATTAAAAAAATTAAAATGAAAACGATGATTCGTTTTGGTTGTGAGTTTCCTACTGAATATTTATTTAATGTTTTATAAAGAGTGATTTTTTTGAGGTTAGGACTTTCATGCATTAGTATTTGACAGATCACGTGGGATTTCAGACATGGTGTCAAAGAGAAAGATGCTCAGTATGCTTTGACATTTCATCATGAATAGACTTACTAACGAGCAACGCTTGCAAATCATTGAATTTTATTACCAAAATCAGTGTTCGGTTCGAAATTTTTTATCGACAAATTTTGTTCAGCGATGAGGCTCATTTCTGGTTGAATGGCTACGTAAATAAACAAAATTGCCGCATTTGGAGTGAAGAGCAACCAGAAGCCGTTCAAGAACTGCCCATGCATCCCGAAAAATGCACTGTTTGGTGTGGTTTGTACGCTGGTGGAATCATTGGACCGTATTTTTTCAAAGATGCTGTTGGACGCAACGTTACGGTGAATGGCGATCGCTATCGTTCGATGCTAACAAACTTTTTGTTGCCAAAAATGGAAGAACTGAACTTGGTTGACATGTGGTTTCAACAAGATGGCGCTACATGCCACACAGCTCGCGATTCTATGGCTATTTTGAGGGAAAACTTCGGAGAACAATTCATCTCAAGAAATGGACCGGTAAGTTGGCCACCAAGATCATGCGATTTGACGCCTTTAGACTATTTTTTGTGGGGCTACGTCAAGTCTAAAGTCTACAGAAATAAGCCAGCAACTATTCCAGCTTTGGAAGACAACATTTCCGAAGAAATTCGGGCTATTCCGGCCGAAATGCTCGAAAAAGTTGCCCAAAATTGGACTTTCCGAATGGACCACCTAAGACGCAGCCGCGGTCAACATTTAAATGAAATTATCTTCAAAAAGTAAATGTCATGGACCAATCTAACGTTTCAAATAAAGAACCGATGAGATTTTGCAAATTTTATGCGTTTTTTTTTTAAAAAAAGTTATCAAGCTCTTAAAAAATCACCCTTTACTTATAGTTAAAGTGGTAGTTTACAATTATGATTAGTTGGTACTTTGTGTTTGGTATATTGACATCTTGATTTCGTACATATATGATTGAAGTTATTGTGGCAAAAACTCTGGATTATATGTGCCAGTTAGTATGACAGTGGTCTAAGTCACACTTTATCCGTTTTGAGATTTACAATTGTTTAAGTTTGAGCCAATTAAAGAATATTTTTCCACCAAACCATAAATTTTTTTCCTAGAATATCCTATTACTATATGGAAGGGAACCACTACTTGCAGAGGACGCACTGACTTACTCCACTTTCATTCTTCTCAAAATTGAAAAAATAAAACAGAAAAATTTTATTTTAATTCGAAATATTATTATTTCCTTACCAAAAATGCAGGAAACACAAAATATTCTATATATAAATATAAATAAATAAATATATATATTTACAGGTTGTTCGATTAGAAACTTTATATTGAAATTATTATTTACATTTCAAATAATTTCATTTTATATGTTATTCAAATTATCTGAGTCACGTAAATTAAACATTATAAATAAAAAAATTTAGTGAGACTTAGATCACTTTCAAACTAAGACTAAAGAAAATTTTGGAGTTCATAAAATTAAAATGTCGTTGTAACGGTCAATTTTTTATATATCACAAATAGAAAAGTTCTTAAATTAGAGATCTGATCAAAGTAAAGAGAAAAATTGGCTTATCTCAATTTTTTAGATTTTTGACTTAGACCACTATCATACACACACATATATTGTTTAACTTGTAGCCATTATAAAAACCTTACTTAAACATAAGCGGGTGTTTTCGGATTTATATTTCCAAAATGAGAGTCCAAATATTAAAGGTACCTTTGGTGAAAATTGGAATTTAAGTAAAAAACAAGTAAAAACGGCGTTAAGTTCGGCCGGGACGAACTTTATATACCATCCACCATGGATTGCATTCCACAGAGGATGTCGATTTTCGTAGAAGTGCAGTAATATTACAGAAAAATATAAATTTTTTTAAAATAGCCAAACCAAAACAAATACAAATATTGAAAAAGAAATTTTATAAATAAATATAACATTTTAATTATTTCAAACCACACTTATAAGCAAGGCTATCAATACGTCAATTCAAAAAATAAATATTGGTAGATAGTGGGTGCTGCAGTTGGTTCTATTTTCATTCTATTTTAATTCCATAAGTACAAATTTTGAAAATCCAACTTCATCTAACTTCATCCAACTTAATGATTCAACCAATTTTTGCCGCAAAAGAAAAAGTACGAATTTCGAAAAACATTTTATTTTGCGTGTCTATGCAGACAAAGGAATGTATACACCGAATTCCATGATTCCAGCTGCGGTCATTTGGTTGGTACCATTTTTACCCTCTTAAGAGTACGACTATCTAAAATCTCTTTATTTGACGTTTCTACCCAATTAGAATTTCATCATTCTAGCTGTAGTAGTTTAGTTGGTACTATTTTTATCCCTCTGTACTATTGTATTCCTTGAAAGTACGAATTTGGAAAAATCAGTTTATTTTACGTGGCTACGCAGTCAGAGGAATATATACTCCAAATTTCATGACTCTAGCTGCGGTCATTTGGTTGGTACTATTTGTACCCCCTTTTTCATTCTAACCCCAAAAAGTACGAATTCCGAAAAATCCGTTTATTTCACGTGTCTACGCTATCAGAGGAATGTATACACCGAATTTCATTATTCTAGGTGTAGCCGTTTGGTTGGTAAAATTTTTATCCCTCTGTACCCATTGTCTCCCTTGAAAGTACGAATTTGGAAAAAACCTTTTATTTTCCATGTCTACGTAGTCAAAGGAATGTATACTCCGAATTTCATGACTCTAGCTGCGTTCACTTGGTTGGTACTATTTTTATCCCATTTTCCCAGTTTAACCCCGAAAAGGTCGAATTTCGAAAAATCCGCTTATTTTACGTGTCTATGCAGTCAGAGGAATGTATGCACCGAATTTGATTATTCTAGGGGCAGCCGTTTGGTTGGTACCATTTTTATCCCTCTATCCCATTTTACCCCTTAAAAGTACGAATTTGGAAAAAATGCTTTTATATTGTGTCTCTACTCAGTTAGAGGAATTTCGTGTTTCTAGCTCTTGTCGTTTAATATGTACCATTTTTAACCCTTTTTTGCCCCATTTCATCCCCTACAAATAAGTATCACTTTATGGTGCACGTTTTTGTTATAAGATGAATGCGCATACCAAATATCAAGCAAATATAAACAGACATATTCAAAAATCATGCTTAAATACGCTAAACTATTAGGGATTATTATGGGTATTTTTAGACCTTGTGAGAGAAATTTTTTTCCTTTGGGCCTATTTCGCCCCGTTTCAATCCCAACCGATCTACGACTATAAGACGCATTTATGGAAAATTTGAACGTTCTAGCTCCTTTCGTTTAGATGCTAGCGTGCTTTCAACAGACGGACGGACGAACA
The DNA here is from genome assembly GCA_947397865.1 of Polietes domitor. NCBI lineage: Eukaryota > Metazoa > Arthropoda > Insecta > Diptera > Muscidae > Polietes > Polietes domitor. Next base: position 21,776,264 of record OX377619.1, on the reverse strand, counting down.
TGGCTAGATCGTCTTAGAATTTTATGAAGATTAAGAATATATATACTTTAGAGGGTCTCAGATCGATATTTCAAGGTGTTACAAACGGAATGACAAAGTTAGTATACCCCCATCCTGGAGGTGGAGGGTATAACTAGCGCTTCGCTTCGCCATGTCATGTCATGTATCTTCATATTAATTTATTATTATTAAATAATAATTTTTACGTGTATTAATATAGAAAAGGCGCAGCGAGATTTTTTTATTGAAAAAGCTTAACATTTATTGTTATGTCTAAATTTGTTAAGGTTTCAGTAAGGCCTTGCAATATCTATACTTCATATTTCATTTTGAAAATACTAATAAAATCTAAAAAAATGCAAATAAAAGTAACACTAATTCAAAATTATTTTAAAATTACATGAACATATGACCTGTAATACTATTGAAATGGTGGGTTGATGTGTTTATTTGGCACATATCCTAAGAAATTTTGTTATTTTTATTTTAATAATTCTATACAACATTGGCTCATAAAAAATAAAAAAAATAAATGACCAGAGATAAATAAATAAAACATTTGGTTTTCATACATGGGAGCATGCCAGTTTAATGGAAGGTTGCAACCCTTTGAATTTAAATACTATGTCTTCTCCTTAAACTTTATTATTATTTCTTTTACTCCTGCCTGGAGCATAGGACCTTACCAGTTGATACTGTCGCTGCGATGGTATTATTTTACAATTTTGTTACTGTCAATCTGGTATCATCGCAAAAATCAGTGTTTCTAAGGAAAACTATTCGAACACCAATCTTAATTAATATAAAATTTTTACTAACTAATATATTTTGTTATACGGCCGATATGAGTGCTTGTTTTCCAAATTCACCCATTTCCACACCATATATAGTGCGTCTCGTAATATCAATGGTTATAACGAATAACCACTTATCTCCAAAAATTAAAATTTTCGCGAGAGCCAAAGACGTTTCTTTCTCTAGTATATTTATTAATACATTCAGACTCTTATATACAGCAAAATGTTTTAAAGAAGATAATTTTCAAATAATTTTAAACGTACAGAAATAGAAAATGCGTAACTTAACACTTTTGAATTAAAATCTCAAAATCGATAAATTTCGAGATAAGCGATTATTTGTGGAAACAAGTTTGGGTAAAATGGGAAATTACCCTCCAAATATCATGTCCCTGGCTTCAGCCTGTTTGGACTGGATGCTTGTCAAGACACCAGTCAAATCGTGCTTGAATTTAGGGTCTCCCATAGCATTCTTAACCACTGTACCACTTTCTGGACAAAACAGTAGTTTAGAATTATGAAAACCTTTAGGAGATACATGCATACAAGTAAGCAATTACATTCACTTGTTTCGCATTGGGCCCCACAGTGCAAAGCCAGCAACAACAAGTTGTAACAATATAAAGAGGACAATGGTCGTACAATACCGCCAAATGACAAGGGCTCAATAACAAGCCAACAAACAAGGCCGGGCGAAGAGCGAATAAAACCACATAAAAGCCACTATTAAAAAAATATAAAACCACTCACACACCCATAGACCCACGCACTTTTACAAACACCACAACACTACACACACAGCCATACAACGACACGACAGTTGTTTACAACAATACCGAGAGAGGAACAAACAACAATGAAAGAATGAATGCAAGAATAAAAAGTAATAAAACATCATATTGTACACAGCCGCAGGTTCATTCATTTTTGTTTTTGTCCGACCCGTGACCATACTGGGTGATTACCAAAAGATGACCATTGATTATATCCCACCCCATCCCCTTCCGTATTCGTTATTTCCTTCAATATCCGGTGGTCAAAGGGTGGCGGCTTCTTCGTTTTGTCCGGTGGTCGGGGGTTAAAACCTCATGTCAATTCTCACCATTTGACCCAGGGTCCTCCGAGTCTAGGCCACTTCGTTGCTTTGATAGCAAACAACAATCTGTGTTCATCTTAATTTGTCTACTTCCGTTTCCGTAGAGCAAACGTCGTTGGTTACAATAAAAAAGTTCATGTTTATGTTTCTGTTGTTGTTGTTGTTGTTGCAGTCGTTGTTTGCTTAAGCTTCTTTGTCCATCCGTAAGTTTTTTGTTTTGCAAAATGTATCATCGAGTTTCCGGAACAATACGAATGTAATTTCTATTGATATTCGGCATCAAGTTAGCCCGTGTGTATTTCTGTTGTCTCCTCCATACATTTGTTTTATTCATTTGCCAAGGCTATTTGATTTTAGTGTTGACTATTTTCACATTGACTGACTTTATTGGTGTTATTATTCTCAATTGAGTGAGCAAGCAGTGAGCAGGTGAAGGACTTATTAGTCTATAAGACAGATGCTTATGATTTCTTCGCGTATTGAAATTGGAATCCGAAATTGAAAGGAATTCTACGGTATTGCGATGATAACAAAATGTTCTTAAATATTTTTAAAGAAAGTTAACACGAATTTTTCTAGGGATCTTAACTCGTTCTTTGTATACCCACCACCTCCATGATGGGAGTATATTCTCTTTGTTATTCCGTTTGTAACACCTTGAAGGAGACTACTTTATGGCGTCTCATACATATACATATATATTCTGCATCCTGGTAAAATTCTAAGACGATGTAGACATGTCTATCTGTTAAAAGCTCGATAGAGGCCGAACGAAATGAGCTTGGGGGTTTAAAATTTCCCTAAATGTGTCTTATTATTTTAGATCGATTGGGATTGAAAGTGGGCGAAATCGGCCAAGAGGTAAATTTTTTTCCCTAACAAGGACTGAAAATACCCCTAATATTTTGCTTATTTAAGCAATTATTTTTGAAAATTTCTGATTTTTATACACTTGAAATTCGTTTCGTACCTTCCTCTAGTAACGTGTAATCACCAAAAAGTACAAAAAAGATTTAGCGGGTGAAATGGGACAAAAGGGATAAAAATTGTACCAATGAAACGACAACAGCTAGAAACATGCAATTCGGTGTGTACATCCCTATAAATAGGTAGACACGTAAAACAGAGAGATTTTTCGAAGTTTTTACTTTTAAGGGATACAATTGGAAAAGAGGGATAAAAACGGTACCAACCAAATCGCTGAAGTTAAAATCATGAAATTCGGTGTTTGCATTTATCTGACTGCGTAGGCGCGAAACATAAAAGATTTTTTCGAAATTTGTACTATTAGGCGGAAAATGGGTGGAAAGGGATAAAAATGGTACCAATCAAGCGATTGCAGTTACAATAGTGAATTTCGGTGTGTACATTGCTGTGACTGCATAGACACATAAAATAACAAGTAAGGAAAGGCTAAAGTCTGGCGGAGCCGAACATATGATACACTCCACTTTCTATCCTATTACAATTCAATTCGGCAAAAAAGTGAAAGTGTGTTTGACAAAAAATGTTAAATCGTAAAGAACATCTGTATGGGGGTATATTGAAACATGGAACGCTGTGACACACTTGTATGTTTATTGGTGAAATATAATATGTAAAGTTTGGCCAAAATCGGTTAAACATTTGGGAGAAACATTTGTATATATATAAATAAATGAATGTATAAATCTTAACCGATCTTACTCACTTTCACCATAGATGTTTTAGTTAGATTATTAGATATTGTGCCAATTTTAAAGAAAACCGGGTACAATATGTGGTTTTTAGAGCAAAAAACGTCACATCGGGAGCGACATTTGTATGGGGGCTATATCTAAATCTTAACCGATCTTACTCACTTTCTGCATAGGTGTTTCTAGCTAGATTATAAGGTGTTGAGCCAAATTTGAAGAATGTCGGGTACAATATGTGGTTTCTAGAGCGGAAAAAGTCAAATCGGGAGCGACATTTGTATGGGGGCTATATCTAAATCTTAACCGATTTGCCTCAAATTAAATAGCGTTCGTCCTTGATCCACAAAACTTACTTGTGTCAATTTTTTTTTAAGATCGGACTATAATTGCGGCCTGTAATTTGATTACAACAATAGATGAGCAATTGTTGTTAGAACTAAAAGAAACTTTGCACAACGAAGTTTTATGGGATAAGGACAAACGATATTTAACCACATATTTTAACAGATTTTCTTCAAATTTATTAAAACGTCATATATGTTAACTAGAAATAGCTCTGGAAAGAATAGGCCAGATCGGTTCAGATTTATATATAGCTCCCATACAAATGTCTCCTATGATTTGTCTCTATCCGCTCTAGAAACCACATATTTTAACAGATCTTCTTCAAATTTGGCAAAACTACTTATATTTCAACTAGAAACAACTCTGGTAAAAATGGGCCACATATATATATATATTGTATTGGAGCTATATATATATCGCTCCAATTCAAATTTCGCCACTGAATTGATTATTTCCGCTCTAGAAATAGCATATTTGAACAATTTGCTTAAAATTTGCAAACTATTTCGACTACAAACATCCATGGCGAAAATCGCTTCAGATTTATATATAGGTCCATATAAATGACTCCCCCTATTTAATTTTTTCCGCCCTAGAAACCACACATTTAACAGATTTTCATCAAATTTGAGAAAGCGTCTTATATTTCAGAAAACCTATGCCAAAAATGTTACAGATCGGTTCAGATTTATTTTATTTTATTATTGTCTTACAAATACAGATAAAAGTATTAAATTTGTTGTATATAAAGAGTGATTTTTTTGAGGTTAGAATTTTCATGCATTAGTATTTGACAGATCACGTGGGATTTCAGACATGGTGTCAAAGAGAAAGATGCTCAGTATGCTTTGACATTTCATCATGAATCGTCTTACAAACGAACAACGCTTGCAAATTATTGAATTTTGTTATCAAAACGCGTGCTCTGTTAAGAAAGTTCATTGCGCGCTTCCATTTTATGGTCAGTTTAATCGACCCACTGAAGCGGCTATTCGGGCTATTGTGACTAAATTTCGCACCAAATTTACATTGTTGGACATTAAACCACCAACACGCTTACGTAGAGTGCGAACTGAAGAAAATATCGCAGCTGTATCGGCCAGTGTTAATGATGACCACCAATTTTCGATTCGTCGCCGTTCGCACCAATTGGGTCTCTGTTACTCAAAAACGTGGAAATGCCAAAATTGGACTAAGCGGATGGACCACCTAAGACGCAGCCGCGGTCAACATTTAAATGAAATTATCTTCAAAAAGTAAATGTCATGGACCAATCTAACGTTTCAAATAAAGAACCGATGAGATTTTGCAAATTTTATGCGTTTTTTTTTTAAAAAAGTTATCAAGCTCTTAAAAAATCACCCTTTATATACCAAGTTCAAATGTGACGACCTTCTTGTACACTACACCACAGGGTATATTGACTAGGTGTAGGGTATCATATAGTCGACCACGCCCGACTTTAACCTTCCTACTTGTTTAATTATTATTCTTTGTTTGTTTTTTTTAGCATTTTGTGAACGAGACTTGGGGAATTAATTATGAATCATTACTCGATCATGAAATTCGGTGTATACATAACTCTGATTGCGTAGACACGTAAAATAAACGGATTTTTCGAAATTCGTACTTTCAAGGGATACAATGGGTACAAAGGGATAAAAATAGTACCAACTTAACGGCTACAGCTAGAATGATGAAATTCGGAAAATAAATATAAATAAAGAGATTTTAGAAAGTCGTACTCTTAAGGGGGTAAAATAGGAAAAAGGGGATAAAAATGGTACCAACCAAATGACCGCAGCTAGAACCATGGCGTTCGGTGTATGCATTCCTCTGACTGCATTGACACGCAAAATAAAAAGATTTTTCCAAAATCGTACTTTTTACTTTTACGCTAAAAATTTGTTGAATCATGAAGTTAGATTATTTTTCACTATGTACGTGAGATAATGGATTTTCAAAATTTGTACTTTTGGAATTAAAATAGAATGGAAATACAACCAACTGTAGAACCCACTATCCTTTTTGAAAATTGACTTGAAGTATTATTGCGATATGTAAACGTTTTGGTAGCCTTGCCTTATAAGCGTGTTTTGAAATAATAAAATTATTATATTTATTTATAAAATTATTTTTTCAATATATTAAGTATATTAAAAAGTATTTATATTTTCCCGTAATATTACTGCACTTCTACGAAAATCGACAGCCTCTGTGGAATGCAATCCATGGTGGAGGGTATATAAAGTTCCGCCCGACCGAATTTAATTCCGTTTTTACTTGTTTTTTACATATTACGAAGGAAATTTCTGTTTTAGGTATTAGAAAGGAGCAGAACCACACTCAACTATACACACTTTGTCCATCTACGTATTTCGTATTCGGTGTGGGAATAATTCATCAGTCGAACTTCTGTATAGAGGGCTTGACTTATCACGTTGTTATCAGCCGTATATATATTTAAATTATTGTACAAGGCATTTTGAAGAGTGTTATGTTAGTATTATCTAAATGAAAGCTTTCCCATAACCATTTACTTTAAGCTGATGGGTTGCGGGACTATTCAGCTATATATCCATGAACAACCGTCCACAAAAGCAATGAATGGTGACATATACTTGGAGTTGAGTTTTATTGTTGAACTTCCTGTTACAGTTTACTTTATTAAATGAAGAGATAATAAATCAGAGCCATGTTTCGAACCCGTGAAATTTTTAACTTATATACTAAAAAATTGTTCGGGTTCAATATATCTTTTTCAGTAAATTTCCAAATATCAATTATTTATAATGGCTTTAAGGCATCCAATCTCTATTACAACATTCTTGGGGAACAATTCGTAGATTTATCCAATTTCTGTACACAACAGGTAATTTTTCCTATTATCCGCGTACTTGATGATCATAGTTATTGATATTTGTATTTAAACAACTTTAATGTTTTAATGATGTATTGTGTTATAGAAACCTTTAGACAGGGTGGAAATCATGATAGTGGTAGTCTGCAGCCAAGTAATAAATGTCACCATGCCTTTTGTAAACAAATTTGCATTCTATTAAATATAGATGCAAAATGGTCTTGAGCCGGGACAATACCCCAGTACAAATCAAATTCCAAATTTCGAATTTTGATATCTTCCAGAAACACCACACTCACTTCTTTTGTGTCTATTGGTAGAAATCAAAAATTGAGAGGAATTTCAATTCAAGAATTTAGCAAAATCGATTCATCCTAATATTTAATATAATTGTCATATTATCAGGGTTTCTACTATTTGTCAAGATAATATGTCAAGACTAGTTTTACCAAAATTCGCTTAATTCTTTAATTCCTTCAAGGACATGAACATGATAAATAAGACATCAAATGGTTGAGCTCTGTCCTTTGTAATCCCATTATTAAGGTTCCACCTCATTGTGATGCGGAAATAGTTGTAGAATTCTTGTAAAGATTACAACTTTCAAATGTTGTTTTTAAACAGTGATTTAAAAGTGATTTACTTCGCACCCTCCCCAAAATACAACATATGTGGCTGGGTTTGTGGCCTCTCCATGGCCATTCATAGTTCCAACTGGTGTCCGCCACGCTGCCATGCCGCCACTTCCATCACATTCACTTAAAGTGCTCATCACAGTACGAGAATTTGGTCGTAAATGTCTATGGGCCTCTAACGCAACTAATGTTATAAAAGGAAATTTTTTATGACACCTCTAAGCGACCGTTTTATTATGTTGATTATTTTCTTATTGTCATGTTTGATAGTTGTTGCTGTTGCTCTGGCTCTGGCTCGGGCTGGCGTGGTTGTGGGAATGGGTGGTGGGATGCCTTGGTTATGGTTACTGTGGCCTCTCCGACTGACTTTTACTGTCCTCCTGTCGGTCTTTTCGGGGTTGTCGTTGTTTTGCTGGCCCAAATGCCATCAGCATTGTTGTGGTCTATTTGTTCATAGGACGGCGGAGTATGGACGGGCGGGCGGGCAACAAACAAAAAGAATAAAAATCATGTGGTTGTGGCTGCCACCAGGCCGCCTGGCCGCTCGCCCGCCCGGTCTGCCGGTGTTTTGGGACTTCATAAAATTGTAATTCAAGTGGAAAATCACCAGTTCTTCTTACGTTTTGTGAGTTTATATATCTGCTGCTGTAATTCGGTGACACAAAACGAAAACAGTCTATTATTATCTGGTATTTTTTTTTGGTAGGAGGGCTGGCTACTACTATCTTGTGTTGCCACATAAAATGCCCGCCGAGAGATGGATGGGCAGACAGGCACTTGTCTGTCGTCTGCTCCTGTTCATTTAAAAATAATTAAAGTTGTTAGCCAGCAGCAGCAACCAGCCGCCCGACGAACAAACAGAATAAAGTGTATTTTTCCTGAACGATGACAATTATTCGAAATTATAGCAAATGAAATATATTTTGTATATTCAACTACGAAATGCTTTTTTAAATATTCGACTGCACTGCCGTGTAGTGGGGGGCTTTAATTTCCCCAAGGTGTGATTTGTCTATGGGAGAAAAGTAATCAAGTTGATATTATTTGGTAGAGAAGCATGTGGCGAATTGCTCTTTTCTGGTGGAAACCCTGAGGTAAATTCTTTTCTTGGGGAATGTGACCTGTTACGCTATACAATGGACCGCAAAAAATATTCTATTTCAACTTCAGTACAGTACACCACACTCTTTATAAGCTTTATGATCAGCAAACAAATGTATTAAAAAACAAAAAAAAAAAACACATATATGGATAATTTTTTCTGTAAAGGACTGCTATCTCTATATTTTTCCTTTGGGATATAGAAGAGACAATTATTCATAGGTATTTTAAATCTAGACATCATATCTTCTTTCTTTTAATCAAATATTTTAGAGTCATTTCAAAATCTGTTTAATTGAACTCGAATTGAATAAAATATTCTCTAACATTTGAAAATTAATTGGATATCTTTTTGCAACACACCGGACATTCTAGATTGTGTTAGCATTTTACAACGACCCTGAATATATATAGATTATGTGGCGGAGACCTAATAAATATTTCAAGGTGTTGCAAGCGGAATGACAAAACGAATATACACTAAATTCTAAGGTGGAAGTTACAAAAAATATTTGAAAATTTAACACAAGAAAAGTAAACACATTTTTGTACCCTCCATTCCGGATTGTCTAAACATTTTGATAAGCCTCTCCCTACAAACTTGTTTATATTATAAAATTACAAAGATTCTCAACACTAACTATTTTGAAAAACGAAAGGAAAGAAATGAGTATTTAAGGATATTATTTCCGACTGTCAATTTTGAAAAAGTTGAAAAATATTTCTCTAATGTACATTAGGCTGGGTCGCCATCCATAAAAATGAAAAAAACAATTTCCAGTCACCCCACGAAAACAAAGTTTGGATTGTTTATAGCTAAAGCCATCTGTGAGCTAAACGCTTATAAAAATAACCCTAAAAATCATGTTTTTCCGGTGTATTTTGTTATATTTTTTCTCAAAGTTTTTCTGAAATAATAGACCCTTAAAAGCATTTCTTGGCTTAGAATAACTTATTGGTCGAATTATTGAACGTTTATAAAGGGTTTTTAAAAGCTATAGGAAAGTTTTTCAAAAAAACAAGTAAAAACGGCTTTAAGTTCGGCCGGGCCGCACTTCTACGAAAATCGACAGACAGCGGAATGTATATAATGTGGAGGGTATATAAAGTTCGGCCAGGCCGAACGTAACGTCGTTCTTAAAATTCGAATTTAAAAAATGTATCTAAAAACTTTTAAATTCGCACTGCTGTGCATTTTTGTAAAGAATAAAAAACTGACTTCTATTTTTGTGACGTCGCACTGTGTTGCGGCTAGTGGAAAAGTAACTTTTTTCCGATTATTTTTTTCAGTGTTTATACACTCCACGAGAGTATTATGTCTTTGTGCATTTGTTTGTAACACCCAAAAGGAAACGAGATAGACCCATTGTTAATTATACCGATCGTCTTAGAATCACTTTCTAAGTCGATTTAGCAATGTCCGTCTGTCTGTCTGTCTGTCTGTCTGTCTGTCTGTCTGTCCGTCCGTCCGTCCATCTATTCTTGTAATCACGATACAGGTCGCAATTGTAGACAGAACCAAATGAAACTTTGCACAACGATGTTTTTCGGGATAAGGACGAACGCTATTTAATTTGAAGAAAATCGGTTCAGATTTAGATATAGCCCCCATACGAATTTCACTCCCGATTTGACTCTTTTCACTCTAGATACCACATATTACAACAGATTTTCTTTAAAATTGGCAAAACATCTTATATTTTAACTAGAAACACCTGTGGTAAAAATGTGTTAGATCGGTTCAGATTTATATATAGCTCCCATACAAATTTCTCTCCCGATTTGACTTTTTCCGCTCTAGAGACCACATAATGTATCAGATTGTCTTCAGATTTGGTAAAACATCTTATATTTCCACTAGAAACACCCATGGTGAATATCGGTCAGATCGGTTCAGATTTATATATAGCTCCCATACAAATTTCGCTCCCGATTTGACTTTTTCCGCTCTAGAAACCACATATTGTATCAGATTGTCTTCAGATTTGGTAAAACATCTTATATTCCCACTAGAAACTCCCATGGTGAATATCGGACAGATCGGTTCAGATTTATATATAGCTCCCATACAAATTTCGCTCCCGATTTGACTTTTTCCGCTCTGGAAACCACATAATGTATCAGATTGTCTTCAGATTTGGTAAAACATCTTATATTTCCACTAGAAACACCCATGTTGAATATCGGTCAGATCGGTTCAGATTTATATATAGCTCCCATACAAATTTCGCTCCCGATTTGACTTTTTCCGCTCTAGAAACCACATATTGTATCAGATTGTCTTCAGATTTGGCAAAACATCTTATATTTAAACTAAGAACATCTATGGTGAAAATAGGTCAAATCGATTCAGATTTAGATATAGCCCCCATATAAATGTCGCTCCCGATTTAACTTTTTCCTTTTCCTTTTTTTAAATGGCTAAAGCGGGCTAGATCGATTCAGATTTAGATATAGGCCCCATACAAATGTCGCTCCCGATTTGAATTTTGCGCTCTAAAAACCATACATTGTACCCGATTTTCTTTAAATTTGGGACAACGTCTTATAATCCAGCTAGAAACACCTATGTAGAAAGTGGGAAAGATCGGTTCAGATTTAGATATAGCCCCCATACAAATGTCGCTCCCGATTTGACATTTTCCGCTCTAGAAACCACATATGTTACCCGATTCTCTTTAAATTTGGCACAACATCTTATAATCCAACTAGAAACACCTGTGCAGAAATTGGATAAGATCGGTTCAGATTTAGATATAGCCCCCATACAAATGTCGCTCCCGATTTTACTTTTGCCGGTTTTAAATTTCGCACAACATTTTATAATCTGACTAAACAAAACTATGGTGAAAGTGGGTAAGATCGGTTCAGATTTAAATATTGCCCAAATTCAAATGTTGCTCCCATAAGTTTAACCGATTTTGGCCACACTATACATTTTATATTTCACCTATTTCGTTCCAGGTTTCAATATATCCTCATACAAATGTCATTTCCGATATAAAATTTTTTGTCAAACACATACAGGATACAAAAAACCTTCCCGTTTTTACTTTTTCACCGAATTGAATTGTATTCGGATTGAAAGTGGAGTGTATCATAGAGTCGGCCCAGCCCGACTTTAGCCTTTCCTTACTGGTTTTAATGATGCAATTTTGTCACAGACATTCCAAGTAAAGAAAAAACACATAAAGCTTATTTTTATGTTGGCCCGTTGATTTTTAATTGATTTTAGAAGTCAAATATAGACAATTTTCACGAAAAGAGGGGATTTCAGGGCTGTATTCAAAATGATCTCATTTGATTTTGGTGACAGATATTTTGATTCGGAAAAAAATCTGCCTTCGGACAAGTATCTTCTGTAAAAAAAAGGATTGTTGTTTGAGAAATTTTCATGTGCACCTTTTTTAGAACGAAAACCCGACTAAAGGCCCATTTTTCCTTTAAATTTGGGTTAGGTAAGCAATATCTAAAAAGTCCCAGAGAGTCCCAGTTCCAAACCACTACAGAAATGTTACATAATTTGTTTTCAACGAACTGTGAAAAAATCAGCTGCCCATACCTGCCCTCCTGGGAGTTATAGCTATTTTAGTATATCACTCTCAGTATTTATTCCATAGAAATAGAACGGAAATTCTCGGAATCACTACATCAACATCTATTCTAGCACTCCACAAAAATGAGCATAACTCTCTTAAAACTGAAGCTATTGACTTCAAACCGGTATCAAATTAAAGCTTTGATTGCCACCTTTCAAATAAGAAATGAAATAGATTTTGGTTTTTATAAAATTTCAGAGTTTTTCAACAAATATCGAAAAATCATGAAAATTTGACGTTTATAATTCTTGTTCGGACCACCCTATAATTTATTTAAAAAACTAATCATAGGGTATTTATCAGAAATAAAAGAAGAATTAAAATAATTTTTTTTTTGTAAATTTTTCGAACAATTTTTTTTTTGACTTTTGTTGAAAATTTGACCCAACAATTTTTTTCGGTGTAAATTTTTTTTTCACTCATTCTGTTTGGGATTTCATTCTGACCAATCTGTAGAAGTTTCTCATCGATACAAATAAAAATACAGTTTAGGCAATATGATTTCCAAAAAATTTCGCTTTCGCAACTCTGTGCGTCGTCGTCTTTAGTAGCTAATTTTTTTTTTTGGGACAATGCAGTTCAATTGATCTTCTTCTTATTATGTTTAGAGCTTCTTGCCTTTTATACAAATATATACAGAAGTAAAAATAATTTTAAGTTTTTCCTTGTTTTTCATCCCCTGTGAAACGTACGACTGCCACGTATGTGACCAGGGAAATGTCCATATACTTTATGGAACGGAGACTCAATGAATATTTCAAGGTGTATCAAATGGAATGACAAAATTAATATACACTCCATCCTACTAGAGGGTGGACCATTTAAATTTAAACTACCGATTACTTTGACTTTGAAAGGTAGAATAACATTCATTTTTGAAAAACTCATTTGAAAAACTTACTTCTAAAGTAGTGAGTCTTTAACGCAAACTGTAAGAAATTTACGTGGAAATTTTTCGAGAAGAGAACTGCCTTCCTATCATCAATAAACAAAATTGCCGCATATAGGGTTCATAGAACTCACACGTGACTATTGAGAAGCCAACGAGTCACTGTTTGGTGTGGATTTTGGGCTGTACTGAAGAATTGAGTTGATCGGATGAGGTACTGCCCAGCCAGTCGTGGTAGTCATATGAATGATAGTGTGTACGCCGTACGACAATTTTTAAAAATGTAGTTACGTATGAAACTATAGCAAAATTGAGGTACTTGGCGTTTTTCATTTCCTCTTCACCTTGCACCTTCTCCAGGTCCACAAAATTCCAAAGGATAGAATTTTTCAAAAAAAAATATTTTATATACTTGTCCGCACCCTATGATGACTACATTAGTGTCAAATTAAAGAGGAGATTATCTATTAAAAATAATTCAGATATGTTGCTTCTATCTGTATTAGTTCAGAATCAGCATATATTTCAAATTTACCCTTTAGTTTTTCTAGTTTATTTATATCTTGCTTTTTAAGAGACAACATTTTAAACAGTTGTTAATACTAAACTAATGCAGACAAAAGCTTGAAATTAAATGTATTTTTATTACATATTTACATGTTTCATTTGGAATTTATACCGGTGTTATAGGAAGCGAATAAGTATTAAAAATAATTTTTGAAAAATGTTATCCTTTGGAAATTTTTAGTCCTTTTAAGGGGCAAAAAAGGGATAAATATGGTACATATTAAACGACAACAGCTAGAAACACGAAATTCGGTGTGTACATTCCTCTAATTGAGTAAGTACGTAATATGCCAAATTCGTACTTTTAGGGGGTAAAATGGGAATAGAGGGATAAAAATGGTGCCAACCGAACGGCTGTGCCTAGAATAATGAAATTCGGCGTATACTGATTGCATAGACAAGTAAAATACACGGATTTTTCAAAATTCGTACTTTTTGGGGTCAAAATAGAAAAAAGGGGATAAAAATAGTACCAACCAAATGACCACAGCTGGAGTCATGAAATTCGGAGTATACATTCCTCCGACTGTGTAGACACGGAAAATAAACTGATTTTCCGAAATTCTTACTTTTTGGGGTCAAAATAGAAAAAAAGGGATAAAAATAGTAAAAGCCAAATGACCACAGCTGGAGTCATGAAATTCGGAGTATACATTCCTCCGACTGTGTAGACACGGAAAATAGACGAATTGTTCGAAATTCGTACTTCTTGGGGCTAAAATGGAAAAATGGGGATACAAAAAGTACCAACCAAATGACCGCAGTTAGAGTCATGAAATTCGGAGATACATTCCTTTGACTACGTACACATGAAAAATAAAAGGTTGTTTTCCAAATTCGTACTTTCAAGGGATACAATGAGTACGGAGGGATAAAAATGGTACCAACAAAACGGCTACACTTGGAATAATGAAATGACATTCCTCTAATTGCGTAGACACTTAAAATAAACAGATTTTTCGAAATTCGTACTTTTTGGGGTTAAAATGAAAAAAGGGGATACCAATCAAATAACCGCAGAAAGAGTCATGAAATTCGGAGTATACCTTCCTCTGAATGCGTAGACACGGAAAATTAACGGATTTTTCGAAATTCGTACTTTCAAGGGATATAATGGTACAGAGGGATAAAAATAGTACCAACTATAACTAGAATGATGAAATTCCAATTGCATAGAAACGTCAAGAGGGTAAAAATGGTACCAACCAAATGGGCACAGCTGGAATCATGGAATTCAGTGTATACATTCTTCTGTCTGCATAGACACGCAAAATAAAAAGTTTTTTTTTCCAAATTCGTACTTTTTCTTTTACTGCAAAAATTGGTTGAATCATGAAGTTATGTTATTTTGCACTATGTACGTCTGATAATGGATTTTCAAAATTTGTACTTTTGGAATTAAAATAGAATGGAAATACAACCAATTGTAGCACTCACTATCTACCAATATTTATGGTATTTAAGCTTTTTGAAAATATAAATATAAGAATATTTATTTTTTGATTTGAAATAAATAATGGTTTGAAATAATTAAAATATTATATTTATTTATAAAATTATTTTTTCAATATTTGTATCTGTTTTGGTTTGGCTATATTAAAAAATTTATAATTTCCTGTAATATTACTGCACTTCTACTAAAACCGACAACCTCTGCGGAATGCAATCCATGGTGGAGGGTATATAAAGTTGGGCCTGGCCGAAATTAACGCCGTTTTTACTTGTTTATATTATAAAATTACCAAACATCTCACCAACCATTTTTGGGAACTGTTTGGAATAACGGATGTAAAGAAGTGAGTTTTCAAAGATTTTCTTTTCGACTGTCAAATTTGTAAATATATCTCCCTAATGTACATACGTCAATTATAACTTCAAAGGATCAACTAATTTCTTGGGTTTGGGTCTGAAAACTAAAGTAACACTTTAAAAATTAATGAACTACAACCACAAAAAAGATAAATTTAATAATACTTCTCCCTTTTGAAACTTGCAACACCCCTCACACCTACACCGATGACATATGCAAAAATATATCACTTACTAATATACATGTGTAACACATGATGAATGCAGCAACAGTTGCTGACAGCTTATGAACTAATTTACTGTGAATAACAAAAACAAAATAGCAGCAACAGTAGCTAAAAAAAATTATGAAATACCGCCAAACAATGGAACATTGTTAAAGATTGCTGAGATTCATTTCAATTAATTTATTTATATTTTTAAAATAAAAATAAAGATTTTTCGAATACAATCATCTTCAACACTTAGGCTGTTTTTCAGCTTAACGGCTTATTAATCGTAAAAATTGTCTTATCTGTGGTTTGGTAAATCCACAAGTATGTGTTGCGTAGCAAATGCATCAACAACGTCTCACTATTTTGGACTGATGGCTTCATATAATCGATTCTGCACGACTTCGGCCTTTTCTTACGAGTTTTAATTAGATAGTTTCCAGTGTGACCTACCAGGCAGCATGCCCGCCTTACATCGGTTACGATTACTCCAAACTTTCACGAATTTCAAAAAATCCCTCCTTATCTCGCCTTTACACTGGACAGTGAACAGTCAACAATTTCAAAACATTCTTAATTTTAAAATGCTTTTCTTTTAAACGCCAACCTTTTCTCGTGCCCACTGTGCACCGGCCGCATAAGCGCAACTATGCAACATTAGCGGTTGTGTCAGCGAAAGGGGGAAATAACTTAAAAAACAAATAATTTATACCAAAGATATAAAACAAAAACAAAAAGCAAAGCAAAATCAACCAACTGTTATTGTGCCGGTTGCTTTGCCGAGGGGAAAACAACCAAACAACCACACAGCCATCCGACAGACCGAGCCATGAGCATGAATCATGGCAACAGGAAGAGTACGTTGGACAACTATTGCCGGGAATGAGTTTCGCTGGTTCGTCGTCGTTGCCTACCCGGAGTACGAGTAGATACTGTATTTGTTGCTGTAACGATGCACACAATTGCACTCATATTATATGGCAAATAAACAGTTAACTGCTTCGCTTTAGTTTTCCGCTGTTATCCCTCATCTCCCGCACCCGCCCCTGATGACCACGCAATTGTGTGGGTGGGGTGGTAGTAGATGGCGCGTGATCTTGTGTGTGTGCGTGTGTCTGTGCATTAACATTGTCTACTCCTACTCCCAGTCGAATTTTGAACGGAAAACGCAACTGTGCACTTCCGTTAAATATTTTTTTCTCCTGTTTGCACGTAACCCAGAGGGTATTTCCTGTTTATGGCCATAAGAATTAACAATACTGTGTACATGTGTAGGTGTGAGAATATACATACGTAAATGCCGTATGGGGCATTCCTAAGGTGGGCATTCATTCCGCTTTTCGAGGGATATTGTTCATGCCGCTTCATTAAAAATATCCCGCTTCTTGGTTGATGTGCAATTTTTTCAATTTTGTGGTTTTTATAAAATTAAAATCTGTTCATGGTGTATTCTAAAACGTTTTTTTTCGGCAGTGGATTCCTGAAATTGTTGGGGCATTAAAACATATTTAAATAAATAGAAAAAAATTGGGAAGAAATTATTTTGCTTTGGTGGCTAACAAGAAAACAAAGTATATATGCAAAAGATCTATGGATAAATGTAGAAGTTAGGACACTCATTGTAGACGCAAAATCATTTTTTAAACGAATCACGATTTTTTTAATTTTAAAAATTAATTTTTACAGATTTTTTATGCCAAATTCTCAGTATTTGGGAAAACCACTAATTCTAAACCACTGATTCTATGTGAAAGTGAAGTTACTTGTAATTGAAAATATATTCGGGAGTGATTGGACCTTCAACGATAATTGGAACATTAGAAAAAAGTTAAAAAAATATCCATATTTTTTGTTGTTGAGTGATTCGTAAAATCAGTGTTTCTAAATTCACATAAAAAATAATTACTAGGTCTCGTATACACAATTTTAATTTTATTTTAACGCAACATTTTCAATACGCTCCTCCATAGGATTCATTTCACTATTATGTCATATTCATCGGATACCCTAGGGTGGGCCGTTTACAATTTTAAATTTAAACTTCCGATTACATTGACATTGAAAGGTGGAATAATATTCATTTTTATTTTCAGGTTTATGTTTGACATTTGCAAAATGGGATGCTATACGTTTGAACAATATTGAGAAATATTACAAACTTACTTCCAAAGTAGTGAGTCTTTTACGCAAACTGTAAGAATTTTACGTGGAATTATTCGAGAATAAATCGGCATTAAGTTCAACCTTCACGTAGCTCATTTTCATATCGGTGGCTACGTCAAAAGCAAAATTGCCGCCAGAAGCCAATGCATCCACAACGAGTCACAGTTTGGTGTGGAATTTGGGACTGGCAGCATCATTGGGCAATGTACTGTGTTGATCGGATGAGGTACTGCCGAGCCAGTTGTGGTAGTGATATGAATTATGAATGACAAAGTTCAACCTTTCCAATAAAACCACAAATTTGAAATAATATTCAGTACTTTTTTATAGTCGATTCTAATTTAATATTTTTAATAGGCCCACTATGTATAACTATATATAACTATGTCCGTCTGTCCGTTCATATATTGAAAGCACCCTAGCTTGAAACAAAATCAGTTAGGGGGTTCAAATTTCCACACACATAATTTTAATATGTGCAGATCTTTTGGGATTAAGGAACCCGGGAAATCTTTACCGGGAAATCTCGACAATTTTCCATTAACAACTGCCTGGGAATTACTCTGCGTTGAAGCTTCCCATTGCAGCCTATATCCCAATGTTGATTTTTAACAATTTAGTTTAGATTCCGTGAATCTGTATGGACAAAGGCCACAAATAAACGCATATTCAGACAAATTAACCAGTTCTAGCAATGTTTATGTTAAAAGGAACATATTTTCGGGTTAAAAAATCAAAGATCTTTGTCGGTACCATTTGTCTTCGATTAGAAATTATAAAATTATATAATTTCCGCTTTCTTGACTTAAGTCGGCTGTTGACGAATGAATATTTCTCTTTTTGTAACCTTTCTTTAACATTATGATAAGAAGATCCAAAGAAAAAGTGTAATTTTACAAAATTCAAATAAAAAAACAAGTAAGGAAAGGCTAAAGTCGGGCGGGGCCGACTCTATGATACGCTCGACTTTCTATCCGAATACAATTCAATTCGGTGAAAAAAGTGAAAACGGGAAGGTTTTTTGTATCCTGTAAATGTATGTATTTGACAAAAAATGTTAAATCGGAAAGGACATTTGTATGAGGATATATTGAAACCTGGAAGGAAATAGGTGAAATATAAAGTGTATAGTTTGGTCAATATCGGTTAAATTTTGGGAGCAACATTCGTATTTGGGCTATATTTAAATCTGCACCGATCTTACCCACTTTCACCACAGTTTTGTTTAGTTGGACTATAAGATGTTGTGCCAATTTTAAAGAAAATCGAGTACAATATGTGGTTTCTAGAGCGGAAAAAGTCAGATCGGGAGAGAAATTTGTATGTGAGCTATATATAAATCTAAACCGATCTGACCTATATTCACCATGGGTGTTTCTAGTGGAAATATAAGATGTTTTACCAAATCTGAAGACAATCTGATACAATATGTGGTTTCTAGAGCGGAAAAAGTCAAATCGGGGGCGAAATTTGTATGGGAGCTATATATAAATCTGAACCGATCTAACACATTTTTACCACAGGTGTTTCTAGTTGAAATAAGATGTTTTGCCAATTTTTGAAGAAAATCTGTTGTAATATGTGGTACCTAGAGTGAAAAGAGTCAAATCGGGAGTGAAATTCGTATGGGGGCTATATCTAAATCTGAACTGATTTTCTTCAAATTAAATAGCATTCGTGCTTGTCCCGAAAAACTTCATTGTGCAAAGTTTCATTTAGTTATGTCTACAATTGCGACCTGTATCGTGATTACAAGAATAGATGGACAGACGGACGGACATTGCTAAATCGACTCAAAAAGTGATTCTAAGTCGATCGGTGTAATTAACAATGGGTCTATCTCGTCTCCTTTTGGGTGCTACAAACAAATGCACAAAGACATTATACTCTCGTGGAGTGTATAAAAATGTCGCATATTTCAAATCCAGCCCATTTGTATATTGTCTAAGCAGGTTACAACTGAATTAACTCACACAACAATATATAGAATATACTCAAAAACAGATTTTAATTTCGTATGGGAAGGGTCACGGCCACATTCCGTCCATCTCGGTGTCGAAATACTCTAAAACCGGTTTTAATTTCATATGGGAAGGGTCACGCCCACTTTACACCCTTCTTTGTACAACTATTTACACTGGATCCATTTACACAAAATTTCAGCACTCTAGGTCTATGACACCATATTCGAAAATATGTGTTAACTTAGTATGTGAGGTACCACGCCCACTTTCCCAATACCGTCCATTTTTGGCACAACTACGCAGGTTTGTGCTAGATGCACTCACACAAAAGATAAGTATTGTATATACCATAGAACGGAATATATTCGAAAATGGGTTTTAACTTCGTATGGGAGGTGCCACGCCCACTTTTCCATTACCGCCCATTTTTGGCACAACTACGCACATTGATGCTAGATGCACTTACACAAAATTACAGCGCTCTGGGTGTCATTCAATAATATGTTTTAACTTCGTATGGGAGGTGCCACGCCCACTTTTCCACTGCCGCCCATTTTTGGCACAACTGTGCAGACTAACAATTAGTGAACTTTCACACAAATTCAAGACTCTAGCTGCCACAGCATTCCGAATATGCTAATTTATAAAAAACAAGTAAGGAAAGGCTAAAGTCGGATGGGGCCGACTATATAATACCCTACACCACTCCCTGCGTATGTACCTCGCTTTGATTACTAAACCCAGGTTTTTCATGGGAGCAATTTTATGTAGTTCATATAAATTATACAGTTACTATAAATTCATCTTTGGTCATATTTAACGAATATGGTTAATAATATGGTAATTGATCCAATCATTCGACAGACAAATACAAATTATACAGTAGTAATAGGGTGAATCGGACCGACATTTCAAAAGGGGGCCTATAACTATATTTTGGACCTGGTCCAAAACATGGGCCTATATATTTCTCATTCACCGAAGGTATTCCTAGTTTAAAACAATATAATGATGATGAAGATCCGATGATGTAGTTTCTAGAGCTGTAATAGCTCAGAAAGGGCCCCATTTGGGTTATACCAAAGTATGGACATATGGGCATTACCCAAACAATTCTCATTACAATTCAATTCGGCAAAAAAATGAAATCGGGAAGGATTTTTGCATCCTGTAAATGTATGTGTTTGACAAAAAATGTTAAATCGGAAAGGATATTTGTATGGGGGTATATTGAAACCTGGAACGATATGACCCGCTTTCAACATGTATATTTATTGGTGAAATATAATATGTAAAGTTTGGCCAAAATCGGTTAAACATTCGGGAGCAACATTTGTATGAGGGCTCTATCTAAATCTGAACCTATCTTACCCACTTTCACCATAGATGTTTCTAGTTCGATTATAAGATGTTGGGCCAATTTTAAAGAAAAACAGGTACAATGTGTGGATTTTAGAGCGAAAAAAGTGAAATCGGGAGCGACATTTGTATTTTTGCATACGTGTTTCTAGTTGGATTATAAGATGTTCTGCAAAATTTAAAGAAAATCGGGTACAATATGTCTTTTCTAGAGCTGAAAATGTCAAATCGGGAGCGACATTTGTATGGGGGCTATACCTAAATCTGAACCGATCTTACCCAATTTTTGCACACGTATTTCTAGTTGGATTATAAGATGTTGTGCCAAATTTAAAGAAAATCGGGTACAATATGTCGTTTCTAGAGCGAAAAATGGCAAATCGGGAGCGACATTTGTATGGGGTCTATATCTAAATCTGAACCGATCTTACCCAATTTTTGCACACGTGTTTCTAGTTGGATTATAAGATGTTCTGCCAAATTTAAAGAAAATCGGGTACAATATGTCGTTTCTAGAGCGGAAAATGTCAAATCGGGAGCGACATTTGTATGGGGGCTATATCTAAATCTGAACCGATCTTACCCAATTTTTGCATACGTGTTTCTAGTTGGATTATAAGATGTTCTGCCAAATTTAAAGAAAATTGGGTACAATATGTCGTTTCTAGAGCGGAAAATGTCAAATCGGGAGCGACATTTGTATGGGGGCTATATCTAAATCTGAACCGATCTTACCCAATTTTTGCATAGGTGTTTCTAATTGGATTATAAGATGTTGTGCCAAATTTAAAGAAAATCGGGTACTATATGTGCTTTATAGGGCGGAAAAAGTCAAATCGGGAGCGACATTTGTATGGGGGCTATATCTAAATCTGAACCGATTTCCTCCAAATTCAATACCGATGGTCATTGGCCAGAAAAAATAACTTCTGCCAAGTTTCATGACAATCGGACAACAATTGCGACCTGTAGAGTGCGAACAAGCTTAGATGGACAGCAGACGGACGGACAGACAGACATCGTTAAATCGACTCAGCTGGTGATTCTAAGCCGATCGGTATACTTAAAGGTGGGTCTAGCTCGATTATTTCTTGGTGTTACAAACATTTGGGGCGAAACTAACTTATAATACCCTAGCCCACGAAGTGGTGTAGGGTATAAAAACAAATAAATCCCCAATTTGTGTGGGAGGTGTAGGTGGGAAAATATCAAAAATTTATATAGCCTGTTTTCACCACCGGTTCAGCATGAACATACTGTGAAAATTTCAAGAAGATCGGTTCAGTAGTTTAGGCTGCTATAAAGAACAAACAAACAAACAAAAAATACAAACTTACAAACACAGATTCATTTATATATATATAGATAGATATTGTCTCTATTCTCAAAGAAATCTACTGAATTTTCTATTCACAATAAGATCGATGATTTACACAAGAGGTAGACTTCAGATTTTTTGTGACTTTACAAAATTATAATCCATAAATGCGTTATTTAAGGTTTAAAAGTTAAAATGAGATTAACATCAGCTGATAAAATCTGATTGATTGTCGCATTTATATCAGAAAGTAGTCAGGCAGAAGGCGTGATCTTATCTGTATAAAACATCGCATTATCATAATTTTCTTCATATGTTACTGTTTTTATACCCTCCACTATGTCTCTGTGAGTTTTTTTTGTAACACCCAAAAGAAGGCGAGATAAACCCACTGTTTACTTTACCGATCGACTTAATCTATGTACGCCTGTCAATCCATCTATTCTTGTAATCAAAGTACAAGTCGCAGTTATTTTCTGATCCCAACAAACGGTTAAGATTTTTTTGGATTTTTTGAATCAGTACACACAATAAATATTTTTAGGTCTCGGAAAAAAATTTTAATTTTTGTTATGTAGTGTAATTGATTGTGGATGTTATCACATTTAGTTATGTTTCAAAGTTCTATTCGATTTTTTGGCTTTTTTTCGAGGTTAAAGAATCTCAAGTGTGACTGTTCATAAACCACTGCTTCTACGTGAAATCAAAATTGGCAATGCTTCTTAAGGAGGATAAAAATGGTACCAAAAAACCGCTGCAGATAGAATAATGAAAATCGGCGTATACTCCAAAAATAAAGCTATCTATCAATATTGGTACTTTTCGGGACAAAATGGGCAAAAAGGAATAAAATTGGTACCGACCAAATGGATGGATTTAGAATAATACAATAGTTGTGGAAATTTGTAGTTTTAGGGAAAACGGTGTGAAAGGGGGAAATGCTACCAATCAAACGGCTGCTGCTAGAATCATAAAATTAGAAAAAAATATAGAAAAATCTGACATCGTAAACGCGCAAGACGTTCTACAAATGACAACATGTGGTTAAAGGGATAAAATTATAATGAACATAGTATTAGGTATGTATAGGGTGGGTCATTTAATATTTTAAATTTGAACTGCCGATTACTTTGACTTTAAAAGGAAGAATAACATTCATTTTTATTTTTAGGATTATGTTTGACATTTGCAAAATGGGACGCTATACGCTCGAACAATATTTAAAGTTGTGATTCTTTAAAGCAAACTGTAAGATATTCACGTGGAACTTTTCGAGAAGAGATCGGCTTTCAGTTAAGCCTTCATGAAGCTCATTTTCATCTCGGTGGCTATGTCAATAAGCAAAATTGCCATATATGGGATTCAGAGAACCCATAAGTGACTATTGAGAAGCCTATGCATCCACAACGAGTCACTGTTTGGTGTGGATCTTGGGCTGTACTGAAAAATTGGGTTGATCGGATGCGGTACTGCCAAGCCAGTCGTTGTAGTCATATGAATGATATTGTGTTCCATTATTAAATGACAAAGTTCAGCCTTCCAGTAAAATCAGAATTTTAAAAAATAATCAGTACTTTCTATAGTCGATTCTAATTTAAAATGTAAAATGGCCCACCACAACTAAATGCGAGTGTGATTTGAGGCAGTCATGTCAATGTAATACTGTCTGTCCTCGAATTGTCAAGTTAGCGAAATGACCCCAAATGAATCGTTTTATTTTTCTTAATATCCTAAATTTACGGAATCACCCATATCCATACCATATACTGTGCATACCTATCAAACGATGTTGTTTTCTGTTGGTGGGTGCTTAAATTGGTTTTGTAGTTTTTAACGGTTCATTGCCATTATGAGTAGCGAAATGTGCTGTGCTCCTGCATAAATTTTCTCATGTGGTTACCACAGCATAAAAAACATAAAATGAAGCAGCAGCCAATAGTGTCGGCACTAGATGTTCTATGGGTGAGGAAGAGGGGTGGGGCTATGGCCACCACTCACGGTGGTTTCCTTATGACGTGTGATGTGGATGTGTTGTTGTTGTTTTTTGCTGTTTAACTCCAGGGGAAAAAGCAAAACAACAGCGACAGCAACTGTAGCAGCAGCAGCAGATTCAAATTTCAACAGCAACAACAACGGCCAGGAACAACATATCCTAACTGCTTCCCGGAGGCAACATATTAAATTCTTTCTCCTACCCTCCTTGCCTAAGCCATTGTCTCTGGGGGAGGTAAAAAATAAAGAAAATTCACTTAAAAAACCATTAAAAAATTGTGCAAACATCGGAGATGGTGGAACAGGGGGAGCAGGTGTAGAAGGGGAGGGACACAAGCAGAAGTGGCAAGCTTAGCACAACATTTAAGTATGCGTAGCATGGACCAGCTGCATAAGTGTTTGTTGGTGCAACAAAAAAAAAAGTGGCCCGTACGAGGAGTACATTTTGTGTAGACGGCCTGAATAGCACAAGAAGCTGCTAACAATCCGGACCTGGTACCGGTGCCGGTGCCTGTCCCGGCAATAAACCAGCAGACAAATGAACAAGCTGAGCTCCTCGTATGAGTGGCTAAAGCAGATGCACGGCAGATGCAAGTAGCAGAAAATGTTACAGATTTATTTTGCCACCATCTGAGAGTGAAAGTCGATGTGGGTGCATGAAATGAAGGAAACCCTGGGACAAGTGATGATGTTACGGAAACACGGGAAGTAATGGGACAAACCACTGCTATGAGGACACAACGAGGGTTTTGTTATAATGACATATCCCTGTGGATGATGGAAGCTATGCAAAAAGCCTTCAACCATCTAATGTAAGTGTTGCTTTACCTCAATTATTAACGTACCCTCGTTGTAGTGCATCAACAAAAGACATGCAGCATAAAAGTGTAAAACGGAAATAATTTTCTAGCTCAATACGACACCCATAATAACTGTGTTGAAAATATGAATGATAAGCTGAGGTAAACCCAAAGTTGCTGTGACTATGAAGGACTCACACACAAATACACTCAGCCCAGAGAACCTCACATACGTGGAGTCATGATCAGGAAAACCTTTGATAACACTATGCAACAAAAATACAAAAATTCAAATTTTGCGTTCAAGACCCATTTTCAATTGAAATTGGGAATATACAAATTTAAATGGAGAAATTACAAATTGAAATTCAGCAATGTACATTTATTTGATATTGAGAAAGTATAAATTGAAATTTATAAAATAAAAATTGGAATTGCGAAAATACAAATTTTGAAAATACATTGTAAGATAACATAACTTCATAAATTCAACCAATTTTTGCATTAAAAGTAAAAGAGTACGAATTTGGAAAAAATCTTTTTATTGAGCGTGTCTATGCAGTCAGATGAATTCCGTGATTCTAGCTGCGACCTGCAACCTAGTACAATTTGTATCCCGTTTTTCTTATTTTACCCCCTTAAGAGTACGACTTTCAGAAATATTTTTTTTCGTATCCACGCAATTAGAGGGATGTACACACCGAATTTGATCATAGGTACCAACTAAACGACTACAGATAGTCAAATATTTGGTACCATTTTTATCCCTCTGTTCTCATTGTATCCCTTGAAAGTACGAATTTGGAAAAAACCTTTTATTTTTCGTGTCTAGGCAATCAGAGGAATGTATACACCGAATTTCATTATTCTAGGTGCAGCCGTTTGGTTGGTACCATTTGTATCCCTCTATTCGCATTTTACCCCTTAAATGTAAGAATTTGGAAAAAATATATATTTATATTATGTACTCTACTACTCAATTAGAGAAATGTACGCACCGAATTTCGCGTTTCTAGCTGTTGTCGTTTGATAGGTACCATTTTTATTCCTTTTTCCCCTTACGAACCACTTTGTGCTGCACATTTGTGTTGTAGGGGAATGCGCATACCCAATATCAAATAAGTATAGAAGCTGACATATTGAAAAAAACATGCTTAAATACTTTAAAATATTACTGGATATTGTGGGTATTTTTAGTACTTGTGAGTAGACGTAGTAGACGTTTTTGAGTTCTGTAAAAAAACTACTGCGTACCTTTCAGAATTTAATGAGACGATAATGTCTAAATTGCGGGGAAGCATTCAACCTTTCTAAATATGTATATATTTCGTTAAAGGCTTTTGAAGGAAAAAAGTTGTGTTGGTTCAAAGTCAGACATTTGTTCAAAAAGCTATATTTAGTTTTGGCGTCATAATAAAGCTAAGAAACCACAATTTCTAATAAAAAATATCTGAGTGTAAAATCTCTTAAAATATGAGAGAAAAAGTTCGACAAGGTCAAAAAAAGAAATTAAATTTTTTCAATTTTCAAAATCTGAAAAACGTGTTCATCTATCTGTAATACAAAAAAATTAAAATTTTTTCTTCGCATTATGAACAAATACGTAAAAATATGCAATCAATATTTGATTTGAACTGGGATATTGTCATTGAGTTGCATATGTAAGTAGGTGTATATGAAATTCGCTGTGTACATTCCTCTAATTGAGTAGATACATAATATGAAATTATTTTTTCCAAATTCGTACATTTAAGGGATAAAATGCGAAAAGAGGTATAAAAATGGTACCAACCAAACGGCTGCACATAGAATAATGAAATTCGGTGTATACATTCCTCTGATTGCGTAGACACGTAAAATAGAAGGATTGTTCGAAATTCGTACTTTTTGGGGTTCAAATGGAAAAAAGGAGATAAAAATGGTGCCAGTCAAATGACCGCATCTGGAGTCATGAATTTCGGAGTGTACATTCCTCTGACTGCGTAGTCACGGAAAATAAACGGATTTTTTCGAAATTCGTACTTTCAAGGGATGCAATGGTAGAGATAAAAATAGTACCAACTACACGACTACAGCTAGAATGATGAAATTATAATTGCGTAGAAACCTCAAATAAAGAGAAGATAGTTGTACTCTCAAGGTGTTAAAAATGGTACCAACCGCAACCAATCCCCTGACTCTGGCATAGACATGCAAAATAAAAAGATTTTTCCAAAATTATTACTTTTGGAATTAAAATAGAATGGAAATACAACCAACTGTAGCACCCACTACCTACCAATATTTATGGTATTTAAGCTTTCTTGAATATATAAGTACATGAATATTTATTTTTTGAATTGATTTGAAGGATTATTACGATATATATAGTGTAAACGTATCGATAGCCTTATCTTATAAGCGTAGCTTGAAATAATAAAAATATTATATTTATGTTGTCTCACTTTGCCTTTTTGCTAATTTTGGGTTCTGCTGAAGACTACAGCACAACCTTTGGTCTTAAAACCAAAATAAATGACAACACAATATTATATTTATTTATAAAATATTTTTTTCAATATTTGTTTTGGTTTGGCTATATTAAAAAAATTATATTTTCCTGTAATATTACTGCACTTCTAAAATCGACAGCCTCTGTGGAATGCAATCCATGGTGAAGGGTATATAAAGTTCGGCCCGGCCGAACTTAACACCGTTTTTACTTTTTTTCTAAAATTTTTTAGACGCTTCTCTTCAGAATCCATGAATCTTTTTTCTTGACTCTTCTTGAGGGATTCGTACATATTCGATTTCGACATATTTAGTATTAAATTAATCACTTCGGATAGTATACTAGCATCTATAGATCAAACGGTGGTGTGACTTTGCAATTTGTAAATAAATTGGGATTCTATAAAATATAGACGCAAAACGGTATTTATCCAGGACAATGTCCCAGTTCAAATCAATACGCAATAACTTCAAAATTGTTGAATGTTGATTCAGTTTTTGTTTTACAGTAACTGATCGCTGGTCGGAGCATTTGCAGTCCGTATAGTTGCCTTTAACTTCAAATAAAGTTAAAATTGTGGTGCAAATATTGCGACATATATATTTTTACTGATGATTCATTCCATGTCAAGCGGTACGAATTTTGACCTCAATGTCAAGTGGTACGAATTTTGACCTCCATTGTAGCGATTGTTTTGAAAGTTAGTCTATGCATTCTTTTCATAAAAATATTGTATATGTATTTTTGGATAAAATTAGAAATTTTTTTTCACGAGTTATGACAAATTTAACAGAGAAAAAATAAGATTTTTTCAAAAACATGTGTTCATTCAATCGCCTGTAACTTCTGAAACACTTGACCGATTTTATGCGTAATTTCAATTATTTCGAAAATATTAAAGTGTAATGGTATTGTCGCAGCTATTGAGGTCAAAAATCGTACCGCTTGACATGGAATGACTACTGCATTAGTATTTATTATTTGCATTATTTTTTATTGTTTTTACTAAAAAATTATCCATATCAGTGTGTGTGAATGTTGAAACATGAAGACGACGAGATATTGCATACCGGCTCGATTTTATCATTTTTATTTTATTTCATCTCATAATAGGCTTAGTCTTCTTTGTTTAAGTCGATGACTGGTTTTAGCTGTTATTAAATAAAAACTTTCTCAAACAAAATGTGAAAATGAAAATATTCTGTGCTATTAATGAACCATTATTCTCAATTGGTCTTTTAGAATGTAAAATATCACTTCGCATTTCACCATATGTGGTTCAAAACAACTGCCGAATGATTTAGTATAACAGTATAACATTCCTTGGAATGAATATCCTACGGTTACATACACAAAGGATCTCCCACTTCAGGCATACATTGAGTGACATGATAACGCAAATGTATGCTTAAACATGACGACCATACTAATGGAGTCCAACAAAGCTCGTTTCTTGGCCACCTTCAAACGAACGAACGAACGAACGAAATGAATACAACCTCATTTTCTTTGAAGCATTACAACAAGTGACATTTACTGAACAATTCAAACTTAATTAGATGAATCCTGTTCTGGAATTGTTTATGTTTCCAAAACAAGTTATGTCACCCCATCACTTATTCTCGGCTACCTACGGGGGTCCTTTGGCCCTTTGGTCATGCTGCATGCCGCCTGCCTGGGGGCAAACAACAAATCCTTTGCCAAAGTAAGCCCCATTTTTGAGGGGAAAACATGTTTCCATTTTTGGTTTTAATGAACGTTGATGTTTGCTGATGGCATTGCTGTGTGCTGTTGCTGCACTGTGGTACATGACGATGTAAATCGATGAAACTATTGAAATGATTAGAATAGAAAATGGTGAAGGAGTTAGGAGGGAGAATTTTTTGTCTTAAAAAAACGAAAAAAGGGAATTTGAATAAATTTTGTGGTTTATTGGTCCAAATTCCAATTGGATATTTTCTATACCCCCAGGGTGGAGGTGTACTAGGTTTTTGATTCCGCTTGTAACACCTTGAAATATCGACCTGGGACCCTATAAAATATATATATTCCTGATCGTCATACAATTCTCAGGCGATCTAGCCATGTCCGTCCGTCTGTTGAAATCATCTAATCTAAACGAAAGAAGCTAGGACGTCCAAATTTTGCATGAATACGTCATATAGTTGTAGATCGGTTGGGATTGCAAATGAGCGAATTCGGTCTACAGGGAAAACATTTTCCCTCAGAAGGACTGAAAGTACCCCTAATATTTAGAGTATTTCATCATGATTTTTGATTATTTTTACTTTTGTAAAAACGTGCATCAAAAATTGATTTTTATTTGTAGGGAGTGAAATGGGACAAAAAAGGAAAAATGGTACCTATCAGGTGACAATAGAAATAGATAGAAACACGATATTTGGTGTGTATATTCCTCTAATTGAGGACATACATAATATAAAAGTATTTTTTCCAAATTCGTACTTTTAAGGGATAAAAAGGGGATAGAGGGATAAAAATGGTACCAACCAAACGGCTGCACCTAGAATAATGAAATTTGGTATATGCGTAGACACGGTAAATAAAAGGATTTTTCGAAATTTGTACTTTTAGGGGGGTAAAATGGAAAAATGGGATACAAATTGTACCAACCAAATGGTCGCAGCTAGAATCATGGAATTCGGTGTATACATTCATAGACTGCATGGACTCGCAAAATAAAAAAATCCAAATTCGTACTTTCAAGGGATACAATCGAAAAAGAGTGATAAAAATGGTACCAACTAAACGGCTAAATATATGAAATATTATGAAATTCGTAGTGTACATTCATATAATTGTGTAGACACGTAAAATAAATGTAAAATGGGAACAGGTGATAAGAATGGTACCATCCAAATGGCCGCAGCTAGAATCATGGAATTCGGTGTATACAATCCTGTGACGGCATAGACATGCAAAATAGAAAGATTTTTCGAAATTCGTACTTTCAAGGGAAACAGAGGGATAAAAATGGTACCAACTAAACGGCTACAGCTAGAATGATGAAAATCGTTGTGTACATCCGTCTAATTGCGTAGACAACATTCATCTGACTGCATAGACGTGCAAAATAAAAAGATTTTTCAAAATTTGTACTTTCAAGGGATACAATGAGAACAGAGGTATAAAAATGGTACCAACCAATGGCCGCAGCTAGAATCATGGAATTCGGTGCATACATTCAGTTGACTGCATAGATGCGCAAAATAAAAGATTTTTCCAAATTCGTACTTTTTTACTTTTACGGCAAAAATGGGTAGAATAGTGAAATTATAAATTTTGAAATTAAAATATTTAGGGTATTTAAACTTTTTGAAGATTGCTGTCTTATATCAACTTGACTTGAAGTATTATTTCTATATATATAGGATAAACATATTGGCGTGGCGTGATTTAAAATAATTAGAATTTTATAGTAATATAATTATAATTATTTATTATATAAAATAATATTTTACATAAAACATTTTTTTTCAATATTTTTATTTGTTTTGGTTTGTATATATTAAAGAAATTTAACCTTCTCCTATAAAGTTACTGCACTTTTACGAAAATCAAGTTGAATGCAATCCATGGCGGAGGGTATATAAAGTTCGCCCGGCCAAACTTAACGCCTTTTTTACTTGTTTTCCTTCAAAAGCCTTTCAGGAATAAAACACATATTTAAAAGGCCTGAGGGTTCCCCATTTTAAATTGAAAACAAGTAAGGAAAGGCTAAAGTCGGACGGGGCCGACTATATGATACACTCCACTTTCCAACCGAATACAGTCCAACTCGGTAAAAAAAGTGAAAACGGGAAGAATTTTTGTATGTTTCCTAATCATAGGCTAATACAACCTGGTTCGATTTGTCAAATCGATAAGAATATTTGTATCGGGGCTATATCCAAACATGGAAAAATGTGACTAACTTTTACAATAAGTTCTTCCAGTTCAAATACAAAGTGTTATGCTCACTTTAAAGAAATTCGGTGAAAATTCGTGGTTTCTGGGGCGGAAAAAGTTAAATCGGGAGCGAAATTTGTATGGAAGCTATATATAAATCTGAACCGATCTAACACATTTTTACCACAAGTGTTTCTAGTTGAAATATAAGATGTTTTGCCAAATTTGAAGACAATCTGATACAATATGTGGTTTCTAGAGCGGAAAAAGTCAAATCAGGAGCGAAATTTGTATGGGAGCTATATATAAATCTGAACCGATCTGACCCATTTTTACCACAGGTGTTTCTAGTTGAAAAATAAGATGTTTTGCCAAATTTGAAGACAATCTGATACAATATGTGGTTTCTAGAACGGAAAAAGTCAAATCAGGAGCGAAATTTGTATGGGAGCTATATATAAATCTGAACCGATCTGACCCATTTTTACCACAGGCGTTTCTAGTTGAAAAATAAGATGTTTTGCCAAATTTGAAGACAATCTGATACTATATGTGGTTTCTAGAGCGGAAAAAGTCAAATCAGGAGCGAAATTTGTATGGGAGCTATATATAAATCTGAACCGATCTGACCCATTTTTACCACAGGTGTTTGTAGTTGAAATATAAGATGTTTTGCCAAATCTGAAGACAATCTGATACAATATGTGGTTTCTAGAGCGGAAAAAGTGAAATCGAGAGCGAAATTTGTATGGGAACTATATATAAATCTGAACCAATCTGCCCCATTTTTACCACAGGTGTTTCTAGTTGGAATATAAAATGTTTTGCCAATTTTAAAGAAAATCTGTTGTAATATGTGGTATCTAGAGTGAAAAGTGTCAAATCGGGAGTGAAATTCGTATGGGGGCTATATCTAAATCTGAACCGATTTTCTTCAAATTAAATAGCGTTCGTTCTTATCTCGAAAAACTTCTTTGTGCAAAGTTTCATTTGGTTCTGTCTACAATTGCGACCTGTATCGTGATTACAAGAATAGATGGACGGACGGACAGACAGACGGACATTGCTAAATCGATTCAGAAAGTGATTCTAAGTCGATCGGTATAATTAACAATGGGTCCATCTCTCTTCCTTTTGGGTGTTACAAATAAATTCACAAAGACATAATACTCTCGTGGAGTGTATAAAACGGGAAACCCTTTAACCTTTCCAAATATTTCGTTATTTTTTTTTTCAAAGTCAGACATTCGTTCAAAAAGGATATTTTTTAAAATATTTATTACAAACAAACTATATTTGGCACAAACATAGATTTAAAGTCATAATAAAGCTAAGAATTTCTAATAAAAAAATTTGGGTGCAAAATCTCTTAAAATGTGTGAGAAATAGTCAGATTAAATCAAAAAAATAATACCCTAGTCCACGAAGTGGTGTAGGGTATAAACAAGAAATTGCGTATTTTCAATTTTCAATATCTGTAATATAAAAAAATTTCTTCGCATTATGAACAAACGCGTAAAAATATATTAAAAACAAAAAAATAATTTGTCTTTAAAATCGAAAAGTAGTCAACTTTGGGATGATTTATAAAATGTATCCGATTTCCAATGTTAATATCTCAAAATAATCCTTGACTCCTTGTCTAATTTCAATTTTTCACAAAACTCAAAATTGTTCACTAGATCAATATTTATTGAATTTTGGCCGATGGAATTTGATTCTGGGCCACTGTGCGGCGTTGGTTTTTATGTACCTACATACAGATTTACGTACGCACGCACGACTACATGTTGTTGCCACACAACGAGTGGGAAAGCTTTGTTCGGCACTCTGTCAATGGTGTGCAACAATAAAAACAAATCAACTGCAATTAAGATGTAACGTGGCATAAACACATACTCGCTCGTACATTCTCGAAATTGCAACAACTGCAATCTACGGTGACTACTGCAGCTCCAGCACACCTAAACATAAAGGACATTTTCAGATGCCATGGCAATACCTACGGACGCACATGCATACTTCTACATACACACAGACATTCGCTTGAGTGTTTGGCATAGATCTCTCTCTGTGAATATGTGAGAAAGTGTGTGTGCGTGTATGTCTGCCACACAATAAACAATTGTAAGATTTTATGGACAATCCAAAACAAGTGTGAATAATTTGGACAATTTCTTTCCTTTCGTTTTTGCCACTTGCACTTCCTGCCGTCGACTGATCCTTTTGCAGCAAAATTGCACGTGTTGAAATATGGGATATTTTCGATTTTTTCTTCTTCTCCCACTTCCACTTCTGTGAGATTGAACATTGAACTGCTACTGGAGGTGTGTGTGTGTGTGCTAATGAAGGTGTTCGAAGGAGTGCAAGGCAAGATACATGCTCATGGACTTCATGTTAGTTCTGGCCTTCCGAGGATATGGACGGAGCACTTGTTGAAAAATGAAAACATTTTAAGTCTAAAGTGTTTGAGTTGAGTAGAAAATATTGATGTGGGTCTTTAGAGCCACATTGTTTACAATGTAATAGGTACGCTTATGAATGAGCGTCTGTGGAGTTCTGCTGGCACGTCTGCATGTGATCATTATTGCCACCCCACTCCCCTCAGGATGAAAGCTATGATGATGTTGGTCAAATATATCGAATGAACAATGAAGGAAAATGTATGAGCAATTGATTAGCCAGATGCAATTTAGATGTCTTCATAACATGCAACACAAGCATGGAGCACAAAAACTATGGACTATGAGGCATTGCACAGTGGTTAAGAATAATATTTTAATAATTATTTTTTCTTCTATATTATATGGGATATGTATGTATATGGATTAGAATGAAATAAAATGAGGACATATAATAAATACATGTAAGATACCAGAGTTTCATCAACATTTCTTGAGTCTTTCGACTACTAATGAGGCTTGAAAACGTCGCATACACATATGTATGAGGGCTATATCGATTTTTTCACCAAATAGTTTGAGAATAAATAAGTAAAAACGGCATTAAGTTCGGCCGAACTTTTTGTACCCTCCACCATGGATTGCATTTCACTGAGGCTGTCGATTTTCGTAGAAGTGCATTAACATTACAGGAAAGTGTCAATTATTTTAATATAGCCAAACCAAAACATAAAAATAGTGAAAACAATATTTTATAAATAAATATAATATTTTTATTATTTCAAACCACGCTTATAAGGCAAGACTACCAATATGTTTATACTATATATAGAAATAATACTTCCAGTCAATGCAAAAAGTAAATATAAGACAGCAATCTTCAAAAATGCCTAAATACCATTAATATTGTTATATAGTGGGTGTTACAGTTGGTTGTATTTTCATCCTATTTTAATTCCAAAAGAACAAATTTTGAAAATCTGTTATCTGATATATACAGGGCAAGATAACCTAACTTCATGATTCAACCTTTTTTGCAGTAAAAGCAAAGAAGTACAAATTTGGGAAAATCTTTTTATTTTGCGTGTCTATGTAGTCAGAGAAATTTGTACACCGATCTTTATGATTCTAGCAGTGGTCATTTTGTTGGTATCATTTGTATCCCTTTTTCCATTTTACCCCTTAAGAGTACGACTTTCTAAAATATCTTTATTTTCTTGTCTACGAATTAGAGGAATGTACACACCGAATTACATCAGTATAGCAATAACCGTTTAGTTGGTACCATTTTTATCCCCTTTTTCCCACTTTACCCCCTTAAGAGGACGACTTTCCAAAATCTCTTTATTTTACGTATTTACGCAATTAGAGGGATGTATACACCGAATTTCATCATTCTAGCAGTAGCCGTTTAGTTGGTACCATTTTTATCCCTCTGTTCCTATTCTATCCCTTAAAAGTACGAATTTGGGAAAACAATTTATTTTTCGTGTCTACGTAGTCAGAGGAATGTATACTCCGAATTTCATGACTTTAGCTGCAGTCATTTGGTTGTTACAAGTTTTATCCCCTTTTTCCATTTTTACCCCAAAAAAGTACGAATTTCGAAAAATCCCCTTTTTTTACGTGTCTATGCAATCAGAAAAATGTATACACCGAATTTCATTATTCTAGGTGCAGCCGTTTGGTTGGTACCATACCTTGAAAGTACGAATTTTGGAAAAATACTTTTCTATTATGTATCAACTCAATTAGAGGAATGTACACATCGAGTTTTGTGTTTCTAACTGTTTTCGTTTGATAGATACCATTTTTATCCCTTTTTTGCCTATTTCACCCCCTAAGAATATTTGTTTTGTTATAGGGAGATTGCGCATACCCAATATCAAGTAAGTACAAGCAGACATAATGAAAAAACATGCCTAAATACTCTAAAATATTAGGGATATTTTGGGTATTTTCAGTCCTTGTGAGGGAAATTATTTTTCCCTTTTGGGCCTATTTCGCCCAGATCCAATCCCAAGCGATCTACGACTATAAGACGCCTTTATGGAAAATTTGGACGTCCTGTCTCCTTCAACAGACGTGGACATGGCATGGCTAGATCGTCTACTTTATATAGTCTCATGTCGATATTTCAAGGTGTTACAAACGGAATGACAAAGTTAGTATACCTGGTATATAACTGGTACCAAACAAACGTTTGTGGCTTGAATCATGGAATTAGTTATTAGTACTTTTCGTATCGAAATGGTACAGACATTTGCTCTCTACATGGAATCAAGAAATGGTAAACAAATATCGTAGTGTACGTACAAAATATCACAATATATAGCCTCTCATTTGTCGGCAATAGTGTGGAATGCACTCCGTGGTGGAGGGTATGTAATATTTGTTCTGGTCGAACTTAACGTCTTTTTACTTGTTCAATTTAAAGCTACTTTAAGTAATTTCTACTATTAATTTTTCGGAGAAATTTTCTGAAAGCAGCCCTAGTTGATTTGTCCATTGCTACATAAAAAACGAAAATATTTTTTTAATTCAGCGCATAGTAATCCATTTCTTTGTATTCTGACAACTCCTTCTATTTTTGTCCAATAAAAATAAAATTTTTGAATTATATATAGAAAAAAAGTCTTCGAAATTTGGAGAGAACCTACGGGGAGGTCTATAGGGCAAACTGATTAAAAAAATGTTTGAATTATGTATTCTTTACGAAAAATATTAGAAACTTGCAGCTGTAGGAATAAAAACCAGATTTACCCTTTGCCTTTTTGGAAAAAATGATTTTTGGGAAGTTTTGTCTTTAAAATTGTACAACTTCTTATTGGAGTTAGGGAATGGTAAATCTATTTCGATTTTGGTCGAAAGTCGATTTTTGTTTTCAAAAGATCTATTTTTGTCGTCGATTTTACGCTTCCAACTTTATACTGAACTCGATTTTTGGTGCCGATTAATCGAACCGCTTTAAATGGACAACATGTTTTGTTTGAAAACAAATGCGTTTAGCGTTACTTTGCGCAATATTTTTATTAAAATTGCAAAACTAATAAAAACATCTTCTCGTGAAGAAAAAACAATAATAACAATAATAAATGTATTTATACGTGAAGTTTTGACAGAAAATTATTATATTTTAAAACTGACTTATAGATAAATACGTCATTATTTAAAAAAAAAATAAAAAGTGTAAATTAGGCAAAATGCTGTGTTGCATTTTAGTGAAGAATTTTGAAAGAAAAACTGTAGATAACATCAAAAGAGGCAATAATTTATATTTGCAATGCATGACATTTTGAAAAACCCAGCAATAAGAGAGCACCCAAAGAAATGAAAAAGAAGTTCATCTTGTGATTCGGAAGTAGTGAAAATTGGGATCATCACAAATTACTTCTACATGGAGTTGTCATAAGAGGGATGTCCTTTATTTTGAAATACTTAAACGTTATATTAAAGTGTTGCAAAGGAACCACTTTTTTAGAAGTTTCCATTTCTGTTTTCAAAAATCCGCCGCTACCGGGGTTAGAACAGTGGACCTTTTGCTTGCTACTACGGCACTCTAAACATCAGAGATATCCTCTGTTGTGAGTGTTGAATAACTAAAGTAAACCATTTTGTTCATTAGAACTGACAATAGGAAACTTAACAAAATATTTATTTAGTATGAATGAATATATAACGCAAAGTAATAAAGGGTGATTTTTTAAGAGCTTGATAACTTTTTTTTTTAAAAAACGCATAAAATTTGCAAAATCTCATCGGTTCTTTATTTGAAACGTTAGATTGGTCCATGACATTTACTTTTTGAAGATAATTTCATTTAAATGTTGACCGCGGCTGCGTCTTAGGTGGTCCATCCGCTTAGTCCAATTTTGGCATTTCCACGTTTTTGAGTAACAGAGACCCAATTGGTGCGAACGGCGACGAATCGAAAATTGGTGGTCATCATTAACACTGGCCGATACAGCTGCGATATTTTCTTTAGTTCGCACTCTACGTAAGCGTGTTGGTGGTTTAATGTCCAACAATGTAAATTTGGTGCGAAATTTAGTCACAATAGCCCGAATAGCCGCTTCAGTGGGTCGATTAAACTGACCATAAAATGGAAGCGCGCAATGAACTTTCTTAACAGAGCACGCATTTTGATAATAAAATTCAATAATTTGCAAGCGTTGTTCGTTTGTAAGACGATTCATGATGAAATGTCAAAGCATACTGAGCATCTTTCTCTTTGACACCATGTCTGAAATCCCACGTGATCTGTCAAATACTAATGCATGAAAATCCTAACCTCAAAAAAATCACTCTTTATTAAAATAAATTAGCATTAAATATATTAACACTACTCAATTTTACTGATATCATGTAGTATTAATGATTAATAAACAAATATTTGAAGTACATTACTAAAGCAATAAATTCGTATTTTTTAAACAAATATTCTTAAATTGCTAAAATGATACCAAATTAAACATTGTTTATTTATAAAAATAATAAAAAAATTTTTTTTCCCCGAGCTACGATTCGAACCCGAGACCTTCTGGGTGCGAAGTGGACACCTTACCTCTGTGACCCCATACTAAAAATTCATTCTCATTCACTTGTGAAAATGCTATTCGTAAAATGCTACGGGATATTAACATAATATCGACATTTTTGGAAGTTGTTTAAAATAACTGTCTCAAAAGAGGGAAAAGGGCACATTTGGATTTTGAGATACGATTCAAATGTGCTTCCTACGGAAGTACTTCCAATTTTTTTTGCTGGGTACATATCAAAAATTTTCAACACATTAATCGATATTGAAACTCGAAATAATAATTCGAAAATCGATTTTTAATTTTGCTTACCATTCCCTAATTGGAGTATTACATTTGCATCAACCTTTAATTTTTTTATTTCGAATTTTATAATTATCGTATATCGTGATCGCAACGTTAAAATAAGAAACCATTTGCATCAACCTTTAAATTTTTTATTTCGAATTTTATAATTATCGCAAATCGTGATCGCAACGTAAAAATAAGAAACCAATCTCTGCAAAAAATATGATCTTTTTTCGTAACCTAAATATCTCTTAAATACACATGTAAGTATGTTTTTTTGTAGAAATGCACGTGCACTATAACTGTGCCAAAAAGCTTTGCAATCGGTACATAATTGTGCTATGTCAAAATTTGACATAGCCGATGTGACCAACTTTGGAGAGTGAAACAGTGACCCCGTAAATATTAGAGATCCTAAATTTTTCAAATTACCTCTAATTAATTCCAACAAAACTCGATTTTGAACCACGGTGTGACGTTGTACAGAAAATAAAGTCTGCAGGGAAATATCAAAAGCAACAAATAAATACGTGAGACAATTTTACACTTTTCATATGACTTGAAGAAGACCATATATATATATATATATATATATATATATATATCATATATATATATATATATATATATATATATATATGTATATGAAACTAAAGATCGTATGTAGAAAAACTATGTACTCAATTTTCCATTTGGCGATCATTTCCCCCTATACAGGACTATTAATTTCCAAAGGATATATAGGGTCCGCCAAATAACTTTTTTTTTGAAAATGCTATAAAAAAACTACTGAATATTTTCTCAAATTTCTTTTTTATTTGAAAGTACAATCCTTCCGGTTAATAATGGAGAATAATGTCATTCAAATTGCTGCTGAAGGCACCCCACAAATAATAGTCCAACGGTTGAATAGTTGAAAAAAAAACGTTAGATGGCGGACCCTATAGATGTTTTATTAATTTATTTTCGTACTTCATAGAATTAATGGTTACCGTAACATGATCTATATCTTAAGTTTTTATTTGTAACGTGGAAATTTTTCGTGTTTTCAGCTAAAGCTCATTTCCATCTCTGTGGCTATGCCAGTAAGCAAAATTGCTGCATATGGGGTTCGGAGAACTCACACGTGACTATTGAGAAGCCAATGCATCCACAAATACTCACTGTTTGGTGTGGATTTTGAGCTGGCGGCATCATTGGGCCATATACTGGAACATTGGTTTGATCGGATGAGGTACTGACTAGCCAGTCGTGGTAGTCATTAATTGACAACCATTCCAATACAACCAGAATTTTGAAAAAAATAACCAGTACTTTTTAAAGCCGATTCTAATTAAAAATTTTAAATGCCACACTCTATATAGCGCCCTTTCTTGAATCATTTGCCCAATGTTTTAGTGTAATGGGATAGTTATTGCGACCACTACGTTGATTACAAGAATAGATGGGCATACAGTCGTCAGCCAGGCAGATGGATATGACAAAATCAATCAAGTGATTCTAAACTGGTCGTTACAATATGGCGCAATGGGTCCATCTCGCCACTTTTTGAGTCTTATAAACAAAGATTAAATTATACCCAATGGAGGGTATAAGTAAAATGTTCTTCTTCTCCTCCTCTCCCAATAAAGTTGGCTACCCAAAACCAATTTCGACAAAAAAATAATAACAATTTACTTTAAGCTTACCCCACTGCAGAGCTAACGATTTTCTCTTGCGAAAAAAATCGGAATGTGTGTCATCCCTTTTCGAGATAACCTGGTGGTTGAAGTGGTGATTCAAGAAAGTGCACACCTCGGGCATAAATTCAAATTGTTATCCTTATCATGACGTACTGACATTTAGTCGACAAATGTCTGGATATCAGGATGGATTTCACTGTTCCCTTCTACACATGGTCGTATGAAAGTCTTCAACACCCCTCCCCTCCCTGAATTTCACATCGCATTCTTAAGATAAGCTTGTTTGCTTTTTAAATGCTTTGTTTTTTATATGTGAAAAAAGTTGTGTTTCCATCTTAGTGCAGATGTAAGATTAACTCCTTTCATTTGTTTACCTTTCGACGGAAATGAACGGGGGAGACACATACCAACATTCAAACAGTGTGTATCTTTTACTATAAAATATAAACGCCCTCTGATAATTTGTTTAGTATTTTTTCCCGTTGCCTGTTCTGTGTCGTCATTTAAGATAATCAAAGCCAAACCCAATTCTTGTAACTTTGTCTTCGCGAACATTATGAAAATGAATGAGACCGACAACAAGCACACACAC
Organism: Polietes domitor; assembly: GCA_947397865.1. NCBI lineage: Eukaryota > Metazoa > Arthropoda > Insecta > Diptera > Muscidae > Polietes > Polietes domitor. Next base: position 21,735,180 of record OX377619.1, on the reverse strand, counting down.
AGCAATGAACGAATGAATGAATAGAAATACATAGATCTTCACATTTGGGATAGGGAGATGGACAGACCTGAACTGTCTCGTTCTAGTAGTTGTCAAATAATCTTTGGGAAAATTAGGTAGGTAGACGATTTAATTATTTTATGAAATTTGTTAAATACTTTACCACCTGAGTCATTCAGCGCAATGATTGCGATTTTTATGTAAAATTGGCCTTTTAAAAAATTCGCTTAATTTTAGCCAAGAAAAAACAAGTAAAAACGGCGCTAAGTTCGGCAGGGCCGAACTTTTTATACCCTCCACCATGGATTGCATTCCACAGAGGTTGTCGGTTTTCGTAGAAGTGCAATAATATTACAGGAAAATATAATTTTTTTAATATAGCCAAACCAAAACAAATACAAATATTGAAAAGTTAATTTTATAAATAAATATAATATTTTAATTATTTCAAACCACGCTTATAAGGTAATGCTACCAATACGTCAATTAAAAAAATAAATATTCTTTTATTTATATTTTCAAAGATATTTTCAAAGCCATAAATATTGGTAGATAGTGGTTGGTTGTATTTCCATTCTATTTTAATTCCAAAAGTACGAATTTTAAAAATCCATTATCAGACGTACAAAGTGCAAAATAACCTAATTTCATGATTCAACCAATTTTTGCCGTAAAAGAAAAAGTACGAATTTGGAAAAAAACTTTTTATTTTGCGTGTCTATGCAGTCAGAGGAATGTATACACCGAATTCCATGATTCCAGCTGCGCCCATTTGGTTGGTACCATTTTTACCCCCTTGACGTTTCTACGCAATTAGAATTTTATCATTCTAGCTGTGGTCGTTTAGTTGGTACTATTTTTATCCCTCTGTACCATTGTATTGTAAAGTACTAATTTCGAAAAATTCGTCTATTTTCCGTGTTTACGCAGTCAGATGAATGTATACTCCGAATTTCATGACTCTAGCTGCGGTCCTTTGATTGGTACTATTTTTATCCCCTTTTTTCATTTTAACCCCAAAAAGTACGAATTTCGAAAAATCGGTTTATTTTCCGTGTCTACACACTCAGAAAATGTATACTCCGAATTGCATGACTCTAGCTGCGGTCATTTGATTGGTACTATTTGTATCGCCTTTTTTCATTTTAACCCCAAAAAGTACGAATTTCGCAAAATCAGTTTATTTTCCGTGTCTACACACTCAGAGGAATGTATACACCGAATTTCATGACTCTAGCTGCGGGCATTAGATTGGTACTATTTTTATCCCCTTTTTTCATTTTAACCCCAAAAAGTACGAATTTCGAAAAATCAGTTTATTGTCCGTGTCTACACACTCAGAGGAATGTATACACCGAATTTCATTATTCTAGGTACAGCCGTTTGGTTGGTACCATTTTTATCCCTCTATTCCTATTTTACCCCTTAAAAGTACGAATTTGGAAAAAATACTTTTATATTGTGTATCTACTCAATTAGAGGAATGTATACACCGAATTTCGTGTTTCTAGCTGTTGTCGTTTAATATGTACCATTTTTATCCCTTTTTTGGCCCATTTCACACCCTACAAATAATAATCACTTTATGGTACACGTTTTTGCTATAAGGGGAATGCGCATACCAATTATCAAGCAAATATAAACAGACATATTCAAAAAACATGCTTAAATATGCTAAAATAATAGGGATTATTATGGGTATTTTTAGTCCTTGTGAGGGAAAATTTTTTCCCTTTGGGCCGATTTCGCCCCATTTCAATCCCAACCAATCTACGACTATAAGACGCATTTATGGAATATTTGAACGTTCTAGCTCCTTTCGTTTAGATGCTAGCGTGCTTTCAACAGACGGACAGACGGACGGACGGACGGGCGGACATGGCTAGATCGTCTTAGAATTTTATGACGATCAAGAATATATATACTTTATAGGGTCTCAGGTCGATATTTTAAGGTGTTACAAACGGAATGACAAAGTTAGTATACCCCCATCCTGGTGGTGGAGGGAATAAAAATTATGAGATGCTTATCTGTGATTAAATTACGATTTTTTCATTCAACCCCTTTCCACCTTTTAGTCCCAGCTCAAAATACAATACAACCATATAGTTCGCTGTTCTACCCCAGATATCGGCGGATTTTTAAAATAAATATGGAAAGTAGTGTAGTTGTAGTTGTGTCACAACACAAAATTAAGATTTAAGTCTTTCGAAATAAAGGACATCTCTGCTATGACAACCCCATGTTAAATTCATTAGTGAAGTTTCACAGCTTCCGAATTATAAGATTATATATACATGAAGCCAGATGTTGTATGTAGAAAAATTGCGTCTTCAATTTTTCATTTGTTATCCTTTCTTCTTTACACAGGTCTTTTATTGTTGTTAAGTTGTTTTAATAATTTATTTTCATACTTTTGCGAGAAGAAGTTATAGTATTTGTACAGATATTCTTCTCCTTCACTTGATATCAATGTCGCCTCTATATGCCTCGCAAAAGCATGAAAATAAATTATTAAAACTTAAATATCCTTCGGGGAAGTTCTGTAAAAAAGAGAAAAGATCACCAAATGGAAAACTGACCCTAAAATTCTGAAAGAGTAGACCATTTTTGCAGAATAAACTTATAGCCCAGCTGGTCTGAGTTTCTTTTTACAGTTGATCAAAGTTTTCATTTTAAGTGAGAAAAGTGGTGCAAGTTTCACCGCTTAACTTGTCAGAACTATGTTGTGGAATTTTATGAGGATCATTTTTGTGGAAGATCTTAAGTATCTAGCTCCTCTCATTATGGATAAATTTGGATATTTTTCGAGAAAATCCAAAAAAGTCCTTTAAAAAAAAAAAGAATTTAAGGATTATAATGTTCTACGAAAAAAATTGTCGGAAAATTTCAGTGGGGGTCACCGAAGACACCAAAGTTGTAAATATTGCTCTTCCCGCTTAAATTGCCTTTCAGAATAAATACCCTTTCAGAATTATGTGATCGTGATACTGTTCCAAAAATGAGGTTGGATAGTGTAATTAATTAACAATTTTTCGAAATTGGCACCTTTAGGCAGAAAATGGAGCGCAGGGGGATAGAAACGGTACCAAACAGACGGCTGCTATTAGAATAGTGAATCGGTGTGTACATTGTTCTTACTGCGACAAGAACATTAAAGATATCTCTTGACTTACTTACCCTTAGGATAAAAAAATGGGATACAATTGGTACCAACCAAGCGGCTGTATCTAGAATCATGAAATCCAGTGCGTAGTTGCGCAAAAAGACGATTTTTGCAAATACGTACTTTTAGGGTCAAAATGAAAAAGGAATAAAACTAGTACCAAGGTAACGGCTGTAGCTAGAATCATGAAAATAGATGTGTTCATTCCACTGTGAACTCTAAACGTAATGGATCTTGAGTATTATTACTTTTCGTATCAAAGTGGTACATACATTTGATCTGTAGCTGGAATCAAGAAATTGCAGCTGGATTGCAGCTGGATTATGAATGAATAAGCATGACTTTTTTGAAACTGTGCTCCTAAGTATGCCTTATAGTAGTTTGAAATAGTAAACAAATATCGTAATGTGCATAAAATATCACAATTTCCCTAATATGTAGATTTGACATCCACTATGGATGTATGGATTTCGGAATAATCGCATATTTTACAAGTATACGATATTGGAGGTATTGATAAATCAAGTTTCACGTTTCTACCTGTTGTCCTTTGACTGGTACAATTTTTTAGAAATGTTTTTTTTTTAAATAAACGAATTTTACAAAAGTAACATTTTTTGTAATGAATTTATGTTCCAAATTCGCATATAAGGTACTCTTTATATACTCTAAATATTAGACACATATGTAAATAGTAAACTTAAGCTCCCTAGCTCATTTCGTTCGGATGATGGGGTGCTTTCAACGGACAGATGACTAGTCCTAAAATTTTACCACGATCCAGAATATACAAATATATTTTATGGGGTCTTCAATGAATATTTTACGGTATTGCAAACGGAATGAAAAAAAAAACAAGTAAGGAAAGGCTAAAGTCGGACGGGACCGACTATATGATAACTTCCATTTTCTATCCCATTACAATTCGGGCAAAAACTGATGTCGGGAACGATCTTTGTACTATATACTATACTAGTATATAGTATACTGTGTACTATATATGTTGTCTCTAGAGCAGAAAAAGTCATATCGAGAGCCATCGACCTGTATATAAAACTGAACAAATCTGACTCACTTTCACCATAGATGAATATAAGCTGATGTGCCTAATTTGAAGCAAATCGATTCAAATATGTGGTTTATTGAGCGGAAATATATATAAATCTGAACCGGTGTGACACATTTTAACCAGATATGTTTCTAGATGAGTTATAAGGTTATGTGCGAAATTCGAAGAAAATCTGTCAAAATATATGTTTTCAAGAGCGCAAAAGGTCAAATCGGGATCGAAATTTGTATGGTGGCTATAACTAAATCTAAGACGATATACTTCAAATTAAATAGTCCTTAATAGTCAAATTAATAGTCCAAAAATTAGTTGACCCAAATTTTGTAGGGATTCGACAGTAATTGCAACCTCTACATTTATTAAAAGAATAGATGGACGGACATTGCAAAATCGACACAGAAAGTGATTGTAGGCCGATGGGTCTATCTCGTTTCCTTTTGGGTGTTACAAACAAATTCACAAAGACATCATACCCTAGTGAAGGGTATAAAATCAAAACAGATGAAGTGAAGTGAGGTACGACTTAAACATGTTGTTGCTTGAACATAGCAACAACAAAACACTGTGTGCATTTTTCGCGAATTGCGTTTACAAACTTTTGTTTGATTGCGGTAACTGCTGACTGAATTTTCGGGTGTATATGTAAGTTGGAAGCAGTTCTCATTCAATTGTGTTTGCGAACGCATATGATTCATTTCATGTCAAGCGATTGTTTTGACAGTTTGTGTATGCATTCTTCTCATAAAAATATTGTATACGTATTTGTGGAAAAAAATAGACCAATTTTAATGTGGTATACCTTGTTTTGAAGGTGATTTAAATTACTTCTAAAATATTAAAGTGTCTTGGTATAGTCGCGTTAGGTTTTTTAAAGTTTTTACAGTTTTATTTCTTTTATTTTGAATTACGAAATAACTACATTAATCCATTTTTATGAAATTTTAAATTAGTGTTCTTGAGGAATTTTTTAGCCACAATTTTAATGTGGTATACCTTGTTTTGAAGGTGATTTAAATTACTTCTAAAATATTAAAGTGTCTTGGTATAGTCGCGTTAGGTTTTTTAAAGTTTTTACAGTTTTATTTCTTTTATTTTGAATTACGAAATAACTACATTAATCCATTTTTATGAAATTTTAAATTAGTGTTCTTGAGGAATTTTTTAGCCACAATTTTAATGTGGTATACCTTGTTTTGAAGGTGATTTAAATTACTTCTAAAATATTAAAGTGTCTTGGTATAGTCGCGTTAGGTTTTCTAAAGTTTTTACAGTTTTATTTCTTTTATTTTGAATTACGAAATAACTACATTAATCCATTTTTATTAAATTTTAAAATAGTGTTCTTGAGGAATTTTTTAGCCACTGTGTGAAAAAAAATTTTACGAATTTTTTTCTATTTTATTTTTGCAAAACAAAGACAACTCCAAGAAAAATACGTAATGGAAAAATAAATAATTATACACTCCACGAGAGTATTATGTCTTTGTGCATTTCTTTGTAACACCCAAAAGGAAGCGAGATAGACCCATTGTTAAGTATACCGATCAACTTAGAATCACTTTTGGAATCGATTTACCAATGTCCGTCTGTCTGTCCATCTATTCTTGTAATCACGATACAGGTTGCAATTGTAGACAGAACCAAATGATACTTTGCAAAACGAAATTTTTTGGTACAAGGACGAAAGCTATTTAATTTGAAGAAAATCAGATTTACATATAACTCCCACACAAATTTCGCTCCCGATTTGACTTTTTCCGCTCTAGAAACCACATTGTATCAGATTATCTTCAGATTTGACAACACATCTTACATTTAAACTAGGAACACCTATGGTGGAAATAGGTCGGATCGGTTCAGATTTATATATATCTCCCATACAAATTTCACTCCCGATTTCACTTTTTCCGCTCTAGAATCCACATATGGTATCAAATTGTCTTCAGATTTGGCAACACATCTTACATTTAAACTAGGAACCCCTATGGTGGAAATAAGTCGGATCGGTTCAGATTTATATATAGCTCCCATACAATTTCATTCCCGCCCCAAAAACCACGAATTTTCACCGAATTTCTTCAAAGTGAGCATAACACGTTATATTTGAACTGTAATAACTTATTGTGGAAGTTAGTCAATTTATTCCACGTTTGGATATAGCCCCGATACAAATATTCTTTTCGTTTTGACAAATTGGACCAGGTCATATTAGCCCGTGATTAGGAAACATACAAAAATTCTTCCCGTTTTCACTTTTTTACCGAGTTGAATTGTATTCGGATAGCAAGTGGAGTGTATCATATAGTCGGCCCCGCCTGACTTTAGCCTTTCCTTACTTGTTTTTTATATTCTTTTGATTGTGCAATCGCATACTACAAACATTTTTTGTAGTTTGTATTTTTTTCCCCAAAAATACGTATTCAATATTTTTATCAGAAGAATACATACACAAACTTTCAAAACAATATATCAATAAAATAGTTATATTAAGGTTTATTGGCGGGAAAAAACTTCACCTGGACATTTTAGAAATTTTCCCATATATATGCGTGGGTGCCTTTATTTAGTTTTTACGTTGAAGTGAGTTGTATCAGGAAAATTGAGACAAACGTAAGACAGACGCAGTGGTAAGAATTTCATATCTCAACTAGATTCCAAAACTCCCTTTACATAGACACATACATACAAAGAAACATACATACATATACACATTAAAGTGGGTAGCGCCACATACAAACGGAAAAGTATTTTAGTTAACAAGCATAAAATAAAATGTTTCAAGATATAGAAATCGAGTTTTTTCCCCAACAAACTGAAACTAAATGTGCGAAACTCCCCTATTAGAGGTATTTTGCTATTTAATTTTGTTTCTTGCTGGTTACTAATTTATCGATAGTTACGAATTCGTTCATGGTTTTTCGAAGTGTATTCTGAATAAATTTATTTCAGAAATATCCCGACAAAGATTGATGGTTGATGTCCGATGTCATGTCTTCTTTGGGGGCAGCTTTTACATTTCCTGAGCTAAACAATTTTAAGGGAATTTTTTTAATATTTAATAATAAAATAAAAAAAATCAAAACATTGCAAAACTTTTAAATAACTCGCTAATTGTCGACGAATTTAATTTTCTGTTACCGGAGTAATGATACTGACCACGTATAGCAAATTTATTATGATTCTCAGATGACACTGTGCGATAGCCCAAAACTCGTGGGAAGCGTGGGGAGTAAAACAAGGATCTGCTCAAATCTTGAAATCTTTTTTTTGTGTGACCCCTTTTAACGTACATAAGACACTGAACGCGTGTGTTGTCGTATATAAAATTACGTTTATAGCTTTAGTTTTGGTTTAGATCTTCATTTCCATTTCCGTTTCCCCATTTCCTCAGACATATGCGAGTACATAAATCTGTGTGTACCAATATTATTACACTGTGTGTGCACGAGTGAGTGAAGGTGTGTACTTGAGTGTGGCTGCGTAGTTTTGTTTGTGTTTTCCCCGTTTGAATTGTGATTGCGTTGCGTTGTCTCTGTTTGTTTTCCATTTTGTGTTGTTGGTTTGAAGGAAGATTCCTCCTCTTTGCTGTTCGGTGTCTTTTAAATGTTACTTTGTTTCTTCTCCGACATTTGTGTCTTGTTGTTCTTCTTCGTTTTCGTTGTATCCCTTCCTGAAGGAACTTATCACATTCACAATAACCTGTTTGAGAAAACTTGCATCTTTCTTTTGTCATTTTATTGTGTTAAAAATGGAAAAAACTTTTCCAGCTTAAAGTGGTTAATGAGGTTGTGGCAAATGCAAGTTAAGTAACAAAACAAAGCTATAAAGTTAATTTTTTTTATAAATTTATATTTGTATGTATATGTCCTTGGTTCTCTGTATTATGTTTTCTCGCAAATGGCTTGGCAAGAAATGGTAGAGAATACAGAGTATCTACAATACTTTAATAGATGTTTATCTGAAAAGAATAACCACAGATTAACTGCAATAGTAAATGAGCTTGAAAAAATGAGCATTCACATTTGTTTGAAAGTGATATTTACTACACCATTTTCAATTGTAACTTAAAATACACCAATTGCAATTCAAAAATTCCATTTGAAATTCAAAAAATATCAATTGAAATTCAAAAATTCCATTTGAAATTCAAAAAATATCATTTGAAATTTAAAACTCGTCATTTGAAATTAAAAAGTTTTCATTTGAAATTCAAAAATCATTCCATTTGAAATTCAAAAGATTCCATTTAAAATTCAAAAATGTAAACAAAATATTAAAAAAAACATAAGGTGGGGTAGCATCTTTTCTGCAAATTTGAATATTTTGCAGTTTTGAAAACAGATTTAATAAAATGATAAGCAACTAATAATTAATATGATGTAAAATGTCGATAATTTCATATATAATTTTTAACCTTCACCAGCTCAGAGATAATTTATAAGGATTGCATTTTACTTCGGGTCGGATTATTTGTGTGGGAGGTACAACAATTAATAACTATTTTATAGGTATAAAGTGATTGTAAAACCATTTCCATTATTAAATTGTTACTAATCAGTTTTATTTTAACCAAAGCTTATGCCTATTTGTGTGAGAGGTTTTGCAATATCAATCATATTGCAGGTGTATATAACATCTATGAAACAAATTTCTCAATGGGTAATATTCTTATTTTTATATCCTCACTCCACAGACTTTCTATCTTTCAATCTAAATGGGGTTAAATTTGTTTTCTAAACAGCAAAATATTAAAATTTACAGAAATAAATAAATTCTAGCCAACCTAATGTATATTTTGCTTAAATAATTTTGTTTGCCCTTTTTGAATTGCAAATGGAATAATTTTTGAATTGCAAATGAAAACTTTTGAATTTCAAATGGTGTCTTTTGAATTACTTATGACGAGTTTTGAATTGCAAATGACGAGTTTTGAATTTCAAATGATGTCTTTTGAATTTCAATTGACATTTTTCGAATTTCAAATGGAATCTTTGAATTTCAAGTGATAGTTTTTGAATTACAAATGGAATTTTTGAATTTCAACTGCTGTCTTTTGAATTGCAAGTGATGTCTATTGAATTACAATTGAAAAAAATTGAAAATTTTTGGATTTCTATTTCTTATTTCAAATACAATATTATTTTTTTTTTCATTTTTGTGTTGCTTGATTACATCGTACGACAATTATAAAATCGTAACACTTGAACCGGAGGCAAATTAGAGTTTTGCCCCTTAAAAGGACAACAAAGTTTCAAAGGATACAATTATTTAAAGAAATGTTTTAAATATTTGTTCATACGCTACGATGTCGATATAAGCGTCAAATTATAGAGAATAATATCTGTTAAAAATACTTAAAATTTTATGGTTCCTTCTGTTTAGTTTAACATTAAAACCCATTTCAAGTTTTCTTCCTTAGTTTATTTAATTTATTCATATTTAACCATTTAAGGGGAAAACTTGAAATGATGGCTAATGCTAATCTAATACCAATAGGAGCTTGAAATTAAAGTATGTTTAACAGATATTTTCGTCTTTAATTTGACACTTATGTCGGTATCGTAGGCTGCGAATAAGTATTTATTCTTTTTATACACTCCACGAAAGGAAGCGAGATAGACCCATTGTTAATTATACCGATCGACTTAGAATCACTTTTTGAATCAATTTAACGATGTCCGTCCGTCCGTCTGTCCATCTATTCTTGTAATCAAAGTACAGGTCGCAATTGTAGCCAGAACCAAATGAAACTTTGCACAACAAAGTTTTTCGGGATAAGGACAAACACTATTTAATTTGAAGAAAATCGGCTCAGATTTGGATATAGCCCCCATACGAATTTCACTCCCGATTTGACTCTTTTCACGCTAGATACCACATATTAAAACAGATTTTCCTCAAACTTGGCAAAACATCTTACATTTCAACTAGAAATACCTATGGTGAAAATTGGTCAGATCGGTTCAGATTTGGAAATAGCCCCCATACGAATTTCACTCCCGATTTGACTTTTTCTGCTGTAGAAACCACATGTTTTAACAGATGTTCTTCAAAATTGGCAAAACATCTTATATTTCAACTAGAAACACCCACGGTGAAAATTAGCCAGATCGGCTCAGATTTACATATAGATAGATTTGACTTTTTCTGCTGTAGAAACCACATATTTTAACAGATCTTCTTCAAAATTGGCAAAACATCTTCTATTTAAACTAGAAACACGCATGAAACAGACCAAATGAGCCAGATAGGTTCAGATTTAGGTATAGCCCACATACGAATTTCACTCCCGATTTGAGTTTTCCGCTCCAGAAACCACATATTTTAACAGATTTTCTTCAAATTTGCAAAATATCTTATATTTGCATGAGAAACACCCAGGATGAAAATGAGTCAGATCGGTTCAGATTTATATATAGCTCCTATACAAATTTCGCTCCCGACTTGATTTTTCCGCCCCAGAAACCACGTATTTTCATCGAATTACTTAAAATTGAGAACTGGAAGAACCTATTGTGAAATGGGTCACTTCATTACATGTTTGGATATAGCCGTGATACAAATATTCTTTTCGATTTGACAAATTGAACCAGGTCATATTAGACTATGATTAGGAAACATATAAAAATTCGTCCCGTTTTCACTTTTTTCCGAATTGAATTGTATTCTGATAGAAAGTGGAGTGTATCATGTAGTCGGGCCCGCCCGACTTTAGCCTTTCCTTACTTGTTTTTTTTTTTAATAATGTTACATAGTTTCGGACGTATATCATCCGGTTCAAGTGTAATATGGACTGCCCGACGGTGTTACTAATCGATTTGATTGAACTTTGTGTGTTTTGTATGTAATACATTCGAATTCCAGTTATTTCGATTAATTTATTTCCTCTTAGGAAGGCGAAATCGCTCCAAAGGGAAAAACTTTTTCTTTAACAATGTATGGAAATACTACCAATAAACTCTAATATTTGGGTATTTTTTTGAAGATTACTGCATTTTCTATGAGTTTTGAATGTAAAACATTCCAATTTCAGCTATTCGATCAAGTAATTTCTTCTTAAGAAGGACATTTTGTTTTGGTAATGAAAATGAGGAGACTCTCAACCAATATATGTATAGGCGAGTGGACTCCAAAAAATATTAAATTTTCTTATTTTTTTTTTTGATGTATTTTAGTTTATTTTATTCATTACAAGATGTCACAACTTCCAATTGGGTCTGAAAATATAATTGTTTTTCAAATTAGTTTCTATTTTAGCAATCACTGTCCAAGAATTTAAGAACTTTTGACTGGAACAGAGCAACTGAAAGGGCATACAAGCAGACATATTGAAAAATAGGTTTCTTAAATATTAGAGGTTATTATGGGTATATTAAGTCCTTGTGTGGGACAAATTTCTCCATTTTTCCATTTTGGCCGATTTCGCCCAGTTTCAATCCCAACCGATCTACGACTATAAGACGCATTTATGGAAAATTTGGACGTCCTAGCTCCTTTCGTTTAGATGTTGGTGTGCTTTCAATAGACAGATAGACGGACATGGCTAGATCGTCTTAGAACTTTATGAGGATCAGGAATATATATACTTTATAGGGTTACAAACGGAATGACAAACTTAGTATACCCGCATGCTGGATGTTGAGGGTATAATAAAATGTTACATCTATTGGAAAGTGTATTAATATTAACTGAAAGAGTAAAACTTAAAGCATGGGAACAGGTAATGGGGATAAGTAAATCGTATGAACAAAATTGAAATAATAAATTATTCAAAATTGAAGTACTGCGCGTTCATATTTTACGTTAAAACTAATGAATTAAAAATACAATTATGGTTACGGAGGGAAGCTTTAAAAAATATATATAAATATGTGGGGCAGAGCGTAGGCAAAATGATTATTAAAACACAAGTGTACTCACCATAACATTCCCTCAAAGTCATCCAGGTCTGTTGACGGAGGTTGATATTGCAAACTGTTGATATTAGAATAATTATTGGTTCATGAGTGTCAAATTGTATAGCCCAATTGTGACGAGGTGGTGACTAATGATTATAAATTTATATGTACATTTTCTTAATATAAATACTAGATTATAATCTGGAACAACTTATGCAGGGTCAATCCAGGAAATAAATCGGTAAAGCGCCTTCCTTGTTTGGGGAAGACCAATATAAGCTTGAGTCATAAAGGTACCTCCAGGATATAACACTCTGATATCCTTCTAGATTTAGCAATGTATTAAATAATTAATAAGTAAATAACCAACAAAAATTCATTTATTTCAATCAATACGGTTAAAAATATAATGTTCGAAGTCTGTGGATATCAATGATTGTCCTGAGCGATACACAAGAACCTAGGAAAATATTCCAAAAGTATTCCGGAGAACCTATCATTCCTATCAAAAGTAGACTTGCTATCTAAAACTCAATTACAAATTATGATAGAAATAGATCCTTGTTGGAGACAGTTCAATTTTTCTGTACGTTCGTACTTCCGTTTTTTTACCGTGGGTTCAAATTTTCATTTCTTTGTCCAAGAGAGCATTGTACTAAGTTAAATAAAGGTAGATCTATAGATCTTAAAGGTAGATGTGGTAGATGTTAAACCTGTAACAAGATAAGTATAAAAAGTCCTTTCTAAAAGGACTTTCAAAGGTTAAAATGTTATACGAAAAAAAATTGCCACGAATTTTCAGTGGGGCTCACCAAAGTTGTAACTAAAGCTATTCACACTTAAATAGCAAAATTACAAACTAACTTATACAAAATAAGGAAGGAATGGCTAAAAATACTGAAAAACTAACTTTAGGACTGCACAACTAAGCTGCGATAACAAATATGTAAACAAAATGTTAAAATTTCAGTCAAAATATTTTTTTTAAATTTCCGCCAACAGCAATATCAATGTGTGTATGAAAACAAATTTTGAAAAAAAAAATATGATAAAAATTTCGGACTTAGCCTGGATAACTAACTATCCAGTGTAAGTCAAATTCATTGTTAGCGAAGCTAAGTCCAAAAAAGTCATCACAAAATAATTTTTTGGAAATTTTGTTTCGATACAAATATTTATATTGTAGTTGGCGACAATGCACAGTGGTAACTTACGGCCAATACCCTATAACTTTTATATTTACCATCATAAAATTCTGAAATTTGGCATTATGATATGTTCCATTATTTCTGATTTCTGAAAAGAATGGGCGGGCCACGCCCAATTTTTACTAATAAAGAACTTTCCGTTTTTTATAATAAGGGTGACTTAAAATGGCTCTAATGAAAAGATTGTAAAAAAACTGCAACTTAAGATTAATAGTAGTTACTTATAATCCCTTGGACTACTAAATGATGTGTGGTCGTAACAAAAGACCTTCAATATACAAGACAAGAAATCTTACTCTTTGTCTGTTATTACACACAGAAATATACACGAAAATGAAATGTATATATGTGTTTGATTGCTAAATGTTTGAAATATATTTGAATTTCTTAGCAAAAACTTATAAAACAGTAAAATAACAACAAACAATTGTTTTTTGCAGAAGCAAATATTATTGCTGTTCGTTCGGTGGCATAGCTCGGCCTCTCTACAAGCGAGATTTCCCCTCTTGTATATTTACGTTCTTTGGTCACAACCTCTTCTCCCTCCTGCTCTTATAGTTGTACTCCAATCAATGTTGGATGTTCTTATATTTAAAAGGTTACTTTTTTGGAACACCCGAAACACAAGTTACATACGTACGGGAATTTGACAAACAGTATTCACAATTGAAGATTACAAAACAAATTTTCAGAAAATTCTTCATTTCACATCAAAAAATTTGACACAGAAAGGTTTTTTTTTGTTAGAATATATGCAAACTAGAATTTTTAAGTTGGGATCAGTGTAAAAACGATTTTAGAAAATATCTTTTATATCTTCATTTGACTTCAAAATTTATTTAAAAAATGTTTCTTTTTTACTTTTGCCCGTTTGTTACTTTTTGGGCAGCAAACGTGAAAAAAGAAAACATGACCCAATTGAAGATAATCTATGAATAAATGTAAAAATTATAAATGAATATGAACAGGAAGAAATGTTGAAAAAAAATATTAAACAAAGTTACAAGTTTCTCCCTCAGAATCTACTTATAACGTTGTAATTTATAACTAATCGCTAGCTTGTAACGAGAGCACGCCTGCTACTAAGGTACACTAGAGCGTATGAAAAATTAAAAATTCATCAGACGTTACATACTACCACATACTAGAGAAACCACACTGGGTGGCGTATGATAAATATTTCAGGGGAATTATGTCTGTGTTAGTTCTTATTTTTAATAAAGTTTAATTGATTTTTTTGTTTTCCCAAATGTCAGGTTAATTTTCATTTAACCTGTTCATCTTTGAAATATTAAAGTGAATATTAACTGAATATACATTTGTAATGAATTATAATTGTGTAAACAAGTTACACGAGACAGCAAGTTGATGAGTGCGCAGAGTAGACAACCCATTATAATTAGTGTTAAATTATAATGAAGGAAAAAGGTTAATAAACATTTCAAGTCTTTTCTTCTTCTCCGGCTCACAAACTTCCATCCCATATTATGTTAAACAATTCCTTTTCATACTTTGTTAGTTTTTAATATTAAAAAAGTTCCTTTTTTTTCGTTGTTCATATGAAACATAAATGTTGATGTAGGTGCTACCGAATGTTACAGAAGATGCGGTTGAGAGAGCCGACTGAGGGGTGTAGGTGGCGGGGTTAGGGTGGCAAATATGTGTAGAAAAAGAGGCTTACACAAGTATTTTGCCCGTTTTTCTTAGCTTCGTGGCGTTTTTTCTCTCGTTTCGTTCGGTTGTTTTTATGATTTATAGAAACACTTAGTGGGTCGCAGTGTTAACACCCCATTAATCATTTACTCTCTAAGCCCGAAAGTAAACAAAACACTTGGCACGGTAGTTATAGCGCGAAGTGGTGGTGTGATAAGAGTGGTTAAAATGTTTCTGAGTAGTTGATGTATATTTTTCGGACTGTGGAAGTTGATAACAATTCAGGATTTCTCAATAGAATGTTTAATGTATAACAAATAGATGTAAAGCAGAAGAAAGCAATTCATTTGATTTGAGCTAGGCTATTCCTTAGGCTCAAGATCTTTTTACATCTATATTTTATAGAATATAATTTTTTCTGCAATACTACCGTTATCAGGATTCCTTGGACATGAAGGCCGTCTTCAGATTGGTTTGAGCATTTTTCAACAAGTTGTATTTTCATATTTCTTATGAAAATTGGTCGTATTCCGATGAAACTGCTGAATTAATTGTTGTAATTGTTGCTTGCAAAATTGAATTATCTCTGGTCTGTGGCTGAAATTTTCAGGGTAGTTCCCAAATATGACGTAGACGTCGACTAAGAAAGGGTTTTACGAAATTCGTACTTTTAGGGGGGAAATGGCCCAAAAAGGGATAAACATCGAACCCTCGTCCTGACTAAACGGCGGTAGCTATAAACATGAAATTCGGCGAGTTCCTTGCAATGGCCATGCAGACGAGCTACAAATAGGGATTTTTCTAAATTTGTACATTAGAGCGTACCAGGTTACAAGTAAAAAAAAAAAAGTTCGCCGTACACCTTCGAATATGAAGTATTATTGAAAGGTAGTTTCAAAAAAATTTTTTTTATTTTTTTATGCCGAACGTAGGGGTCGCGCTTTTACATTTTTCTATATAACTTCTGCATTTATAAACGGATTTTAAAGTGTGATACATCGATGTTTTTGTCCGATTTTTTTGTCTTTGAAGTCATTGAGCTCAAACATGATTCATGATTTTATGCGAGCTTTAATTTTCGATTATTAGAGTGGTACATTAGGGTAGTAGCAACTGAGAAATGATGGGTAAGTACCAGAAGGGGGTGCTTGAGCTCAATGACTTCAAAGACAAAAAAATCGGCCTCGTCGAGACAAAAACATCGATGTATCACACTTTAAAATCCGTTTATAAATACAAGTTATATAGAAAAATGTAAAAGCGCGACCCCTACGTTCGGCATAAAAAAATAAAATTTTTTTTTTTGAAACTACCTTTCAATAATACTTCATATTCGAAGGTGTACGGCGAACTTTTTTTTTGAGGTACGCCCTATTGTACATTTAAGGGGCGAGCGGGACAAAAAGGGATAAAAATGGTACCAACTAAAGTATTACAGCTAGACGTCGTGAAATTTGGTATGTAAATTCCTCTGATCATATAGAAACGAAGTAAAATTGGATTTTTCGAAATTTGTATATTTAAGGGGGCGAGCGGGACAAAATGGGATAAAAATGGTACCAACTAAAGTATTACAGCTAGAAACATGAAATTTGGTATGTAAATTCCTCTGACCAAATAAAAGCGAAGTAAAATTGGATTTTTCGAAAATTTTACCTTAAAGGGACGTGCGGAACAAAAAGGGATAAAAATGGTACCAACTAAAGTATTACAGCTAGACGTCGTGAAATTTGGTATGTAAATTCCTCTGATCATATAGAAACGAAGTAAAATTGGATTTTTCGAAATTTGTATTTTTAAGGGGCGAGCGGGACAAAAAGGGATAAAAATGGTACCAACTAAAGTATTACAGCTAGAAACATGAAATTTGGTATGTAAATTCCTCTGACCAAATAAAAGCGAAGTAAAATTGGATTTTTCGAAAATTTTACCTTAAAGGGACGTGCGGAACAAAAAGGGATAAAAATTGTACCAACTAAAGTATTTCACATAGAATAGTGCAATTTGGTATGTAAATTCCTCTGACCATACAAAAGCGAAGTAAAATTGGATTTTTCGAAATTTTTACTTTCAAGGGGATACAAGGGATACAAGTTGTACCAATTTAAGTATTGCAGCTATAGTCGTGAAATTTGGTACTGACAACGTAGTAGCGCAAATCTAAATGGATTTTTCAAAATTTGTACTTATTAGGGGTGATTAGGACAAAAAGGGATAAAATTGTACAAACCAAAGTATTGTAGCTACAATCGTGAAATTTGGAGTGTAAATTCTCTGGCAACAGATAAAAGTAGTACCAACTAATGTATTGACAATTTAGAAGCGCTAATCTAAAAGAATTTTTCGAAATATGTACTTATAAACTGTGAGCGGGATAAAAATAGTACCAAATAAAATAGTGCAGTTAGAGTTGCGAAATTTGGAGTGTAAATTCTCTGACAACGTAGAAGCGCAATCTAAATGGATTTTTCTTTATGACAAGAGCTAGAACTTTGCCTCAGAGAGTAAATCAAAATTCCGAACGGTTTGCAAGATATGAGCCTGAGAATATGATCACTTTTTTCCAAAAATTACACCGAGGCCTCAAATCTCTGGGGCCCATAAAAAAAAGTGCATGACTTTGGGGGAAAAAAAACACGGGTCTTTTTTTTTTTGGTCTTTTATCATGTAGCGGTGTCCGTATATGGTTATTTTGAAATGACTTCAAAAATGTTGCACAGTGTAATCAACGCCAATAACATGAAAGAATAAACAAGATGATCAGTTTAGTGCAAAATTTTGTAAAAGAGTAAAAAGAGAAAAATATTTATTTCAAATTGTAAAAAAAACTAAAAATATTCGAAATCATTAAAAAAAGATTTTATTAATAAAGTCCAACTCGAATTTTTAAAGAATATAAAAACTGACTTCTAGTTTTGTCACTTTAAATAACCGTCTTTGGCTAATATTTTTGGACAATGCAGTTCATTTACTTTCTTCTTTTTAGCAATTAAAGAGGAAAACAAGGAAATATACTACGTTCAGCTGTCCAAACTACGAAGTTCAAAAACATAGCTCAAAAATAAAAGTTAAAATATGTATACTTTTTCGCTATTATCCTGCGGAAATCAACATATATATGTAGGTCGGTAGGCCTTTGCTAATGCATTTTTATTTATTCGTGAATATTTTACAAAGCTAGTGGTGAAAAACGGAATTTTTTGGTACGTATTAATAAAAAGCGATTTCAAACTAAATTGCATCATTAGATTTCTTCATAATGCTTCTGAACTCGTTCGGGAGTCGAAATTTGGTTCGTATCTTGGTTTGTCGGCCACTGCAGTCACCAGTCAGTCATTCCTCGAAAACAAAGCTTGAATTGTTTAATGATGATTTGCAAAATATTTGAGCTAAATGCTCCTGTAAATGTCCTTAAAACCATGTTTTTCCCGTGTAATTTTGTTTGTGCTGCATTTTTTGTCAAAATTAAAAAATAATAATAAATAATAGACCCTTCAAAGCACTTTAAATATAAATTTGTATTCTTGCTTAGCGCAGCTTATTGGTCGAATTATTGGACGTTTGTAGTAATTTTTTCATAGTATCAAGTAGTTGTTATTTTATAAAAAAAAATAGCGGCAGTCAATACCTTTCGAATGATTCCTAAATGATGAAAATCGGAAGGAAATTGATGCCGCAGCGCTAAGTTTTGCAAAAAGAGTTTGAATATTTTGGTTCTGAAAATCCTTCTCCTGTATTAAATTATTTACAAACTTGGAATCAGTGACGTCACTTTTCGTCCGATATTCATGCTTCTATATATTTTTCATAACACATCTTACTAAATGTTTCCAAGAAATATATAAATTAGATTAAACAATGCGGCTAATGAGTTATTCTAAGATAAGAATAAAATTTATGTTTAAAGTGCTTCCAATGGGTCTATTAATTCAGAAAAAATGGGATTAATATGCAACAAAAAAAAATACACGGGAAAACATGATTTTTAGAGGTGTGTTCAGGATCGTTTAGCTCAAAATGGCTTGACCTAGCGACGAAATATTTTGCAGCTCATCATTAAACAGTCCAATCTTTATTCTTGGGGGCGACCGCTGCAATTTATGTTCGTGACCCATTCTAATGTACATATGAAACTAGAGGAACTAGGTACTCAGTTTGCCACTTTGTGATCCAATACGTTCAGTCTCTCGGGGTAAT